>OX030962.1:8097461-8437461 GCA_943735955.1 Piscicola geometra
GATGATGGTGGAACAGTGGAAAGTGAAATAGATGTTTCTGTAATGAGGTCTGGAATGCAGGGAGGGTCAACACTGTTGGGAAGGAAAGAATTCTCTGGCATGTCACCTGAAAATTATTTTTGCTTACTGTAGTTGTGGCATGAATTTTATATGCAACAATCGAATGTTTCTAATACCTTTAATGGAACTATAAAGATCATCATTCTCATCTATCACCAACATTATTCTCATCAGAATCATAAACGACATCATTGGATTGTACACTTGAGAGCATACCAATGGCAGTGGAAGGATCGGATGCATAGTGGATGAGAAGGTGCTTCTGGAGGTTCGAGGGTCTGCTGAGTTTCTTGTGACAGATGTGGCATGTGGAGTTAAGGTTCAGTCGAGATCCTCTGAAGATGCTCAAAGAATCAGTCACATCATGGTCTGCTCGCTTGTCATCATCATCCTCATCATCACCCGAGTGGGTGGTTTTCACATGCACCTGTAATGTCACCTTCTGTCCATAGCTCTTGTGGCAGAAGGGGCATGAGAAAGACTTGATCTTCTGGTGCACCGTCATGTGGTGTCTCTTCAGATTGCCCAGGGTGGAGTACGTCTGCCTGCACAAGATACATTGGTGTTGGGGGCCTCTGCTGCTCTGCAACAACTCATCCAGACTCTGTTTGCCCTCTGCTATTTTGATGGGGAGTGTTGAAGGCTTTTTTGAATGAGACTTCAAGTGGAAAAGCAGATGACTTTGTGAGGAAAAAGATCTCCCACAGTTTTGACATTTATGCCTTTTTCTTTTGTACATGTTTTTAGCAGAATTTGAAACAAATTTGTTTACATGATGACTTTTTTGCATTTTTTTATCTGAAGTGTGAACTGTTATTTCCAGCAATTCACACAAACTGATCAATTTCGGACAGTAACTCTCTTGAAATGAGTCACCAGAGTAAATCAAATCTAAAAGTTTTGCAATGAGTTCAAAGTCAATGCCATTCAGGAAGATCACCGGGGTCTGGTTGATGTTGCAGTTGGCTGAGAGGACCTGATCAAGGACTGGACTGACTGCTGCCAGAACAACTCGATGAGCCAACTGCTCTATGCCATCGTCTCCTCTCACTTTCACATCACAATATGCTCCTCTCAGCCTCAACGAGTTGAGAAGCTCAAAGAACTTTGACATCTGATAATTTACTTAAATTTTCATGATGCGATATAATTTACAAATTAATTTATTTCTCTTCCAACACATCATTTATCTTAGATATACATTATAAATAATTTTATTTTATAAATATTATTTAGAGGAATCCAACCCCATTTAACCAATAAATGAAATTGCAAAGTAAACTACCATTTAAACTAAAAGAATGGACGAAGTCACGTGAATGTATTTGACCAATCGAGAACGACCTAGAAAATCTGGTTCTTTTTACAAATTTGTAAATTACGGTTAAGTTTTCAAAGAGAAAAGGATGTTTGTCGAGTGCTGCGCCAATGGATGTTCTAGCCGCAGTGATTTGAACCCTGAAATAGCATTTTATCAATTTCCAGACGAAAAAGAAAGGTAATTAGATGTACACAATTTTTATAATTCAACATTATGTCAAATTATAAATTGGGATTTCAGTGAATATAATATATTCCATCATTTTTGTCTTAATCTATTCGCTTTCTTTTGCTGTAATCTTTAAAATTCGAGATTTTTGTATCGAAAAACTATGAATATAACGAACCGAAGATCGAAAAAACCTTTTTGAATATTTAGAATATTTTAAAAATTTAGTGACTTTTTAGGTTCATACAGGACTATTTACATTAACTTTAGTAAGAATAAATATTTAACATTATAAACTTGTTTTTACGAGATTTAAGTCCGATAAATGAAATTAAATGCTCAAGCAATAATTTCTTAATGAAGTAGTTTTAGGGGGTTACTTTCAAAAGAGTATATTAAGGTATTTTATAGTTTTTCAAATAATGTATTAATCTGTTAAAAGCTAGTTTCCAATAAATTTAAATTAGACAATTTCTTTAATTTTTTATATAATGTATCTCTAAAATATAATTTTTTACAATTTATATAACATGATATATTTCATAATCTTTTTCTTTAAAACGTAAAAATATTTCTTGCAGATGCTATGACTGGCTGGACAGTATAGTGCGGGAGGACTTGAAGGAGTTGCCAGTGGAGCAGATCTGCAACGAGTTCTATGTGTGCGCCCTGCACTTTGATGACTCCTACTTGCAGGTACACAAGGCACAGGCTCTAGAATGCGATATAGCTTTAGACTCTATAGTATATATTTGCAGAATAGTGTGTGATGTATGCTTGTGACTTGGATGCAGGTTGGAGGAGATGGAGCTGCAGAGGAGGGAAGCATCGTGGAGCAGGTGGACACAGGTAATATTCTTCCACTTGAGCTTTTTTAATTCCTTATTCTTTCACTTTCTCCATCAATTCATCCTCCCACCTTTCTGCGAGCAGACGAGACAAACAAGAAAGACTTGAAGGACTTCATGGAAGTCGACGATGCGACTGGAGCAGATGGCATGCTGCTGGAAGACGGCAAGACGCAACTGGTGTACGTCGAGGGCATCGGACACATCCGCCTAAAGACGGAAACAGACGACAACAACCACCTCAACCTCCATAACGACGACCATAACAACAACAACAACAACACTATAGTCTCAACTGAGGGTAGTAGTAATGTGGTGGCAGGCAATGTTCGATTGGTGAACACTGGCCACGACTATATGCTGTGTGTCCTCGACGAGTCCGCCAACGAGACAGCCACTAAGCAGACCGATGGGCTCCTTACAGGTCTGAATACATTCATGCATGCATGCATACATACTTACACACATACATACACACATACATACATACATACATACATACATACATACATACATACATACATACATACATACATACATACATACACGCACATACATACATACATACACACACACACAGTGTTTGACTCGGGCACAGAGGGTCTCTCAGGCACTCGAGTGAAGTTCGAGATGGAGGAGGAGTTGGCAGACAAGGAGGGTGGTGCTGATGATGATGTTTCTCTGGATGACAGCACAGGTATCATTATCACTTCCTTCTATATTGAAAATAAGATTACAGGAAACACACTCACAAGCTCTCTAAAAACACACACACCACAATGCACACACACTTTCACCCTCACACAACTTTCTACACAGACAAAGCACTGGCATACCTCTGTCACACATGTGGCGGCAACTTTGAGGACTTGAAGGGCCTCAGCAGACACATGGACGAGCAGCACAACGGATGCACCACCACCACCACGGGAGCCTCAGCAGACGCGACCACAGCTGCCACTGACCGCTCATTTCAGTGCAACGAGTGCAAGCAGGTCTTCACCATGTTCGACCAGCTGAGGGTGCGTCTAGTTTTCTGTTGTTATTGCTGCTCTTCGAAGCACTTGCCACATATGCTGCCAACCCCCAATCATCGCAGATCATTCAG
This sequence comes from Piscicola geometra, assembly GCA_943735955.1. Classification (NCBI taxonomy): domain Eukaryota; kingdom Metazoa; phylum Annelida; class Clitellata; order Hirudinida; family Piscicolidae; genus Piscicola; species Piscicola geometra. The sequence goes on from OX030962.1 coordinate 8,100,967, forward strand.
GATTCATTCCATCTAATCTCCATTCACTTCATCACTTCTCCATCCACTCCACACAGACACACCTTCACCATTACACAGACGCACGTAAGAAATCACGTACAGTCTCGCAACTTCTCTTGTGACGTGTGTCTGGCAGCGTTCAGCCACCGCAGCAACCTCAGTCGCCACAAGCAGCAGCACTGCTCCGCCAAGAAGTACCAGTGTGACCAGTGTGGCAAAGGTGTGTGTGTGTGTGTTTGTGTGTTGCACTATCAAACCATGACAACAACTTCACCACACATGACTGCCACATATAAATACCACACATAAAACCACACAAACAAACACCACACCACACACACACGCTCACCTAACGACACACAGGCTTCTCGCAGAAGTCGAACCTGCTGACTCACCAGCAGACGGTGCACTCGGGCTTGTTCAACATGCAGGCGTTGAATTCGATGAGCAGGCCTGGTGCTGAGAGGGTCCATCGCAAGCCCAAGGTGGGTGGAGAGGGATGCTTTGATTGATTGGTGGGCGTTTGTGAAAAAGTGTGGGCTGTAGATGCCTTCTGAAGAGTCATTGCATACCCTTTCATTTCCAACATCTCCAATTCATTTTTTTTCGGCTCAATTTTTTTCTCTATCTATCCTTCAACCACTTCTCTTCCATAACCCACTTTCCATTCCCTTCCACCCCCCACCCACCACAGGTGCACGAGTGCAACATCTGCGGCAAGTCATTCGTCTCGTTGACAGGCCTCAAGAACCACGGGGCACTGCACACGGGCGACCGTCCCTTCGTCTGCGCCATGTGTTCCAAGTCCTTCACGCTCATGTCGTGCCTCAAGACCCACATGGCGACCATCCACACCGGCAAGAAACACTTCTGCGAGCTGTGCGGCAAGAGCTACCAGTCTGAACACTACCTCAAAGTGGGTGGTGGCGATGATGTTGTGGCTAGGTGGTGTTGGATGCTTATACATGTGAGTGATAGATGATAGAGGCAAGGATGATAAGGATGACGATGGCGATGATAAAGAAGATGATGTTTATGACGACGACGTCGACACTGACGCACAGATCCACCTACGCATCCACTCGGGCATCAAGGACTTTGAGTGTGAGTCGTGTTCCAAGCGCTTCATCGACCTGCCCTCCCTCAAACTGCACACCAGGACCCACACTGGAGAAAAGCCCTTCAACTGTAGGGTCGGTCGCCATCATCATCATCATCGCCGCCATCACTATCATCATCATAATCTTTATCATCATCATTATTATCGCTGTCATCAGCATCATTATCATCACTATATTCATCATAATCACCACTACTACAACCATAGTCACTAACTTCTATAAACATTTCCAGCAATAATAAAAAATGCTTAATTTTATTTTGCAATAGCCCTTAAACACACCACACCACCACACCGACAGGTTTGTTCACGCTCGTTCACGCAGCAGTCCCACCTCAAGACGCACATGCGCGTGCACACGGGCGAAAAACCTTACGAGTGCAAGGACTGCGGCAAGTACTTCCGGCAACTCTCCAACGTCCTCGAACACTCCAGAACGCACCGCAAGCCCTCCAACTGAGCGGCGTCTTGTCGCTGATTGCTTGCTTGGTTCTCCTCTTTGATTGTGCCTACTTCTTCTCTAGGCCACTTTGCTGCTTCTTCAGGGTGTCGTTTGGGGCAACCTGGGGAGGTTTTGTGGTCATTTTTGAGGAGGTTTGTCGGCTCAATTTCGAGAAAATTAGGAACTTTGTGTATATTTGGATGGATGCACGTTGTAGTTGAACTTGTTTGGATGTTGGCACTTACGGCTCGTAGTTGTTTCACGATCAATTCACAACTCTTGCCTAAATGAAATGCATGTAATTAATGAGTTATTTCCATTGCTCTTCAATAAATTCACAACCATTTGCCACTAGCGCTCTTTCTTGTGAATAATTGCCACTTCTGCATACCTATGCCTGCTGCCATCACCACAACCTCTGACTTTGCAACCGCTATCTCATTCTGCCTCTTCCTTCACCATGACGCTTCATTAAAATCGTAACAAGGTAAAAAATTAATTGTAGATGGTAAAGTGAAATGAATTAAACTTAAATGTATCTATTTAAATACAATTTGGAAGGACTTAACGCCAACTGCAAGAAAGTGTGACGCCATTCAACAATACAACAGACGGTAATTTATTAAGTTTTCTGAAGGTCGTTTGAAAGGTTTGAAGTTTTCAATATTAAAAAGCTTTATTCAGCTTTAAAGTGTAGCTCTAAAGCATTAAATTGGAAAGCCTCAAACGGTTTTATTGCGGGAAAACGGCTGTACTGACGAGTGCTGGTGAGTCTGTGATGTGTTTTAAAGATTCGTTAAGCACTTGTCGTTCACAAATTGTAGGGTGAATAATGACTACCTATCAGATGCACTTCCACTGGACAGTTTTCTTGGCGCTCTTCCTTGCCTCTATGCACGTGTTTGCAGGTCTTTTAGTTTGTGCTCTCGTCATTTTAAAAGTCAACCCTAACATTCGGTGAATTCTGTCTGCAATCGTGATAACTATCAGCCAAGTTGCTAATAACTTTCAAAATGATTAAGGCATTTTGTTATGTACGTTTCTAACAACCTATCATTTTCTCAACAACCAAGGCAATAATGGACAGTTGTCAGATGGGAAAGAAGCGCCCAGAAGGTTTGTTGTAAAATGGCGTGCATCACTTCGGAAGAGGAATGCTGGTGAGAGTGAGGGAGGAGAAGCCTTTGTGGTCCCGTTATGTCGCTATTTGAAAGTTATGTGAGACAAGGAAAAGGTTCACAAAACACTGCATGCGGAAAAATAAAAACATTGAAATTAATCTGAAAGTTTTTTATTTCGTTACTTTTTTAAGGTGTCAAAGAACTTTGGATCACCAACAAAACACCATCGTTCACACAGATAAGGAAATTGAATGGTTCGAACCCTTCAACGACCCAAACCAACAAGCCAAAAGTGGTAGTGTTTACTGAATATTAGAAATATATTTGTATTTAATTATATATAAATTTAATTTAATTATTTAATCCAGATAATTCGAAGTGGACTGGTGATTTCGATGCTTTCTTCTCACCCAACGACGTTGCAGTCGAGGATGCATACAAGCGATGAAGCACTCCGATGTTTGTGAACAATATTTGAGGACGTTTATGATTGAAAAGCTCTCAAGTTGAACTGAGGAAATTGTAACTTAAAATGCACATCTTTTATATGGGATGGTCTGATAAACTTGCGGTAGGAAAGCTTCCACGGCTCAAACCATTGCAATCTCAATTCTTATTTGCATGTAATTGCATTTTAAGGGCTTTCGAAATGGAAGGTTGTCATCGGCTAGTTCTTATAACTAGTGACAAATGTCTTTGGGAGAAAATTAGAAAAAAGAGGAAGAAGAGAAGGAGGAAGAAGAGAAGGAAGAAGAGAAGGAAGAAGAAGAGAAGGATAAAGAAGAGAAGGATGAAGAAGATGAAGATGACAATTGAGAGTGTGTGTTGAATGTGTGATTGTATATCTGTGAGATAATTCTTTAAATAAGTTGACAAGTCTTCCATTCCGAAGCTGCTCAGTGTGTCTGAAAGAGTTGGTTTTTAAGATGTAAGAGTACATTTGGGTAAGACTTTTGAATAGAAAGATTCAACGACTGCTTGTCAAATGCAAAAGTTCTGAGCCATTCGAAACTTAATTTAAATTCTGAAACTCATCTTCGAGTAGAGAAAAATGATGATTCTCGTGAATGTGGTAGTGCTGATGATGGTGCTGCTCTGTGCGACGGGATTGAACGGGGAACTAGAGAAAAAGAATGGAGGGAAAGAAGTCATAGGAGATAGGAGGTGGAAAGAAGATGGAACGGGTTTGCTTTATGACTTAAAAAGCACACTGCATGACCGCAAGAAAGGTGGGTGGTTTAAAGTTTGAACTTATGTAAATTTTGCAAATATAAGTTATTTAAATAATTTTCTTTAATGAATTTTATCTCACGTGTATCGTTCGAGAAAATTCGAGAGTTTTCCTAAGTACTTGCCGTTGTTTTTGGAATTTCGTTTCGACACATGTCCTTCATCTCTGACAGGGCCACAGCTTTGGTGGCAGCTATCTCTTGCCTTTTCTAACAAATCGCAAATGTTTATGAATACATTAACTTATACAATGGAAAAATATTAAAAAATATTTACAAATTGTTCGAAAGAGAAGATTTCGCCGTTTTTTTTCATTTTCAAGATGCCAGTCACCAAAGTCGTAATAAATCTACTCAGGGTTGAAGACTCATATGCTTGTAATTAGAGATAAAAGCACACTAAAAAGGTTACTTTCAAACTTGAAACGAGACAAAAAACATTTGTTAAATTCACAATTGTTATGTGTTTTTTTATTCAATTCCGGTTAATGTTCATCCTATTTTATTATATTCTTGCTTGTCACTCTCATTTATTTCGTCTTAGTGCATTACAGCTGACATATGTTGCAAATTAAAACGCGCGAGAGTACAACAGCTCCCACACCTACAATCCACAACCACTGCCACAAACAAGTCATAACTGAAACAACGCCTTGAAACTATTTGAGGACACTGCAAACTGCAGAAAAGTTTATCAATAGCGATTTTTATAAAATTCATAGATGCACAAACACGAATTCATGATTCATGAATTATAATCTTTTCCAAAACGGCACTGACACCGTTAGGGTTATTTCAGACTTTCCAGGTTGAAACATGAAGTGCGTACTTAATAAGCTCAAACATTTCAGAGACCTTCAGTGAGGTTCCATTAGAAATAAAGCGGTTGGTGAGGAAGAAAGATAAGAGAAGCACCAACTATCACAATTACAGCGACCACCCAAACAACACAAGCTACTACCCCAACTACAATCCCACTAACATTACCAACTACCACTATTTCAACAACTACACAAACTATACCAACTATTACACCCCTATAAACCACACCAACTACTACTACAACTACAACCACCAAAACCACACTAACTATTACAGAAACCACCCAAACCACACTAACTATTACAACAACCACACAAACAACAAAAACTACTACCACAACAACTACAACCATTTTTACAACACTAGCAACTCCAATTACAACCATCTTTACAACACTAGCAACTCCAATTACAACCATCACACAAACTTCACCAACAACAATTACAACAACTACAACGATCCAAATCACACGAATTACTCTAACCACTACAACCACACAAACAACACCAACTACAACTACAACCACTCAAACCACACCAACTCCTACAACCACTCAAACAACACCAACTACTACAACCACACCAACAACTACAATTACAATAACCACCCAAACCACACCAACTACTACAACCTTCCAAACCACACCAACTACTATGACCACACAAACCACACCAACTACTACAACCACCCAAACCACACCAACTACTACAACCACACAAACCACACCAACTTCTATGACCACACAAACCACACCAACTACTACAACCACCCAAACCACACCAACTACTACAACCACTCAAACCACACCAACTACTACAACCACCCAAACCACACCAACTACTATGACCACACAAACCACACCAACTACTACAACCACCCAAACCACACCAACTACTATGACCACACAAACCACACCAACTACTACAACCACCCAAACCACACCAACTCCTACAACCACCCAAATCACACTAACTACAACAACCACACAAACCACACCAACTACTACAACCACACACTTCTCAACACCAATCGGTCTGTTTCGTTGGTGAGAAGGAGAAGATCTGAAGAAGGGAAAAGTGTTTTCAATGAAGAAAGAAGAACCAAGAAACAAACTCATCTGCATCCATTGAGCTCCAAGAAGAACATTTCCTACAAAGAGCAGGAAATGAACAAAAGTCAATTTGATCCCGTTGGACGTACGAAGACCGGTGCTAATAATCCTAACTCCAGCAAATACAAAGCTGAAATCAGCAAATACAAGAATAATACTAACAAAATCCAAGCTGAAACCAAAAAATACAAAGCTGATATAAAAAAGAACAAAGCTGAAACAAACAAATACAAAGCTGAAACAAACAAATACAAAGCTGAAACAAACAAATACAAAGCTGAATCAAACAAATACAAAGCTGGAACAAACAAATACAAAGCTGATATCAACAAATACAAATACAAAACTGACAACAATAAATACAAACTGGATACTAATGAACTTACGGCTGATACCAAAAATGGCAACGATGACAAGAAATACAAAGCTGTAGCTAATAAATACAAGGTTGTAACTAGTAAATACAAAGCTGTAACTAGTAAATACAAAGCTGTAACTAGTAAATACAAAGCTGTAACTAGTAAATACAAAGCTGTAACTAGTAAATACAAAGCTGTAACTAGTAAATACAAAGCTGTAACTAGTAAATACAAAGCTTTAACTAGTAAACACAAAGCTGTAACTAGTAAATACAAAGCAGATACCACCACCACCCCTACCACCACCACCACCACCACCACCACTACCACCACCACCACCACCACTACCACCACCACCACCACCACTACCACCACCACCACCACCACCACCACCACTACTACTACTACAACCACTTCAATGGGCGACTGCTTGCCTGAGACAAGGTTCGGACAGGGCATCCATGCAGCAGACCTCAGCTTCATCTGCCTCTGCATCTTCCTCTTCATCGTAAGAATACTTAATACCATGTTTTTGGAGGGAAATATGTGAGATTTTTTATGATAAAAAAATTACCAGAAAAAAATAAAATACTCACAGATATGAACATTTATTCCAGCATTGAAAATATTTATTTTTATTCCCGTTGGCCTTTCGAATGATGCATTGGCAGCACACACAAGTTACATCTCCCACAATCATCCCTCAAAACTACAATGCAATTCTGGAGCTTGATACTCACAATACATAGTGCAGTGGTGATTGTTTGTGCCTAGAAGAACTCTCCACCCCTCCCACAGGTCATCTTGCTTCCTGGAAGACTGCCCAAGAGATTTCAGCACTGCTTTTCCTCTTGTTGTCATTCTGAACCTATCTTCATATCATCACCATCATCACCATCATGTCCATCCTCACCACAACCCCCAATTCCATCAGCTCCATCACTCCCGTCTCCACTTCCACCACCATCATCACCACTTCCTCCAGTACCATCATCACAACCTTCACCACTATCATCATTATCACCATCATCACCATCACCGCCTACACCACCTTTCCCACCATCATCCCCTTCACCACCACCTTCTTCACAACCACCATCACCACTTCCACTCCCACCATTATACCCCTCACTACCACCTTCACCACCCTCACCTCTACCTTCATCACCACCTTCACCACTACCATCACCATCATCATCATCTTCACCACCACCATCATCACCACCCTCACCTCTACCTTCATCACCACTACCATCATCACCACCACCATCACTACCACCACCATCACCACCCTCACCACTTTCACCACTACACGCACCATCATCACCACCATCATCATCACCACCACCATCATCATCACCACCACCACCACCATCACCATCATCACCACCACCACCATCATCATCACCAACATTTCCTCCACCACCATCAAGTCCTTGATCCCATCTTTCCTTTCCTTCGACACACATACATTGAAAGAATAAAAAATGGCGCCAACCTGAAGATGCTTCAGACCACAAAGTGTAAACTGACATTTTCATAACCTCACATGTTAAACTTGTATTCCTTTTAACACTGCCTCATATACCCTCGTAATTAGTAATTAATTAGAAACTTCCATCCTATCAGTTCTTATATTCTTATCAATATATTATTTTGTTATTGCTATTATTATTATTTTTATTATTTTTATATAAGTTTTTATATTATTTTCGACTTGGACAGCATTCGATTCAAAAACAGTCTTTTCATTCTTTCAACGCAATCAAGTTCTATGCTGTGGGTGCTTGAGTTGAGAGTTGGATGAGATAGTGAGGAGTTGGTGGGAGAAGTGGTGGCATGGGTTATATTGAAAAATCTCACTACAAAACGCATTTGAAATTTCATACAGAGTTAGGTTCGAGACTAGGGTAGGGTTTGGTTAGGTAAGACGAGGTTAGAGCATGCAATGCATCAGTCAACTTAATCACAAAACATATAGAGAGATACATTCAGTGAAGATGAGATTGCGAAGTGAAGTGACGACACGGTGGCAGCAGCAGTGGTGGCTCAGATGTCGGTGGAGGCGCTCCAGTCGTGGATGCGGACGTTCTGTGTCAACTTGAGGAGGGAGGTCTTGCTGAAGTTCGGAAGCACTTCGCATGCGTCGTCCAACTTGCTCTGTGCGTGTGTGTGTGTGTATGTACATGTGTGTGTGTATGTGTACGCGTGTATATGTGTGTGTGTGTATGTACATGTGTGTGTGTGTGTGTACGCGCGTGTGTGTGTGTGTGTGTGATGCACTTGTGTGTATTATAAAGTCCACACGAGAAGGCTCAAGATGGCATGAGCAAGCAGACAAGCAAGGGGGGGCAGTGGGTCACCTTCAGATAGATCTTGGCGTCAGTGCCGTAGCCGTCGACTGAGAAGAGAGAGAGGTCGCCTCCGAAGTACCTGTGTGATGCAGACGAGGTTCATCAGAATTGAACAGAACCCTCCCTCAACCATCTCCCCAAGCACTTCCCTCACATCCTCAAACACCTCTTCAAGCACCCCCCCCCCACCCTCACATCCCCAATCACCTTGCATAGATCTTCGACAGCGGCAGACCATAGCCATACCCTGCCATGGGGGCCTGGCCATCGTGTCCTCCAGCGGAACTATCCGGTCGTGGAGCGGTCCTGCGTCGTTGAAGGTGAATGAGTAAATAGAGTGTCCAACCAACGAGAGAGATAGGATGAGACTCACGTGTACATGTAGTTGAAGAGGCTCTTGATCAGACTCCTGCGTATGCCCCCGCCTTGGTCGCATATCTGTGTTCATGCGTGTGTTTGTTTAGTTGGCACGCATGCACACGCGCACACACACGCACGCACACGCATACACACACGGACCTTGATGGAGATATCAGATTCTGCCTTACAGATGAGCACTTGGATGGGTGGCAGGTCGTGGAGGTCCTTGTGGAACTCCACCACTGCTCTCAGAGCATTCTGTGTGTGTGTGTGTGTGTATGTGTGTGTGTGCTTGTGTGTGTGTGTATGTGTGTGTGTGCTTGTGTGTGTGTGTGCGTGTTTTTGTTTTCATGTGTTAGAGAGACCTTGAGTAGTTCGAAAAGCATGTGGTAGAGGTGGGAGGGGAAGTAGGTGACCAGTATGCGACTGTCCTTCGAGTCGCATGTGGCTGTGATGATGATGATTGTGGTGATGGTATTTTATTTAAACATCGGTTTTTAAAAAGAGGAGTTGTTTAATAAAATGAATGATTGTTGAATGAACAAGTAAATGCGAACAGTTCTGGCAGATGAAGTGGCAGTCAGGACTGCGGCTGTAATACTGCTCGCACAAGAACTTGGCATTCTCATAGGCGTCTGTGGTGGTTTGTGATGTGACACATAAACGCGCAAACACATACACACACACACACACACACACACACACACACACACACACACACACACACACACACACACACACACACACACACACACACACACACACACACACACACACACACACACACACACACACACACACACACACACACACACACACACACACACACACACACACACACACACACACACACACACACACACACACACACACACACACCCTCAGCAACATTGAGGACGTCACACTCAGGCTGGATCTCGCCGATGAAGCCTTCAAAGTGCACCTTCTTCTTTTTCGAGTACAAGCCCACTGTTGGAGTAGAATACTACTACCACTACTACTACCACTACTACTACTACTACTACTACTACTACTACTACTACTACTACTACTACTACTACTACTACTACTACTACTACTACTACTACTACTACTACTACTACTACTACTACTACTACTAACACTACTACTACTACTACTAATAATAATAATAATAATACCACAACTACATACAGTGCTGTCCGATGAGTGTGTTGATGGAGATGCGGTTCATGTAGAAGCGGTCGAGGAAGTAGCCGATGCGACCGTCGACGCCCAGCTGCTCAGTCAGCATGGCGCCCTTCAGCTCCAAGATGCCCTGTGCCATCGTCTCCACCACACTCGAGTGTCTCGTCCTGATGAAGTCCAGTGTGTCGTTGAACCTGCGGGAGGTGTGTGTGTTTTTGTGTTTGCGTGGGGTGTGGGAAGAGGGGTTTGTGTTTGTGCTGGTAAGTGGGTTTTTGTGTGTGTGTGTGTGTGTGTGTGTGGGGTGGGAGGTTGTGTATGTGTGTGTGTGTGGTGAAATGAGCAGCATTAACTTGTCAAGAGACTTTTCCTTTTCTAGGTCAAGGACTTTGAGATTAATGAGGTCAAGGAAGCTTTGTTCATACCTGTTGATCAAACAAGATACTCAACAAAAGCACCACATATCAGTGTACCACACACCTTACAACACAGCACACAACACCACTAACACACACTCACAGTGACTGCACAGTCTGAACAGGGCCTGTGGACAGGAGGGGTGAGGGCAGTAGATACAACTCCTGCATTATGTTCGCAAACCTCACAGGCAACTCCTTCAATGCAAACCTGCCCGAGTTCGCTCCTGATTTGTTCTTCTTGCCTGTGTATGGAAGTTGGTGTGGTTGGAGAAGTGTGTGAGAGTAGAGCCCCCTCTGTTGATACTTTAATCCCCAGAACCACTGCCACACACACACACACACACATACACACACACACACACACACACACACACACACACACACACACACACACACACACACACACCATAGTCAACATAGTTCTGCAGTGAGAGGATGGTGGGTTGCAGGTGTGAGTACCTCTCCACCTCCTCGGCAATCTGCTGACCCACCACTGACCTGGCACTCGTCGCTATCCTCCTCAGCTGGGCACACAAGTGCATCCTTCAGACTCTCCTTACCAAAATATCGTTTTTGCTTATTTTAACTTTTAAAATTATTTTATGTATAAAATGAGTCCAAGTTGCTCTTATTCTATTCAGAATCTAAATTTTAGATTAAGCCTTAATCATTAAGGTATCATAAACTTTAATATATATTTAATTTTTGCATTTTAATTTATTAAAATAATTTTTATTTTGTTTAACTTCTTTCACAATTATTTTGTTCATAACTTCTAAACTCTATCTTATAGCCTTGAGCTGCATTTTATATTTCAATGACATGCAGTAAGGAAGTTATTAAAGATGATAAACTTGCAGAATTGTCACAAAACAAATGAAAAAATGCTTTTCAAACAATGTAAAATATTTTTTCATACCTCTGAACTAAGAATTGCAAAAGTTAATCATAAAATCAAATCTTTAAAATTAAAATGTTTTAAACTTTTAGAAAAATAGCTTAATCAAACAAAATAAAGACGTATTTAAGTCTTAAATAGAGAATTTTGAATATTTTTAGACAAAAAGGTCATATTTAGGTCGCAATCTGGGCCGCAATATTTTATTTCGTTTATTGGCCGACATAGTTTTTCATAACTTTTTATGATTCTTTTTATTCTTTTTCTTCCCATCTTGTGCATCAACGCAAATCAGCAATATCTTTGAATAAAAAAGAAATTTTCAAATATATAAATAATAAAATAAAAACAGTGAAAACAGATAAACAATGCAGCTTTTTAAAAAATACTGATAAACTTTTGCTAGAATCACGAAATATTCATCAATATTTGGAATGCCAATTTTAAGTTTACAGAATTAGTTTTTCAAGTCACTTCACGAGTCAGGGCTTATTGCTCTTATTGGTTTTATCAAAAAAACTTAATATATTGGAATAGATACTTCTATCTTCATCTTTGTTATTAGTATTATTGCATTTATTTTCATCATTAGTTGTTTTATTTTCAGTATTTAATTTGTTTTTAATACACTTATTTACTTTCATATAGTTATCTTTATTTTCATTTGTCATAACTGTATTAATAATACTATTATCATCCTTATTACTATTACTAATAGTGTCACTAGTAGGACACACAGTATTCAATACTGTATTGATATCGTTTCTACTAGTCTCAGTCAAGTTTTTATGGTTGGTGCTGTTGCAGTTGTTGGTGCTGTTGCAGTTGTTGGTGTTGATGCAGTTGGTGATGCTGGGGTTGTTGCAGTTGAGGTTGTTGCAGTTGGTGGTGTTGTTGCAGTTGTTTTTCTTGCTGTTGTTAGTCGTACAAGTGTTTCTATAGAGAACGATGAGTTTGTGGAGGAGGAGAAAGAAGGAAGACAAGAGGAGGAGGATGAGGAGGAGGAGGATGGTGCTGAGAGAGGAACTTGCTACTTCCTCTGTTGACTTGCCGTTCTGTGGGATGGGCATGTTGTGCTTGCTAAGTCTCATGAGTCTCTCATCTGTTAATTTAGTTATAATACTCCCTCCTTCCGCCAACAACCATCCACCCACCTACTCACCACATACACAGAGACAACTCCTCCACCACCTTTTCCAGCTTCCATCACGTGATTCAGCTTCAACCAATCAGAAACGCCTTCTTCTTGTCCACTGGTTTCCGCTTCCAATCGAATTGCAAAATATTTCGTTTTTTTTCCGTAGTTTTTCGAACCTGAGATTTTTTCGTTTTTTGAATGCTTCTCCACAATGCTTTTTCTTGTTAACTTTCTAAATTTAGTATTTTCTGATGTTTGCATTTTGTAATTACCTTCGTTCAAATATATTTGGTCCATTTTCACTTTTTTAATTTCTACTTTTCCAAGCTCTTTTTTGGCAATCAGCTGCCTTCCACCTTGAGTACCTTCTTCATCATATCCACTGGCATCAGCCCCTTCCATTACACCTTCAGTATTCTCCTGGAAGTAGTAGTTGAAGTCTCTAGCCGAGTTTTTATTCTTTTTGTTACTTTTATTACCTGGACTTGTATTCTCATTGTCGTTCTTGTCGTTTTGAACTGTGATTTCAACCTCACCCTGTCCGTATTTAACGTTTATTTCATTAAATACATAGTATTTAAAACAGAAACGAATTCTTGAAATCTTTTATAAGCAATAAAATAATTTGCCAACCGGGACGTCAAAGAAAATGTTTAATTCTTCTAGATAGAAGATATCTTCCTCATCATCAGCTTCACTGTGTACTTCTTCCTTCTTGTCGCCAACATCATCATCATTATCATCATCGTCACCATCATCATCATCATCATCATCATCAAGAGTATTATCATCATCATCATCTCCATCAAGAAGTTGACGCTGGTAGTCGATTACGTCATTGCTGTTATGGTTGCTCTGGTTGTTCTTGTAGTTGTTGCTGCTGCTATTCTTTAAGATGTTTCCATTGTTGAGAATGTTGTTGTTTTGAAGGATGTTGTTGTTGTTTTGAAGGATGTTGTCGTTGTTTTGAAGGATGTTGTCGTTGAGGTTGATGTCAAGAAACTGCGCATGGATCACCTCCTTGCACATCCAGCTGTCGTACAGGAAAGAGCTGCTTTCCTCAGCGCTTCCCATCAGTTCAACTTTGTAATCCATTTCATTTTATAGTTTTTCTTGATCTTTTGCATACCAATGAATTATTCTTTAATATTTATATTTAACCGTGCTTTGACTTTTTGGTTTTGTTAACTTTCAATATATTTTGATAATTTCAAAAAGCACTTTAAATATTTTTCACTGATTTCGAAGTGTTTTTCTTATTATATCGATGCATTCAGAAACTGCTTCCCTCTTCTCATCCATCTGCTGCTTGCCTCCTCCTTGTTTTCCAGTTTTTATGTACAACCGTTTGTTTGTACGACAATTGTATGTACGAAAGTTGTATGTGTTTTTGTATTCACATCATTATCATCATAAGACATGTGTTCTTAATTTACTAATAATTAAATATATAAATATCAGACCTAAATACCGCTTTACACGTTTTGATAAATAACTTAATGGCTATTTTGTTTCTATTCTTACCTTCGATGAAGATTGATTCGGAATCGGCTATTTCATCATATAACGCACTACTCTACATATTTCCAATATTAAATTCGATGAAAATTATACCACACAATACATTGCAATTATAAATATTGGCGTGTAGCATCTAGTAAGGGGTCTAAGAGACCATATAGGAAGTATGCTTGGCTGCATTTAAAATTCTTTCAAAAATAAAGAAATGAAGTTGCTTTATGTTTTAGTTTTGTTGACTTCTACTCACTCAACAAATTCTCAAGGTTTTCATCAATAGTCTTCCCAAAATTTGGTCATTTTGTAGTCAACAATTGTTACTATAACTTAACCTACGTCACTATCCCCCTGAAGCTTTGTAAAAAACAAAAGTTTTTTTTTCCTGAAACTTTATTTTCAAGTTATTTATTAAATAAATATAAAATACATTCATTTGAAATTTGCATGTTGGATCTTTGACTTCTTCAGGGAGTCTCAACCCCGCTGTGAAGGTTCATCTTTCCGAGAAGGCTCTCAACTATGCAGCGAATATCGTTGCCGAAAAGATCGCCAGAGACGTCCAAAAAAGCAAAATAGATGACATTTCAGGAAAAAAAGGAGTCAAGTACTCATTAAGGAATATAAAGGTCCTATGAATTCAGCCTAATAATGTTTTATTTAGTATTTTTAAAGCATTTGTTTAAGTATCAAAACTTGTTGAAAATATTAAATTTAATCGAATGACTTTTAAATCTCAAGGTTGAGAATTTCCGCAAACCGGACTCTCAAATCTTGATAATTCCTGGGAACGGGATACACTTGAGGCTGCTGAACGGGGCATTGGCCGTCAGTTCTCGATGGAAGTTCAGGAAAGCCTTCATCAGAGACAGCGGCAGTGTCACCGCCTCCGTCGACCCAATCAACATCGAACTCTCCGTCAACGTCGTCGCTGATTCCAATGGCAGACCAAGCCTCACTAGCCACTCTTGTGCAGTTCAGTTAGAAGGATTGAAAGTCAAACTCAGGGGCGGAGCGAGTGTTCTGTACAACCTCATTTTAAAGTTAGAAAGTAACCTTTTCAAACATTTTAACATAATAATGTAACACTTAAAATGATAATGTTACGGCACATTCTGCAAAATCTTTTCCCACTGTTTGAAGGGCTTTCAAAGACAAGATTGAAGAAACGATCAAGAAAAATATCTGCAACGCTGCAACTGACGCAATCAACATCAAGGGAAACCAGCAACTAGCCACGATGAACCTCCAAGCGAAGGTCAGCAATGGACTGGTGCTCGACTGCCACCTCACTGCTCCACCAGTCTTCGCTGGCACCCGTCTTGAAACGAGCCACAAAGGACTGTTTCTCGAAGATCCAAACACGCCTCAAGTATTAGAAATCTTCAAGAGTTTAACTTTTTTAAAACATTCTTTTTAAACTTAAAAAAAGATATTTCAAATAAAACCCGTTTTCAATGGATTTCTTTTAAAACCTAAAAACCCACGATTTTCCTTCACAAAGCAGATTCCGCTGATGGGCAATGCAGCAGACGCCATGGTGGGCTTTTCTGTGGCGGAAGAGGCCTTCAACAGCGCTGCCAGAGTGGCCTTCACGAAAAACCTTCTTAATCGAGAATTCGAAGTCCCTCCCATCAAAGTATGCACCTTTTGACGTTTCTACAAGAGATTTCTCACTTGATTAAAATTATTGTAAAATATCTAGTAATCTTCGCATAATAATTCAGCACTTGAAAGAAGCTTGAAGCTTCAAATGATTTTACAGGACTTACTTTCTTTACTGGACCCAAAGTTCTCCAACGTTAAGCCAATAGTGAAGGTGACGCCCTCTCTTGCTCCAACGGTCGTCATCACACAGGGCCTGCTGAGCATCAATGCACAGGGTCGAGCGGAACTCTTCGGCCTAACACCCGATGGCGTTTCGATGCCTGTAGTCTCAGTCGATCTGAACCTCACGGCCTTAACCACCGTGGCGATCGTTGAAGAGAAGATAGTCATCCAAGTGACACAGATCGTTCCAAAGGCTGAGGTCAATCTCACCAACAGTGTAACAGTTCCTCCTGCCTTTTTGAAAAGCTTTCTGGAACAAAGCATTATTTTTGCCCTCCCGGCCATCAACAACAATCTCAAAATAGGCTTTCCACTGCCGAACGTCAAGAAAGTAAAGTTCTCCAACGCTGCCATCAACCTCCAGCCTGGCTATCTGACTGTCTCAACTGACGTCCTTTACCAGTCCTCAACTTCATGAAAGATACTTGACAATGTAAGAAGTTATTTAAATGGGTGTTGAAACTATTAACTTTTTTTAATTTAAAAAAAATTGTCTTTATTGACTGTAAAATTTATTTTATTTATTCGTTAAACATTGTAAATGATTTAATATTGGAACGTGTGAAAATATTTGGAAGTTTACAAATATAATTTAGATTTTTCAAATGAGATTTTAGTCTGTATAAGGCAGAGGCAGAATAAGAGCATTAAAAATATAAAAAGAACCGAAAGAAGATTTCAGAAAGACGAAACAAAAGCATAATGGAAGATTCAACGAGCTAGATAGGCCCTCATTCGCCTGGAGACGCAAGAATTAAATGATTCAAAATGTTCTGGATTGATCGATAGATTGTTCGACCAGTATTAGTATTTACAATATTTACAATCGTCAGATGATCAGCTGCACAAAATTTACATTCACATTTAATTAATTTGTACACGAAAACAAATAGCTGAAATCGGTTAAAAAATCAAGATAGCGTAAGAAAAAGAACCACAACTATCACTGCTGTGCCATTTACACAACCCCAACTACCACAACTACTAGAACAACAGCGGTGGTAGTGGTGTTTGCTTCATTAATACGACCACAACTACCCCTACTACTACTACTACTACTACTACTACTACTACTACTACTACTACCGCAGTTGTGGTAGTAGTGATAGTTGTGGTTAAGAAGTGATGCAGCGGAGCAGAAAGATGTGCACGAGGATGAAGTAGAAGACGATGCAGTTGAAGAAGGAGAGTCTGTAGCGGTATGGTGTTCCCAGAGAGATCCTGCTGGTGGTGATGATGATGATGATGAAAGTTTGGGATGATGTTGATGATGACGATGATGATAGTTGGAGATGATGATGATTGATTGGTTAGTCGCACCTGTTCTGCTCACACCTCGAGAGCTTCCTGCGAAACCACTGCATCGTCGTCTTGAGGGCAGGCCATGCTGTGTTGCATGAGATGATGATGATGATAATGATTATAACGATGAAAATATTTATATAATTCTAACTATAACTAAAAATATAATATTTATTTTATTCGTATAAAATGGAAAGCAAATCATGGTCACATTGCAGGGTTGAGGAGGAGAGGGGACCAAAGCTTCCGAAGTAAGGCATGTCAGAGGCAGGTGGTGTCTTGGAGTGGTCGTCGTCACTCATGCTGATCGCCAGATGCTGCTGTTGCTGCTGCTGCTGTGTGTGTGTATGTGTGTGTGTGTGTGTGTGTGTGTGTGTGTGTGTGTATGTGTGTGTGTGTGTGTATGTGTGTGAGCTTTTATGTACGTATGTCTTTCTAGATACCGCGTTAGTTTGTTGCAGCAGGGCTTGTAACTTATGGTTCTTGCTCCTCTCCTCGTGCAACAACAAGTCAAGTCTGCTGCACGTGGCCTCTAAGGCTTTGTGCCTGAGTGGTGGAATGACGAGGTGTTGTTGCTGATCCCAACATTTATCCCAGAATTTAACCCTTAATTTTAAAAAGAAAAAAAAGCGGATTGAATTGGACAAACGGGTCGGTACAAATACACAATACACGGTGGTAACACAACGAAAGTGCTGCACGAACGTTTCTGGCGTGATATCGTCTCTGTGGTGGTGGTGTTGGTGCTGAGTGGACAGAGAAGCAGCTGTTTGTTGGGAGAGCTCGCTTTTCAGTTGCTCCTGTGTTGTTGATGTTGGTGAAAAACAACTCAACATATGCCACACTGCAGTAAACCAAACTACAACAACACATACCACAATACACACTGCAACAACACATACCACAACAACACACCATTTGTTGTTGCGACAGGGTGTAGTGTTCTTGCATGGTGCTGAACTGGCTATACAAGGCCTGGTACTGCTCGTAGAAGTCTGCCAACTCCTGCTCCTTGCCAGCCAGTCGCTCTTGCCACTCCTGCCATTAATAAGTTCATTAATTAATTAATTAATTCATTTATTCACTCATTCATGAATACTCAGTGCATCCCTACAGCCATCCATTCACTAACTCATCTCTCAACTCTTCCACTCAAAAACAATCTTCCATCCATAATTTCAGCAAGCAATCACTCACAACTCACTTGATCAGAAGTGGAAGCTTCAGCGCTTGATTGTGACGTCACAGCAGCCCCCAGCAACCTCTCCTTTTCCACATCTCTCTCCACTTCCACACTCTCAAACTTTCTCACCATCTCCTTTTGCACTCCCCTCCCTTCCTCACTCTCTCTCAACCTCTCATTCAGTAACCTTAGATCATTTTTCAGCGCCTCATTCTCCTGCATCTGGATCGAGAGGTTGCTGCTCAGAGTGAAGATCTCCTCGGCGAGACCGGATGTTCTCCTGTTGTTCTCGCTCGCCTCCTCCTTCAGACTTGCCACCTGGACCTGCAGTCTTTCGACCGCCTTTTCCAGCTGCTTCTTGCTGGCCTCGAGGTCGGCGTTGATGGCCTCGTAGCTGGAGAGGTCACTCGAGAGGAGGCTGTACTGGCTCCTCAGATCCTGCAACTCCCTCATGGCACTCTGCCTGTCCATCTCCGCCTCACTCAGCGACCTCTCGTTCTCCGCCCTCATCTCTCCCCTCAACGCCTCCATCTCCTCCTCGTGCTGCTGCCTCAGCTCCTCTATCTTCTTCACCCCCTCTCCCACCACCCTCTCTCTCTTCTCCACTAACTTTTCCTTCTCTCCTTCCAGCCTCCGTATCTGAGCAGACATCTTCTCCTCTTTCCCACTCAAAACAGTCTTCTCCTTCTTCAGTTCCCTCACCTCCTCCTCTCCCTCTCTCACCTTTTTCCTCATCATCTCTCCAGAACTCTCCAACAACTTCACTCTCTCACCCATCTCCTCCACACGCCTCCTTGCTTTACTCAAATCTTTTTCTAGCGCAATGTTTTCCATCTTCAAGTTCTCAAATTCTTTTTCCAACAAAGCCAGCCTGTCTAGTTCCTTCTCCATCACTCCACACTTCCCTTTCTCCTTTTCCAACTCTTCACTCAATCCATCACAAACCTCTTGTGTCTTTTCCCGCTCACGTCTCAGAAGCTCACACTTGCCAAGCAGTTCCCGAATGTTCTCCTCCTTCTCTTCCATCCTTCCTTCCCACTCCTTCTTCTTCCCTCCATCAGCAGACCTCAGCAACGCCTCCTCCTCCTTCTTCACTTCCAAACTACCTCTCAACTCCTCCAAACTCCTTTGCAAGCTCGACTTTTCTCCTTTCAACACTTCTATTTCTCGCTTATGAATCTCCCTTTCCCTCTCCAACTCTGCCACTGCTCGCTCCATCTCGACTTCCTTCTTTGAAAGCACATCCTTCAGTCCCTCCACCTCCCTCATATAAGCCTCCACCCTCCCCTCCAACTCCTCTCTTTGAACGCCTTCACCACTCAACTCCTCAACCCTGCCCTTCAAGACGAGGTTCTCCTCCTCAACCACTCTTCTCTTCCCGCCTGCCTCAGTCACCACTCCTTCCAACTCTTTGACCTTCACCTCCAAACCTTGCATTTCCACTTGCGAGTTTTCCTTCTCACGTCTCAGCACCTCACACTGACCAAAAAGTTCTCGAATCTTCTCCTCCTTCTCCTCCATCCTCCCTTCCCACTCCTCCTTCTCCTCCATCCTCCCTTCCCACTCCTTCTTCTCACTCACATGCAGACTGAACTTTTCTTTCTTCAGAATTTCTATTTCTTCTTTATAGCCGTCGTTTTCGCGTGAAACTCTTTCCAATTCTGCCGTTTTCACCTCAAAATCATTTTGTCTCTTTGAAATCAAATCTTTCAGTTCTTCGATTTGCTTCTCAGAAGCTCCAGTTCTTCCTTCCCACTCCTCTCTCAGGGCGCTTTCACGACTCAAAATGTCGCCCTCCAGAAACTTTATTCGATCCTTCAAGGCCACATTCTCTGTCTCGAAAATGCGAATCTTTTCTTCCGTCTCCTTCATCACTCTTTCCAGGCGCCCAACACTCGCCACGGCATCTTGCACCTCTGACTTGAGCCTCAAGTTCTCCTCCTCCAACTGCTGCTTGGCGCCTGCAAAGATGGAAGCATCCTCGTCTGAGCGAGCAACCGACTCTCTTGTCCGCTCAAGTGCCGCTGCCAACTTCTCCTCAGCGGTCCTCCACAGAACCTCCTTCGCCTCTGCCTCGCTGCTCCACGCACTCACTTCTGCTCGCAAGTCTTCCTCCAAGGCGCCAGCATGCACCCTGTGCTCCTCTAGACTGACCTGCATCTGCCTCTCCACCTCCTCCTTGCCCTCCCGCATGCAGACCAGCTCCTTCTTCGTCTCTTCCAACTCTTCCTTGCAAGCCACTCTGCATCTCACCAACTCACTCTGCACTTCATCGAGACTGCCCATGATGCAGTCCACCTTGTCCTCCAACGCATCAAGTGCCACGGAACCCAACTTCGCCTGCAAACGCCTCAGCACACTCTCCTTCTCGCCATAGCCCTCGCAACGCTCCGTCAACTTTTCATTTCTTTCATTCAAAGCACTCACTCGGCTTTCCAAATCTTGCAGCTTGCTCTGGAGCAAAACAATTCCTTTCTTGCCCTCCTCCTCCTCCTCCTTCTGCTGTCTGATCACCTCCTTCTGCCTCCGCATCACTGCCACATACTTCTTCATCAACACCTCCTTCTCTTCCAAAGCCTGCACACACTTGCCTTCTTGCTCCTTCTCAAGGACCACTTCTTGTCGCAACTGCGCCACTTCCCCTCTCAAATTCTCCACTTCTCTCTCTGCACTCATCAACCTCTCCTGCAATGAGCTTTCTTCCACACCTGCCTCTCCCTTATCCCCTTCAAGCTTCTTCAATCCATCCAACTCCTTCCTCAAACCTTCTGCTTCTTCTGCCGACTTTTTCATCTTTTCCTCGAATTCCCTTACATTTTCCTTCATCTCTTCTGACAAAGTGAACACTTCACGTTCGTATTTCTCCTTCAAACTCTTGAGCTCTTCATTTTGTAGCGCCAAACTCTCCTTCTCTTCCTGGAAGAGGGCAAGCAGATGCTCCTTCTCTTCGGCACCCTTCTTTTCCACCTCCTCTGCCATCACCGAAGACTCCCTCTTCCACCTTTCCAACACCTCCACCTCTTCGAGTCTCAGCGACAACTCCCTCACCACCTCCTCCTTCTCCTCCTTCACCACTGCACACTCCCTCTCCAACCTAGCAACCACCTTCTCCATCTCAACCAGCAAAGACTTACTTCTCCTCGTCTCGTCACTCAACCGCAACACACAAGCACTCAAGTCCTCAAAGCCCCCTCCAAGCCCTGGAGCACCTCCACCTACAGCCTGCACTAGAACCTCCTTCAATCCTTCCATCCTCTCCTCCATCTCACCCCTCTCCTTCCTCCCACTCTCCAGCAGCTCTTGACTGAGGAGTATTTCCTTCTGCGACTGCGTCAGCATCTCATTCTTCTCCTTCAACGATCCATCCATCACCTCCACCTGTCTCTCCATCTCGACCACTCTTGCCTTCAAAACCCTCACTTCCTCCTCCTTCTCTTCCACCTTCTTCCTCATCATCTTCTCATCATCGTTGAGACTTTTCAGCCTTGCAAACGTTGCCTCCAACTCCCCTGACAACTCCCCTATCACCCCCTCCCTCTCTCCCAACTCCCTCTCTCTTTCTTCACACTTCTCTCTCAATTCGCCATATCTCTCCCTCAGTTCATCCACCTCCACCTGCAGTTCTTCCTCTCTCCTCCCCCTCACCTCTTCCTTTTCGCTCTGATCTCCCTCCAGTATTTTTAAGCTCTCATTTTGTGTCACACCCACCACAACACCCTTTTCAACTTCATCCACTCCATCCACCACCTCCCTTCCATCCACTCCACCCTCAACCACCTCCACCCCCTCCAACTGACCACCCCCCTTCAACTCCTGACACACCCTCTTTGACATCTCTCCCTTGACATTCTCTGAAGCAGGAAAGGATGCAGAAGTGAAGTCGTAGGATGGAGGTGATGATGATGATTCTGGTGCATCCCCAATGTCTTCCCCATCTTGTTGTAGCTCTCTTTTCGTGCCAGCTGAATAAGACGATATCACTCCTTGCAGCTCCCTCTCCACCTCCCTCAATCTTTCCACCTCTTTCTCCACCTCCCTCAACCTCACCCCCTCCTCCTTCACCTCTCTCAACCTCACCACCTCCTCCTCCACCCCTCTCAACCTCACCACCTCCTCCTCCACCTCCCTCAACCTTTCCACCTCTTTCTCCACCCCTCTCAACCTCACCACCTCCTCCTCCACCTCCCTCAACCTTTCCACCTCTTTCTCCACCCCTCTCAACCTCACCACCTCCTCCTCCACCTCCCTCAACCTTTCCACCTCTTTCTCCACCTCCCTCAACCTCACCACCTCCTCCTCCACCCCTCTCAACCTCACCACCTCCTCCTCCACCCCTCTCAACCTCACCACCTTTAATTCTTCAACTTTCTTCTCCATCTTCTCATGCACACCACCACCACCTCCTTCTTGCTGCACCGACACCACGCAAACCTCCTTGGCAACACTACCCCCCTCCTCTTCCTTCTTGGCAACACTACCCCCCTCCTCTTCCTTCTTGGCAACACTACCCCCCTCCTCTTCCTTCTTGGCAACACTACCGCCCTCCTCTTCCTTGACAACCAACAACAACTGCAAGGCTCCCTTCTCCTCCTCCAACTCCTCCACTCGAGACCTCAGCGAAGACAACTCTGCATTTTCCTGTGTGCGTGTGCGCGGAGCTCAAACTCAGGTAGGGATGTGCAGGGAAAGTGCAATTTAATTCCTATCGGAGTTGTTGAAATCGCGCAGGTTTCATGGTGTATCATCCATATTAAACAATAGAAGTGAAGAACTAATGAAATAATTGAATAACTTATTGAGCGCATTTGTCAACGAAGCAACAACCTGCGAGAGTTGGCTAACTTGAGACTCTAATGTCTTGATCTTTGAGGCTGCCAGCGCCTTGAACTTGGCAAGTTTCTCACCTCCCTCCTCCCTCCCCCTCAACTCTGCCACCACCTCCTCACACCTCCTCCTCTCCTCCTCTACCTCAACCTCCTGAGCACTCAACTGTCGCCTCAGAGCTTCTACGGTGTCTTGCAGACAGGCGACCTTCTCCTCGTGACTGCTCAGCATCACCTCGAGTCTCTCCACGTGCTGTCTCTTCAGTTCGGACACCTCCTCCTCCTCCTCCTCCTCACCCCCCTCTCCCTCCTCTTGTGCTTGTGGTGCCTCTGTCGATGCTGCTGCAATAGTGGTTGCAGCGGTAGTGGTTGCAGCGGTGGTGGTTGCAGCAGTGGCTACATTGGAGGGTTGGTTGAGCGCCTCTTGCAGATCATCCATCTGCCATTTCATCCTGGATAGAACACGTGGGCCATTCGTTAGTTCACCAAGTAAAAAGACGATACTTTAACATTCATGAGTGCATATTTGTATGAAATGATTAGTTTGCGTCGATGTCATAGCACTAGGTCGACAGCTCCCAGTGCCAGCACGCACTTGTCGAGTGTGGCCTGCAGACCCTCCTCCCTCCTCACTCCCTCCTGCAGCGAAGTCCTCAGGATGCTGATCGCCTGCGGGTGGTGATCGGCAAAGTGAGACGTTATAATATAAAGTAAAATTACTACCAAATAAATACATTGCATTGAGAAAAAGTCAAAATACTACAATACATCGTCATCATCGACATTAACGACCACGCTGAAGGTTTGTATTACACAAGAGTCAACGAGTTCTCAACGGACCACCTACAAATGGACTATCCACTAACGGACCTGATCTCGGCCCTTGATGACTGCATCCTTCTCGTTGAGCGATTCACGCAGGTCCAAGAGCGCCCCCTCCCGCTCAGTCACCTCCTCCAGTAGAGAAAGTATCTTCTGTTCCTTATATGCCATCTGACCCACCATCTCGTCTAGCTGCGACTGTGTATTTGTGTGTGTGTGTGTGTGTCTATGTGTGTGCGTGTGTGTGTGTGTGTGTGTGTGTGTGTGTGTGTGTGTGTGTGTGTGTGTGTGTGTGTGTGTGTGTGTGTGTGTGTGTGTGTGTGTGTGTGTGTGTGTGTGTGTGTGTGTGTGTGTGTGTGTGTGTGTGTGTGTGTGTGTGTGTGTGTGTGTGTGTGTGTGTGTGTGTCTTTAAAAAAGTCACATTCACCTGTAGTTTTTGGATGAGAGCATCATTATCATCACCTTCTGACTCCAGAGCCTCCTTCCCATTCAGCAAATCTCTTCTCAACTGGAATGACGTCATTGACCATGAAACAACACACAAACACACACACACACACACACACACACACACACACACACACACACACACACACACACACACACACACACACACACACACACACACACACACACACACACACACACACACACACACACACACACACACACACACACACA
Organism: Piscicola geometra; assembly: GCA_943735955.1. Classification (NCBI taxonomy): domain Eukaryota; kingdom Metazoa; phylum Annelida; class Clitellata; order Hirudinida; family Piscicolidae; genus Piscicola; species Piscicola geometra. The sequence goes on from OX030962.1 coordinate 8,125,660, forward strand.
CACACACACACACACACACACACACACACACACACACACACACACACACACACACACACACAGGAAACACACAAAAACACACACACACTAACACACATACCTTCTCACACTCCTCCTCCTTCTCCCTCAACACCTTCTCCTTCCCTTCGACCACCTTTCTGACCCCCTCCATCTCCTCCTCGAACTCCTTGATCCTGGCATCCTTCATCAGGCACTGCTTCTTCAGCAGGGTCACTTTGGCGCGCATTTTGGCGTCTGTCTCGCCCACACACGCCTCCGACATTGAACTCTCGTCCGAGCCCTCCGAGAGCTGTTGACAAGTGGCAGTGAGGGTGGGATGGTTGGTTGGATAAAATTGTATTCTATTACATTAGAAGAAATGGGAAAAAACTCCAACAACAATAACAACCACAGCAACAGCACACCCTGGAAACAGCGTCTGACTGTTGTTGTTGCAGTTGTCTGTTCGAGTTGGCCAGTTGAGACTTCGCCTTCAACTTGAACTTCGAAAAGTCCATTGTCAGTTTCTGTGGCCATCATCATCATCATAACCACCAGCATTTCCATCATCATCATCATAAACATCAGCATCATAACCATCATCATCACCATCATCACCTTCATCATCATCACCCCCACCTTGTATGCCTCCTCGTGTTTCTGGATGACTGCCTCTTTCTGCATCACCATCTCCCTCAGCATGCTCATCTGGTTCGTCTGCTCCTCCAGACGCGTCTGCAAGTCCTCAAGGTCATCCGTTCCTCTTGACGCCTCCGTGTCTGCTTCATCTTCCTTTCGAGAAAGATAATTTAAGTGAAAATAAAGTTTTTTGATTCCGAATGTTAAAATTAATGGCTTGGAAAGGCATTCGTGAGCTTATTCTATTTGAAGAATGAAACTTTATGAAAAACTAATTATATTAAATAAGTTTAGTTCCTTAGGAAATATAGAATGAATAATATCCTGAACACACCGCCCCAGTCACTGCACTGGCTATGCTGGAAGCAAATCCCCACATTTGAAGTTTCCACAACTAGATTTTATAACACTAAATGAAACTTTCCCGAAAAAAATAAATGTATAAAATGTTTAATTCATGGATCTTTCAAGTTAAGAATACCTTTTAAAGTTTACGCTTAACTACGTGGAATGGTTCTTGTTTACATTAAACAGGGATGGTGGGCATAAAATTTGAAGTAGCTTTATTTTGAATTTATGTTTTTTAAAATAAAAAGGATTTTCAAGAAAAAACATAGTATTGGTTTCTTTAAGAAACCAACATCTCAAAGTTACAAAGTCAATTTCTCTTTTAAATGAGGTTTGAAAAAGCTAGGTATTGATACCAAAGATCTTATTTACTAGAGGGTTTCTTAGTTTTAAAAGCCTCCAGCACACTACATCATTAAGCAAATCTCGGTCATCATCCTTTCCCCAAAATGAACCTCAGTGTGCCTGTGGCATATTATTAAATACCTATCCTCCATAATCATCCATCCATCAATAAATCAAATAAATTTCTATAGCACTCTTTTATCAAATTCAAGAGCGCTCAAATCCATGGGTTTAAAGCACTCCACTTTTCCTATTTTAAAACACAAATTACAATTAATCAGATTGTAGTTTTGTTTAGTTTAGGGAGTTAAACCACGCAGATCTTTTGACCTCTATAATGGTTAAAAAACAATAAAAAAAACACACATATATCTAATAATAATTATTAGATAAAAAATAAATATATCTGTATGTTTATCTATTTAAATTATTTTTTACTATTATGTCATAGTCGCACTTAAAGTTGTACACCATGGGGTGATTTTCCCAGTATTTATCTAATTTTATTTTAAATTTATCTGTATTTTCAGCTTTTACGATCTCATCAGGCAAGCTATTCCAAACTGTTACCACGCTATGTGTATAAAAAAAATTTTTTTGGTACTGTTTTTTGGATTATTTTAGTGAATTTCCTCTTGATTGCCTTGTATTAAGTGTGAAAATATCTTCCGTTATTTTACTGTCATATTTATTATTAAGTATTTTATAGGTTTCGATCATGTCCCTTCGAAGTCTTCGGTATTTTAATGTTGTAAGTCTTGTCTTTAAGATAAGGTAGCATTTTTGTAGCCCTTCTTTGTACATTTTCTATGCAATCAATTTGATTTTTCAATGAGGGGCTCCATCATAGATATAGTTTATACTACTTGTTGTTTGTAGGATATCTATGGGCTCCATACACTGCTAAGGGATTCTGGATGGGGCCTAACAATAACTTTAAATAAAAATCTAAATGTTTTTGTATCAATAAATTTAAAAGTTTTTCTTATTAGTCCTAATATTTGGTTAGCTTTATTTACTTGTTTTTTTATGTGAATATCGAATTTTAATTTCTTGTCTATAATTACACCAAGGTCTTTTTCACACTCTATACTTTCTAAATCTACCTGACTTCCTTCATAATCCTGCATAGAATAAACTCTTTCTTTCTTTCTTTTTTCTGAATATCTGCAATAGTTTACATTTATGTGGAGCGCTTTTGTTCCATTAGTAAAGGGCGCTATACAAATCATTAGTGATTGATTGATTGATGAAGTCTCAGGTCCCATTGCACACTCCATTCCACTACTTTGTTTATATCTTCTTGTAGCCTTGTTTGGTCCTCTATTTCATTAATTTGTTGATATATTTTACAATCATTAGCGTAAATAAATATATTTGAACTCATTCTCTCTGGCAGATCGTTGATAAATAAAACAAATAATAGTGGACCCAGACTGATCCTTGGGGAATGCCACTTTTTACTTTTGCCCATTGTGATTTAACACCATTAACATTAACCCTCTGTACCCTATTATTTAGAAAATTACTTATCCACCTGCATGTTTAATATTCCATACTTTTCTAATTTATATATTAATTTTTTATGCGGTGCCTTATCAAATGCTTTCATAAAATCAGTGTAAATAACATCGATTACCCCTTCTTTGTCTAAAATACTAGTCTAATTATCCATTACCATTAGTAGTTGTAATGAAATCGACCGTCTTCCAATAAAACCATATTGTAGGTGAACTGCAAACGAAGAAATCAGACTTCAAATACGTAAAATCTGATTTACTTTGCATATTTATTCTTGAAAAGAAATTTTTTCTGAAAACCTAAATTGACGTTTTTTCTTTAAAAAAGAAAAAATATGCAAAGTAAATCAGCATTTTACGTAGTTGAAGTCTGCTTTCTTGGTATGCAGTTCACCTACAACCAATTAATCAACCACATGGCGAAAATTGTGAATATGCCAAAAGTTAGTTTATGTAAATTTTATGAGTCTCAAAAATGTGTAAAAATTGAATTAAACATTTTAAATGAGATTTTTTTTAATTCCTTTATTTTTAAAACGTATTGTTTTAAAATCTTAACAAATGCACTTTTAAATTATTTTTTCACAGGTTCAGATCTTTCTTTAATTTCTCTTTCTGCTTTTCTTATTTCAGCCTGTGAAAGTGTGTTGAATCAAAATAAATACTATGACTGAAAATATTGATTTTAAAGTTCCGTTGGTAAAAAAGCCTTTTGTTATCAAAAAGGTTTCCAAACTAGAAAAGACAGCAAATGCTTTGGAAGATGTAAAAGAGCCTGTTGAACCAGAAAACAAATCTCCATTAATTCAAAAAGAACAAGAAAAAGATACTAAAGTTTCAATCGAAAACATTAAGCTACAAATTCCAAAGATTGAAAGACTAGAAGAATCTGCAGATAAGCCTTCACTAATTTCATCTTCAAGTTCCTCCACCCCACCAGAACAATTAAGTGTTCCTTACAAGGAGCCAGAATGGGCAGGCTTCGACGAAAGATCAGCTCTGTACGGCATAGACATCATCAAACAAGGAGTCAGCATAGGCGAGATAAGCTTGAAAGAAAAGTCCTTATTCATAATTGGGCGTCTGGCGAGTTGTGACATTCAGCTAGAGCACCCTTCCATCTCGCGATACCACGCTGTGATGCAGTACAAGAAGGGGGGAGGCTGGTTTCTGTACGACTTGGGTAGCACCCATGGCAGTCTCCTGAACAAACGGAAACTCCCTCCACGAAAGTACATGAGGTTGTACACTGGTCACGTGATGAAGTTCGGAGGCAGCAGTCGTCTGCTCGTGTTGACAGGTCCTGAGGAGGACAAGGAAGAGGAAGGAGTGCTGAAGAAGAAAGTGGTGAAGGAGGAAGGGAGCACAGTGTGTGGATGGGGAATGGTGGAAGAGGTGGAGGAAGAAGATGATGGCGTGAATCCGTTTGCTGAGGTGGAGGATGACTCGATCTACAAGGACGACCCGAAGAAGGCGCTCAAGAAGGTGTACCAGAGGGAGGGAGCCGAGGGCCCGGAATTCCAATTTGAGGGGGTCGGATTAAACAGGGTGTGTCGTCTGGAGTTGCCGTTGGAAGGGCCGAGTGGAGAGACGTTAGTGGCGGAAGTAAGGGTGCCCGGAAATAAGAGGGATGCCGAGGTGGCGTGTGCCCTGGAGGCTTGTCGAGTCTTGGATGCGAATGGTCTACTGCGGGAGACGAAGCACGAGTCGATGCACAAGAGGAAGAAGCGAACTCTTGAGGAGAACGACTTTTACGATGAAGACGACGATCTGTATCTGGATCGCACTGGAGATGTGGAGAGGAAACGCAAGGAAAGAATCAAGAGGATAGGTCAGAAGACCACTAACAATGTTGTGTCGCATGAGACTTTGGTGGAAGAGTTGAAGGGAGCGGTCGCGGAGATGGATGAATTACAGAGTAAATTAAATAAAGACGCCGAATTACAGAAGAAGATAAAAGATGAGGATGGTGATGGTGATGATGCTCTGGAGCTTTTCATGAAGGGGTTAAAGGCGGGTGGTTTGGGAGCGAGGGAGAAGATGGACATGAAGCGAAGGCTGCTCGACTTGAAGCAGACGAGAGTTCGTTTGGAGAGATTGGTGGAAGTGTCGAAGCCCACAGTTATCCTGTTGAAGCCTCCACCAGCAGCATGCAAGGTGCAAGAAAGATGTGATGGAAGTGTTATAAGGGTTGATGATAATGCTGATGATGATGTTGTTGAAGAAGGAGAGAAGGAGGAGGTTGGAGAGGGAAAAGTGGAGAAGAAAGATGCAGTTGTGGGCATGGATGTTGGAGAATGTGAAGGTATTAAAGACGTACATTGTCAAAAGTCCGAAACGGATGGTAAGGAGATAATAAAGAATAAAGATAAGGATAAAAGCCATAATTTTGAAACTACAAGTACCTCTTCATCAAGTAACAGTGAGACTGAAAATATTAATAATACGGTAGAAAACCCCCTTCCAAAGAAAAGTATGAACGAAAAAATAATAGAAGATAAAAAGGCTAAAAGTATAGACAAGAGTAAAATGAAAAAGGCTAAAAAGGAGGCTCCGTTACTGGTTGATGAAGAGATCGAATCTGAAGCAGACAAGCATTCCACTTGGTTGCCACCTAGCAACCAGAGTGGAGATGGCAAAACCAATCTTAATCAACGATTCGGCTATTGAAACTTGAACTTCACTACAGTCGATCGATCATTCTTAAATGCTCTCAAATAAACTGTATTTTATCGTTATTTAATTTACAAATAGTAAAATCATGAAAAATAAATTGTTTAAATTTAACTTATTTTCACCCGCACGAACCTTTCTCACGTCCATCTTCCTGCCATAGTGTTTGATTTGTCGTTCCAAGGGGGGCAGGTGTTCCACAAAGCGTGCGTATTCGATCACTTCTGGAACGCTGTACGCGTTAATGTACTGCACTATGTGCCGAATCTGTCGCTTAATACGGGCCAAGTCCTTTGGGGTGTTTATGTAAATGGATAAATGTTTTATATTTTGGTAATTATCAGAGAAATATGTCTAAATGTTGGGATTAAATTCTAATTATAGTTAATTAATTCATTTATTTTCTATTAAATCGTTTAAAAACACTTTAAAAGAATTTCAATAAGCAAATCCACCCCTCCTACTTTTCCATTATTGTTGATTTCGGAGTAGGACTTGTCAGCCTGATCGTTCGCCATTGAGATCTTGGAGGCCACTTGTGCACTCACCTTCTCCGCCTCCAACAGACCCGTCTTCAAACTGTTCAGCTTCAGGCGCATCTTGCCCGCTGTGATCTGAGTGGTCGTGGGAGTCTAGTTGGCATGTGAGCCTTTTTTGGTGGTTTTGTTGATTGGTTGTGGAGGGTTTGTAGAGTTTTGTGGTTCTTCAAGGTTTGGTGGTTGTGGGGTAAAAGGACAAAAGAGACCTTTAATAAATTTCTTTTAAGTGAACATTTAAAAATTGCTCTTGAAAAGGTTAGGAATAATAGCAGCACCTTCAACACTAGCAGGTTTTCGTTTCCCTCCTTGATTTTTCTGCCCAGCAACTGGTTCTTGATCTTCAGCAGATTGATGTCATTCTCGCTCAGTATCTCGTTGGTTTCTTCCGCCTGAATAAGAGAGATGTTTTCCCAGTCAGTTCATATCAAGTAATCTACTAAACTCAACATTAAAAACACTTTAAATATTTACTTTTTCTCACATTTTTCCCACAATTAAATTTTTTTATCGAACTATTCACACCTGGTTGGTGAGGGATTGCATCTTGGAGAGATGAAGTTTCAGCGCTACCTTCTTTAGCCTCAGCTTCAAGATTCGAGTTTCCTGTAATTGTGACAGTAATAGTGGATGGGAATGGTGAGCAAGATAATGTTGATGAAAATAATGTTGATTATGACGGTGAAAAGAGTGAAATGGAGTCTGATTACAAACCAATTTTTGAACTTCTTCTTGCCAAAACTTGAGAATGTCTTTGGGTTTTCCTGTAAGCTGATAGCGAGAAAAAATCAGATAAGCCTACTTAAACACGAAAAAAATATTTTAAAAGAAAAAATATATAATAAAATAATAAAAAAAGATTAAAAAACCGGAAAACTAGTAATAGGCGGATAACTGAAAAATAAGAGATGGACGAAAAATGAGGAGTGGAAAAAAACCTTGGCTATGTTGATATTGCTGTCAAATATTTCGTCAAACTTGATCCTTTTTTCTCGCAGACTGACCAGCTGCCTGGATAAATCTATCACGTTGAACTGGTAAGAGAAGGAAATCGTAGTGATAATAATAATCTATTTCAAAATTATTAAAATGAATTTATTTGTTGAATCATTTTTCATTTGATTTAAACAACCATTTACACTTTTTTCTCACACAAACACAATCATGGTCTCTTCCACTAACACTGGCTTGGTTGATCACATTCGAAGACCTTGTCGTCTCGGTCTTGACGTATTTTTTAAGCCAATTTAGCTCTGATTCGACCACTTCTAACCTACCAGCAAATGAAATTAAAGATGTTTAAAAAATTTAATTAATGAAATTATGTATACTAAATTTAGTTTTTCCATTTGGTTGATCAGTTAAAAATAATACAACGTATTTTAAAATTACGAGTTCTTATACCTATAATAATAAGATTAATTTTATAACAATAAATATTTATTACTATATTAAATAAATATTAGACCTATGCGATATGTTGACGTTCTTGTAGTCTACTTGCACTGGCACCACTTTATTCAAGGTCAATCTCTTAGCCAGGTACTGAGAGTTGGCGGATTCTTGTTTCAAATAATAATTGTAAAATAAATAAAAATAGTTTCAGAGAATTTAAGCGATAAACACGATTAAATTCTGGCTTCTTCACCTTCATAAAACTCATCTTTTTTACTTCTACTACCATTTCCAACCACACCGAACCTGCATTTTATTGAGTGTTTCTGTTTTTGAGGTTTTTTGAACATTGGCGTCTGATTTGTTGATAACTTTGTCGCAGAAATTTATAAACATTTCTGTCTCCGCTTCCAACACCGTCATTTGATCTCTGGGAGAAAAGTTGTTGCAAAAATTGGTGGTGTGGTAGTGGTGGTGTGTTACCATTGATATAAGAGAAAAGTCCATATAGTAACTTTAGAGAAGTACTACTTTTATTCATAATAATATTATAATTTATATTATATTATATGTGGGGAAAATCATTAAAATATTATTATATATATTTATTATAATTATTGAATAAAGTTTTTAAATCAGAATTTTGTTTTAAGATTTTTAACTTGATATCCTGGTTGAATTTTTCCAATTCTTGGTTGGAATACTCTATCAGTTCATTTCTCCTCTCGCACCACTGGTGGTATGAACACATAACGATGTGGTGAAATAATTCATTAAAACATGTTTTTTTCTAGTATTTTTCAACCTAACCTGTAATTAAGACCATTTAGTTAAAAAAGTAATGATTTGATAAATAATACAAAAAAGCAAACATAAAATTTCTTTTCCAATGATTCTTCATCATCCTCAGACGTTTTTTGGTCCAAAATATTGGTTTCTTCTTTATCTTCTTCTTCTTCATCCTCTTCTTCCATTTCTTCATCCTCAAAGTCATCTTCTTCGAACTGTTCTCTGCTCTTCACACTTTTTCCTTTAAACGATTCTTGTTTTGTCCCGATCCAATCCTCCTCTTCCTCTTCTTCATCCTCATCTTCTTCATCTTCCTCCTCCGTTTCAAACTCATCATAATCATAATCTTCATCTTCTTCTTCTTCGGTTTCCAACTGGTCTACCAAGTGAAAGTACGACTCAGGGAATTCTTCAATGGCTTCTTCTTCCTCCTCCTCCTCTTCCTCTCCATCCTCTTGTTTTTCATCCACCTCCTCTTCCGCATCGTCATCGAAGGTAAACTGGGTGTGACTGTCGCTGAAACTCTCCATCTCCTTGTTGCTCGATAAATTTTCAAACTTCTGCATCAGTTCCCTCTCACTCTTCACCATGAAACTCGTCGTGAAGTTCTTCCTCATCTCTTCGTGCTCTTCTGGCCTTTCCTTTCGCTGCTTTTTAATCTTCCTTTTGCCTTTTTCCCCGATGACTTCTGACTTTATGTAGGGCATCGTCGCCCCATCAATGGCCTTCGAGATTGATTTTCTAGAAGGCACACTAGGCGTGGTGTAAACTCGATTCATGGGAGACGAGAATTTTACACCTTCGGAAAAGCCTTCGTGCGACTTTTGGACATTGACGCCGCCACTGCTTTTGAAGTTCTTGAGCGATGGCTTCACCGTTTCTCTTCTCATCACCATCTCATCCTCCGTTACTTCTTCCTTTTCTCCCTTTAATACCTCCTCTTTCTTTACTTCCTCTCCCTTTACTTTTTCTCCCTTTACTTCCTCTTCTCCTTTTTCAACATCCTCCGTCTTCCCTACTTCTTTTTCCACGATGGCTTCGTCTTCCTTCACTTCTTTTTCTTCTTTCCTCACTGCTTCTTCATTCTTCAGTGATTCTGCCGAAAGGGAATCTAAGTTCGGAACCCATTTACTGTAGGCGAAACTCTTTCGGTCCTGCATTCGCTTGTAGACCGACTTCACCACCGAGTTGTTCTCGGAGTCTCTCGGTGGCGGTGGGAGTCTGCTGCTCCGGCTCCTGCCCAGTTTCTTCTTGTCTTTGTAGCTGGACTTATTCTTACTGAGCGACTTCAACTTCTCGACATTTTGACTCACAACATCTGAATTTGGGTCTGATACGTGTTGTTTCACCTGTGAGCTGTTACTCGCCACCAATTTGGCTGCATCCAGTTCGGATTTATTGTTTGCCGACAAGTTTATGAACTTATTTGTTTGAACTTCGAACTCTTGGCTTTCTGAGCCTATTTTTTTCAGTTTTTCATCCTTTGTATGGTCTTTTGAATTTTTAATGCTAATGCGTTTATCTTCTTTTTTAGTAGAAGAACTTTTCTTTTGCTTTTTCTTGAAATTAATAATATTTTGGCTAGAACTAAAAGACATTTTGGAGTGTAGAAACACCAATTTATTTTAAGAACATTTCAAAAACGTAAATCCTCAGAAAGTCATCTAAAAATTATTGTTTATGCCTATTTATAAAAATACTTCAATTTAACATTTGAAAATCATTAAAGACGTTAAAATAAAAGTCAATGGAAGTTATAAAAATATCTATTTTTCTAATAAATTATATACTATTGTAGAGCATTTTCAGTTATTCTACGCATTAAAAATACTATATAACACAGGAAATTGATGATAAATATAAAATAACAACTCTGATTTTCGCTTCTCCGTGTCACTAAACGCGACAATCCGCCTATTGATTTGAGAGCATTCAGAAAAACTCATTGTTTCACGCCAGCGCAGTCTATCAACAACATTATGGATATTGTATAAAAGATGCATTAATACGAGAAAAGTCATTAAATCACGCCAAAGGGTCGATGAATACATGTATCTAAAGGGTTATAATCCCTGCGTGGACTCCATGTATCTCTAGAGAGATTTAGTATTATTAACAAGCAGTGAAGAGCTTTAAAGCAACTTTCATAAGTCTTACGACCACTGAACTTTTTAAAAATATTATAATTCGTGTATTTTCATAGTTATCCTCATTAATACCATAAACTAACAAGATATTTACTTTACTTCATTACCAGCAGTGAAAATTTCTCCAACCGATTAATTATTTAACTTTTAATACCAGCAATTGAGCAATAGGCCATTCCATTAAATAACATTACATAGAACTATGTAAAATACATCGTACATAATGTAATATCGTAGGTTATAATAGGTGGATGGCACGTGCAGCACTCATGCCTGCGTCGATGCAGCAATCGATGCAGCATTGTCCCACCAACCACCACTGCGTCGCTAACGAAGCCGCAATGCCTGACGTGGCAATAATGGCGGGAATATTGATGGCTGTTGTGGTGGTTTTAATTTTTGTAGTTGTGATGGCTGTGATGGTTGTCGTTGTGGTTGTTGTAGTCGTGTTGGTGGTTCGTGTTGTTGTTGTGGTTGTTGTGTTGGTGGTTCGTGTTGTTGTTGTAGTTTTAATGCTTGTAGTTGTTTTGGTGGTTCGTGTTGTTGTAGTTTTGATGGTTGCAGTTGTGGTTGTTGTTCGTGTTGTTGTAGTTTTAATGGTTGTAGTTGTGGTGGCTGTGATGGTTGTCGTTGTGGTTGTTGTAGTCGTGTTGGTGGTTCGTGTTGTTGTTGTAGTTGTTGTGTTGGTGGTTCGTGTTGTTGTTGTAGTTTTAATGCTTGTAGTTGTTGTGGTGGTTCGTGTTGTTGTAGTTTTAATGCTTGTAGTTGTGGTGGTGGTTCGTGTTGTTGTAGTTTTAATGCTTGTAGTTGTGGTGGTGGTTCGTGTTGTTGTAGTTTTAATGCTTGTAGTTGTGGTGGTTGTGTCATCGATGCATCCGTCACGTCGCGCAAAACAAGGCCTCTTGAACTCTTATCTGCGCCCACTCATGGACGATGATGATGATGATGATGACGATGATGATGATGATGATGATGAATCTTCAACATTATTTTTAACCATCATCATCATCATGTTTTTCCCTCTTAACTATCATCATCATCATCATGTATTTCCCTCTTAACTATCATCATCATCATCATGTTTTTTCCCTCTTCAACACCGTCACTTCAGCCTCTCACCATACTTTCCATTTAACCCTCAAGTTAAAGCCGTTACATGTGATATCTTTCCTAATATAGGATTGGCTGATGGCACCTAAACTCCACCTACTAACTTCTCATTGGTCGACTGCGTAACGGGACGTTCTGCATTTTCTATCAAAGCTACTGAATATTAATACTTAATTATATTAATCTCTTAATGGATCTATAATGAGCGGCAGGCGTAGCGGCTTAGGCAAGTACTTAAAGCTTGAGGATGTCATAGACCTCTATGCTGGGGTGGCTTGACAATCCCACTTTGCTTTTAAAAATTTATTTGGAGTGGACATTCTTTGTAGTGAAAAGTTTAGTTTATATATACGATTTCATTTCTCGATTAAAAAGTAACTTTCAAAAGATTTACAAATAAAAAAAACGAAATTAAACCAGGCAAAATACTTTAAAAAATTAAAAATAACTTTTTTGAATTTAAAATGTTTGAAGAAGATGTTACACGAATTTGCGAAGCGCTCGAAAGAAAAGGTGATATGCAGAATCTACAGAAGTTTCTCTGGGCCCTCAGCAAGGGCTGCTACGCAGTCAAACAAGATTCTTCGGAAGGTAGAGAAGAAAACGGTGGACGGAAGATTTCAAGTGAAATGGGAATGCAAAAGAATGGGTCAACGGAGGCTGATGGAGTGGTGGGTGAAACCAATGGAGTCAACAATGAAATTATCTCAAATCAAAGGAAAAAACTTCTTCCAGGTTCAACTAACAGCGAATATATTGATGACGTAGTTGACATGACAACGACCCTAAAAGAAGAAGATGATGATGACGATGAAGATGAAGATGAAAATGATGATATGAAGGATTTCGATTTTGAAAAAGATGAATACAACAATGGTGATTGTTGTGATGTTGAAGCTGAAGAAAATGAAGAAGATTATGGTGGTAAAGCGTTCAATTCAAGTGACGACAACAACAATAACATACACCTAGACAACCAAGGTAGCTATACAACTAATGTAGAAAAAAAAATATCTAAAAACAAAAAATTTAGAAGTGAAAAAACCAACAGCAAAAACAGTAACAAAAACAAAAACAATAGTAGCACCAACAACAACAACAACAACAGCAGCGACAACAACAGCAACAACACACAAGAGGCTGTGATGAGAGCTGCAGCATTGGTTGCTTTCCACAAAGGCGACTACACACAAGTCTACCACATCCTCTCTTCCTTTTCATTCTCTTCCTCCTCCCACGGTAAGATGCAGATGCTGTGGAGAGAGGCTAGATACGCCGAAGCATCAAGATTGCGGGGCCGTGCGTTGGGTCCAGTCGACAAGTATAGAGTTCGCAAGCGTTACCCGCTGCCCCCGACCATCTGGAATGGCGAGCAGAAGACGCATTGTTTCCAGGAGGAGACCAGGAGCTTGCTGAAGAGATGGTACCAGGCCGATCCATACCCGAACCCTGGAAAGAAGAAGGAGCTTGCAGTGTTGAGTGGGCTGAGCACTGTGCAGGTGGGAAACTGGTTCAAGAACAGACGACAGCGGGATCGAGCAGCTGCCCACAAGAAAAACACGTCATCTCTCCTCCTTCCCTTCCTTCCTCACCACCCACGCAGACAACTATCTGGTCAATCCAACCACCAACAGTCACCAACCAAGCCTCACCACACCGCCATGGATGATGAAATCAGTGTGGATAAAAGGTCTGCTCCGACGAAACCCCTGTGGAGTGTCGAGAAGATCCTGGAAGAGAATGCCGAAAGCAAGGCACCCCCTCCCTTCATGCACCTTCTCTCTCTCTTCCACAACTACAACTCTCTCTACTCTTTCAGCAAACAACAATTTATACAACGACATCCATCACTACAATATTTTCAACAACAACATTTCAAACAACAACATTCAAACCAACAAAACTCAGCTCTCTCCATTCCCATTCCCACCAACTTTCCCTCTTAGACTGCGAGCTAGAACACACAGGGAAAGCTTTCGGAGGGTAGCACTTAAACCAACCTGATTCCCTTTCAAATCTTCAAATACTCAACTAACTGACGTTCAATTTTAACCATTTTATTTTTTGGGACTATTTTTCTTGCTTCAAATACGATTTTTCTCGTTTTCTTTTCAAGCAAGATTTTTTGAACTTTTTCGTTGCAGCGTTCAATGTGGGTGAAGGACTCAGACATTCAATTGTTTCAATAACGCAAATAAAATTTAAACTTAATATTTCCTTCTAATTTAATCACGAGATTGCATAAGGAAGCAGGTTAATAGCTTCGCAACACAACAACAATCTATAGACCTGGGACGCCATGATACAAGAAAAGATAATTGAAAGCAATTATAAGCCATTTATCTACCACTTATCGCTTAATTAGCAGCCATTGAAATATATACACAAAGGCGGCATTGTACCTCGACCTTTCTCACGAACTAAGATCAATTAGGGAGATAATTGCCCAGAAACAGCACATTCCTGAAAGGTGGTTTGATCCTCTGAGAAGCACAATTACATCTTGTAAGCCTTAATCTTCATCATTTACTTACTTTCATTCATTTCAGGCATTGATAACGGAGTAATAAAAGATTTTATAATGATGATTGTGGCGCATAATTAGAATCTAATCTAATCTGATATAAAAGCAACTCTGTTACCAAAGCAACCCTCGTAATATAAAACGGATATTAGTTGATTAGATAAGGAATGAAAAAGCAGAAAAGTTAATCGGGAAAAATATTTCTGTTATTCTACACACTTTCACCAGGCTCGTAGGATAGATTCTCAAAACCGCCTTCCATCACATCCTCCATATAATCATAAGGACCCTAGAAGGGGGATGGTGATGATGATGACGATGATGGGGATGGTGATGATTACGATGATGGTGAGCATGATGACACCATTCATAAAAAATTTCAATAAATAAAAACTGTCTAAATAACATTCAATATAGTATATCAAAACCTAAAAACTTTGTTGAAATATTTTTTTTAATATCTTAAAATATATATAAAAGGCACTCTCAAACAAACGAACTTCTCCGTTGGAATTGGAGTGGAGGTTGTGGCTGATCTTCTGGAAGTCTTCTTCTGCCTCCTCCTCCTCTTCGTGCTCAAAATCCACCTTTTTGGAGTAACCTTTCTTGTCGTAGCAGCAGTTGTACATCGTCAAGCATCCTCCCAAGATGGAGAAGAAGAGGATGGAGGCGAGGATGATGATCATGATTATGATCACGACGTTTAGCGAACCTGTTTGTATGTGTGTGTTCGTGGTTTTTAGTGTGGCGCTTTTATGTGCGTGTTTGGGTTGTTTGTTGGTAGTGTGGTGTTCTTACTGTTGTGTGCGTGTTTGGGAGTGTTGCTTAATAACCATTTTGATTTGTCGCTGAGTCACGTTTGTATTTGGTAGTTGTGTCATTTTGAGGAGATGTTTGCGGTTTTTCACAAGTTATTAAAGCAAATGTTTGTGTTGAATATTTACGGTTGTCAGTTGTGGTTGCGGCAACTGTGCTCGTTTGAGATGAGCGTGGTGTTGTGGGCAGATATGTGGTAGAAAAAGCAGCTTCTGTTAATTTCTTTTCCGTCGTAAATTGCCTTTCCAGAGTGGCTGAAGTGCTTTCGTGAAAGGTGATTGGTTCGATTGGCCGAGTTGTAAACTCATTTTTCGAGCGTGTTTCTTCTAGAGTTGTTGTTGTTTCTGTTGTTTTTGTTAATGTTGATGTTATTAAGGCTGTTTGAGGCGTTGTTAGTGTTGATATTAGTGACGTTGTTTGTGTTGTTGCCAGTGTTGTAGTTAGTGGCGTAGTTGATGTAGTCGCTGTTGTTGCTAAGTCTGCATATAATCCTACAAATAAAAAAAATATATATTAAATGATATAAAATACAAAATAATATAATTTAGCAAACAATTGAAACCATCTCACAAACCTAATAGGCTCAAAAAAAGGCTGCTGCTGATGATGATTGACTTTGGCATGTTGAAATGTCAGACGTAGGAATCGATACGAAAATCACAAAAAAGATAACTTCGTCGTAGGTGTTCGGATTATAAACTTGTCACTCTCTTAAGAAAATCAATCGCTTATATCGATCGATATCTTGCGTAGAGGTCGGTATAATCGTGGTTTTTAAGAGTTTTATTGCATGTAATATTACTAATTGAGTTGTTCGTCTTGTATTTTACAAATCTTGAGCAGATAGCGTTTATTTTAATTTCTTACTGCTCATAATAAAATATTTATAAACGTACACCTGGTTTTCTTTAAGAAGTTGACAAGATTTCTGGACAGTAGTATGAAAAAGTGAAAAAATCATGAGATCAGCTAGCGTGCTTGTGTATTAGGTGAATGAAAGGTGTTTAGACCAGTGTACAGGGGAACAATAAGTACAGTTATTCAGTCAGAATACCGAATCGAAAATGTAAAACTGAGTTTAAAATTTTAGAACACATTCATGAAATAATTTTTTATATTACTTTTTTTCATTATTTTGAATAAATACATTTGGAGGTTTTTATTTTGTTTGGCTTAATTTTATTAGTATAATAATGCTTTCTTTAGGCGAACCCAGCCATCTGAGCAGCTTAAAAGTGGAGAAAGATGAAACAAATGTTTTCAGAAAATATTTCAAGATGACAGAAGTTTTGAAAGATGATGGTTGCAAAGAATTAGTAGAGTCAAATGAATCTAAAATACAAATTACAAAAAAGTCTAAATACCCGGACACTGATGCAGCTGTTGTGGAAAAAACTTCACCCTTCAATGAAGACAGAAAAAGTAACATCATTGCAGACGATTCAAGCGACAACAAGGCTGTCAAAAAGTTATCTGAGATCTCCAAAAAACTAGGTATTATTGCACTTTTTAGTGATATGACTTAATCATATTTATTTAATTTGTTAACTCTCTTTTATTATTCCAAGAAAAAGCAACATCTGTCTCATTCAAAAAAAGTCCATATTTTCTTCCTAGGAACAGGTTACATATTGTTATATGTAAAACATTAACATTTAAAAAGAATAATTACGTATGCATTAAATTAATAAAAAAAACACATAAATACAAACTTTAGATTCTAAAGTTTAGAATATATTCAAACACTATGATAAAGATTAAAAGTTCCAGGCAAGGGAGAAAATGAAACAGACTTCCAGCCACTAGTTCTTATTGACATTGACTCCAGGTTATTATTATTATTATCATTAATATTTACTATTAACTTAACACTTTTTGCCCATTTATAGACAAATTCTTCCACCGTCCCTCCCCACCCCCACTAGTGATGAAGAAGAAGAACTGAATCTAAGCAGAAACACTCAACCCACCAGTAAACTACTGAAACAAGCATCCAGCAATGACCTAGAAACTTCGATGGAAGACGACCTTGACCTCATTCCACCACGACCTCTGCATGAGAGATGCGTGTGCTGTAACATACAGTGTAATTGTCTCATATCATGATGGTGGCTCATCATATTATTAATAATATAATTTATTATCGCCACAGTTCATGAACGAGATCTACATGGTGCTATTGCTACAGTTACTGATGTTGTTGTTATTAAGGGTTGTTGTTGCATTTGTTTTCATGAGTATGCAGTTTCTTTGTAATTGATTCTCTCAATTAGTGAGTCTTGTAATGAGATGTAGATGTGGTAGCATTGTTTAAATTGTTGTAGATTTTTTAGGAGTGATCACACTAGACTTTTTATCCAACTACCACTGTTCTATCATTTCCATTATTCTATATTTGGGAAACAGTATTTTACTACCACAGCCTCTGTAGCCACCAACCACTGCTACTACCTTCCTGTCTGTTTCTGACTTATATTGTTCAAATTGATCCATATTCCATTCCATCTACTCCACTATGGGGTGGTTATAAGAGGTTTTTTCCGTGGTAAACTTTTTAGGCGAAGTCATTCGTGAATTAGTTTGTGAATTGAAACATTTTCTTGATTATTAAAAATATCAAGTTTTTTTTTTATTTCCGAACATTTGAAAAACTAAATCAAGCCATTTATATAACTTCTAATTAACAAATCAAAAATTGAAAATATTTATTGAACATAATATAATTTACTAATTTATAAATATAACAATATTAAAATGTTATCAGTCGTCATCTGTATCTTCGTTGTGATTGGCTGAGCGCAACGATGACGACATATAATCTCGCACCTTCTTGCGTGGGTCTTCTTCCAGGTCGGTCTTGAGGGCGCCTGCTTGTGCCAGCATCCACTCCAGCTCTGTGGTGGTGGTGTAAGCTTTAAGTAGATTTTTTGGCCTTTTTAAAGTTTTACCTATAGACTTGGTATTATTATATGACATGGTTGTATATTTGAATGTTAAGTTTTACCGATTTTTTTATTGAAAAAAGTTTAGGCCTTCTAACCTCGGCTAACCCTCACTCCTTCAACAACCTTACCCCATTCTTTCAGCCTCTCCCCTTCTCACAAACTAACCCCCCCTCCCCTCACTCAGAAACTTACCCCCCCTCCCCCACAAACCATCTCTGGTCAACTTCATGCCTCCGAAGGCCGCAGGACCAACAAACTGGGTGAGGAGTTCACCATTGCGGTAGACAAAGAGCGTTGGGAGGTTCTTGTCAGGGTAGTTGGCGATGCAGACTGATGAAACGCTTTTCAGGAATTTGGTGTTTGCGTGTAGATGTGCTAGTTCTGCTATGTATTTCTCGAGCAGTTTGCAGAGAGGGACCCTGGATGGGTGGATGGATAGATGAATGGAATGAAAGGTGGATGCATGAATGAATGGACGTAGTGAAGGATTGTATAGTTTACAAAAATCATTTTGGTTGTAGTTGGCATTGAACTGTAAGATGATTTAAAATGGCTGAAGTGTGCTTATGGCTGTTGATTTTATTAATATATTCACAAAACTCTTACGATTGTTTGTAGACCAGTAGCACCACGTTGATACCCTCTCCTGCTTTGTTCACCTTAATATTAAAAAATGATTTTAATATTATTTACAATATGAATATTATAAATAGAACTGAGAACGAGAAAGAGTGAAATAATTAAACTTATTTAAAATGTGTTCCCCACCTGGTCGACATATTCATCCCTGGATATTTCTTGCACATCTCCAAAGAATGCATTCTTCTGATTGGTCTTTATCTCGGCCAATCGCTGCCTCCGATACTCTGCAAACATCCTCTCATCCTCCTCATCAATGTCATCTTCCTTTTCATCCAGCTCATCCAGAGTCATGTCTTTGTAAGACTTTTCTGAGCATTTGTGATGATGATTAAAGTTTTTTATATAAAATTTCATGAATAATAATTTTAATTATAACAAGAGTATTATTATTGTATTTTTATTAAAATAAAATTTTAATTTCAAACTCATCAGCAGACCTGTGATTTTTTGATTGATGGTGTGTTCAATAAGGTTGGTGATGTCTTCTTCAGTTACTTCCACCTCCTTCTTCCCCTCAATGATGCCTCTTGCTCTCAGGGCGTCATTCCACTCAGTGTTCAAGTTCGGATCCTTGGTGTAGGTGTCAGAAATAAATGGTATAATTAATAAATTTATTAATTTTGATTACTACAAATAATGCTTTTATTGAAATATTATAAATTTTAAGAATAGGAAAAAATAAACATAAGATATAAATTTATTAAAAATAATAACCTGCATTTTGATATTTTTGTAACTTGAGAAAGTGTAAATACGTTTATAGGAAAAACGTGTGGATTCCTGAGACGAACTAGAAAAAAATTGCTGCTGTAAAAAGAAGGAAAAGATACGGAACTACAAAAATAAAAATAAAAATGAAAATAATAAAATGGATTAAAAGTAAGAATCACTAACTTTAACCAAAAGTGAATTGAAAATAAATAGGATTTCATTAACAATTTTTGCTACTTGTTTAATAAAAAAGTTTGTCAAATTTTGAAATAAAAATGATTTAGAACATCTCACTTTCATTGGAAGTTTCATTTCTTGTTGGAGATTTATCTTAAAAAACTAGCAGCGCCTTTCAAAAGGGTTTTCCAAACTTTTTATGATTTGAAGAATTGAAATGCTTTGTGCATTGAGAATTGAAAGCATGTGTCAAAGTTTAATTCACATGAGAAGGTCAGTTATTTTTTAAATGTCAAATAAGTTCAAATTCATTGTAATTAATAATGAATTAATATAATATTTTATTTCATTTTTTCAGGAATTTGCATTCAGAAGCAACCGTATCTCAGCTGAAGTAGATGATTTTTTAATGAAAAAATATCCCTCAATAAATATACTACTTTATAATTTATTCAGGTCTTTACTAAACTTGTTTGAGAATACAAGAAGATGCAAGAAGCAAGGAAAAGTTCTATTAACAAATATGAAGCTAATACAAAAATCACAAAATTCCAAATTTGGAGATCTGAAAGAAGTTTATATTTTCAACAATAAGCTTTTACCATCATTTTTGGAAAATCCTTTTTATGAAAATATAAAAATTCTTTCAACCAACAAAAGCATTTTGAGTGACAAATCATTGGCTTCACTGAAGTCACTAAGTGCTGTTGGTATGACTAACTTGTTCAAATTCTTCATTTAAATGATTAATCTATCTCAAGTTTTAACCAAATTTTAAATTACTTTTTAATCTCAAAATATTCAAACCCTGAAAGGTATTTGCAATTTTGCAAGACATGAATTTATAAGCTCTGAAAAGACACAAGTTAACACAAATGTTCCAAATGACTTTTCCCCACCACCACAACTGAGCATCATTTGTGACAACATCAGAGACCATTGCAACCTTGCCAGCATCCTTAAAATCCTTTCCACATTCAACCAGCCATCCATTCTTCTCATGAAAGGTCTACATTTATTTTTCTTAATTAACAATATTTTATCTAACAATTGATATAAAGTTATTTGAAAAAATAATTTCACTAAAATATTTTTTCCAGGTTGTGTGGATGCGTGGTCTTGGAAGGTTTTGGAAGAAGCAGACGGATGTCACATGGTCAACAACATGGCAGCTTTAATAACCGATTGTGATTGGTCCAGAGTGAAAACCCTGATACCCAATCAGAGCAGAGTATTTCTGGCTGACGCTAGTGACTGTCAAAAGAAAATTTTAAATGAAGAAAAATCCGCTGAAAAGTATGCGATTAACATCTCCGAAAGTCAAAAAATAGATTCCTTCACGTATACAGATATTGACTACACAGAAACTAAAGTGGCTGAAAAGGGCGGTGTTGGGGGTTTAACACTGATATTGGGTGGAGAGACTGAGGGGGTGAGTGAGGAGGGGGTGGAGTTTTGCAGAAGAAGCGGTGGTTGTGGGGTACACATTCCCATGAAAAATGGCGTTGATAGTTTGAATTCTGCCGTTTCTTTAGCTATTCTCTTGTCTGAAATAAGAAGACAGTGGAAAGAAGGTTTTCAATTAAATATTTAAGTATAAAGCTCTACAAAATCTTTTACCTGCGCTCGTCACTAAGGTTACGACTTGGAAACCAAGGACGCGTGCAAATCTGAATTTCGTATTATTTGCAACTGTTTTATGAAAGCATGTCAGTTTATAAATCCTATTAAATTCTTAAAAGTCTTCACTAAAAGATTTTTTAAATGAAAAACTTGGAAAAAAGTTATTCAAGTTTCATGCACTAAGTCTTTATGGGCATTTTTGAAATAAATATTTTGTAATCAAAATAATATCAACGTACTATTAGGGAGCATTATATTATAATGTTAAACTTTTGAAACAAATTTCTTAAATGGCAAAGCTTCCCAAAGCCTCATTGAGTTTGGAGTGGATATATGGATATCGGGGTCACCAGTGTAGAAATAATTTAGTTTATGCTGGTGGTGGCAGTGGTGGCGATGGCAGTGGTAGTGGTTGTGTTGTGTACTTTGTGGCTGGTGTTGGCGTTGTGTTCGATACAGAAAAGCGACTTCAGCGCTTCTACTTGGGTCATGATGATGATATCATAAGGTTAGTACAAAGAAGATTTGCATAATTTAACTAATTTTGTTTAAAGAAATAATTTATTCCATGTTTTTAAATACCAATTTTCAACCCCATTTGTTATTTTCCACTCCATCACCAGTCTAGCCCTCCATCCGGATAGCACGCATGTAGCCACAGGACAGGTTGGAAAGACACCTCGAGTTAACGTCTGGAACTGCCTGACTCTCGACACTGCCGCTATCTTGAAGGATGGCCACCAACATGGCGTCTCAGCTGTGGCCTTCAGCCCAGATGGTTTGGTCAGTTGGCCTTGACATTGTAGTAATTAATTATTTGGGTAATCTATCTCTCTTTTATCCATCCATCTACCTTAAAATAGGGGTAACTATATCGCATGGTAATTATAACAATGGATCTATAACAAATTGCATCAATTAATAACAATTAAAGATTATGATAATAATTTAGGATAATTATGATAACGCTTATGGATAATTATGATAAAGATTATGGATAATTATGGTAATGATTATGGATAATTATGTTAATGATTATATATAATTATGAAAATGATTATGGACAATTACGACAAACTGCATGACGGTAGAGGTTGTTGTCAGTCGGCTCGGATCAGCAGTCAACGATAGTGCTGTGGGACTGGAAGAAGGGCAGACTATTGAGCACCACCAGAGGGCACTCTGACAAGGTGGTGCTGATGGTGATGGAGAGAAGGAGGATGATGATGATGGTGTTAGTGGTGATGAATAGAAGGAGGATGATGATGATGGTGCTGATGATGATGACGGTGATGATGATGATGATGATAATGATGGTGGTGCTGATGATGATGATAATGATGACGATGATAACTTTGCTGATGAGGACGATGATGATGATCCCGAACAGATCTTCGACGTCCAATTCACACCAAAGCGTCACCAAAACGAATTTCTGTTCGCGACTTGCGGAATTAAGCACATCAAGTTCTGGAAGCATTCGGGAAACACGTTGACCTCCAAGAAAGGAATTTTTGGAAAGGCGGGAGAAATTCAGACGATGATGAGTCTTGCCTTTTGTGGCGGTGGTGGTGATAGTAGTAGCGGTGGTGGTGGTGGTTCTACAACGAATGACAGCCTCACCACTTATTCTGTCACACTGTCTGGAGACGCATATGTTTGGAGTGGGAGCAGACTGATTCAGGTGGTGCGAGGAATCCACGAGGTGGGAGAAGATTGAAATTTAAGTTTTTAAAAATAATAATACTAAAAAATTTAGTTAAAAAGAAAAATAAAATTAACAAACCATTAAATATCTCCTTTCCCCACCTGCGAAACATCTTAAACCATCATTAAACACAGGGTGCAGTTTACAGCATAATTTCTTACGATGCCTGCTTAGTGACAGGCGGTAAAGATTCCAAAGTAAAGATTTGGGACTCTAAAATGCAAGCAATCAAATCATTTGATCTCGCTAATCCTGATTTAGGAGGTTACGAAGGTGAGATTTTGATTTTTTTGCTTTTATAAAAAGAATTGTGAAAAACTATTTTAATTAAATTAGTATTTAAATTGTAGTATTATCTTTCTAAAAAAATTTCATTCAAATGTTAAGTTAAACTATTTTTAATAAACCCTAGAACTAACAATTAGAAGCCTAAACTGGAGCCCAAGGAACCAATATAAAATTCTAGTTGGCACCAAAGACAGTGAAATAATCGAAGTGGTTGTCAATGGTGACCAGAGGGTGTCACGTGAGTGGGCGATAATGGAAGGTCATTCAGAGGGTGAGTTGTGGGCCCTGGCCTGTCATTCTTCCATCTTTGTGACCGGAAGTGACGATCGTAGTGTGAGGTATGTCATGGTGGTAGTTTGATAAGACAATGATCTAATGGATAGATAAATATTTTTCATGGTTTCTCTTTTATTGAATCATCCTTTGATCAATTTAACAACCCAACGTTGGGATTAGGTTGTGGGATAGAAAGAAGAAGAGGATGATGATGATGAGGAAGATGGATGCAGCAGTGAGGTCGTGTGCAATAGACGCAGATGCAGCTGTGGTTGCTGTTGGGATGGTGGATGGAAGCTTTGTTGTTCTGAGTGCCAAGTTGGTGGCTGGAGATAGCGGTATAAAGAGTTGTTTAAAAATTGAAAATACTTAGTTGTGAAAATTTATGAATAAAAACTTTGTCCATCTATCCATCCATCCATCCATCCATCCATCCATCCATCCATCCATCCATCCATCCATCCATCCATCCATCCATCCATCCATCCATCCATCCATCCATCCATCCATCCATCCATCCATCCATCCATCCATCCATCCATCCATCCATCCATCCATCCATCCATCCATCCATCCATCCATCCATCCATCCATCCATCCATCCATCCATCCATCCATCCATCCATCCATCCATCCATCCATCCATCCATCCATCCATCCATCCATCCATCCATCCATCCATCCATCCATCCATCCATCCATCCATCCATCCATCCATCCATCCATCCATCCATCCATCCATCCATCCATCCATCCATCCTTTCAGAGATTTTCAGCCTCTGAAGACAATCAAATCAAGAAAAGAAGTCATTCACGAAATGAAATTTTCACCGGATGGTTCGTATCTGGCTGTCGGAAGCAATGACAATTATGTCGATATATACGACTGCAGAAATTCTTATAAAAAGGTTTGAAAAAGCCATGCATTCATTCATTCATCCATTCATGCATTCATTCATGCATCCATTCATTGTGCAGTCACTCATGTATTAATTTATTTATTCACTCATCCATTCATCTACCCATTCCAGGAAACTTTCGTTACTTATTTCAGCCATACATTCAATAATCCATTTACCCACACATTAACCAACTATTTACCAACCATTCATCTATCCATCCACCAACCAGTTCACCAACAATTCACCAACCCATTCACCAACCGACCCATTCACCCACACACGCATTCACCGACCCATTCACCCACACACGCATTCACCCACACACGCATTCACTCACACATGCATTCACCCACGCATTCACCCACACACGCATTCACCGACGCATTCACCAACCCATTCACTAGTTAGGCACGTGTGCAGGCAGCTCGAGTTTCATCACGCACATAGATTGGAGCAGCAATGGCAAGTACCTCCTGACCAACAGTGGAGCCTCCGAAAGACTCGTGTTTGCAGCGCCTGGTTGGTGCATGCATGGGATGGGGGATGAATGGGTGCATGCATGGGATGGGGGATGAATGGGTGCATGCATGGGATAAGGGATGAATGGGTGCATGAATGGGATGTGGGATGAATGGGTGCATGCATGAAATGGGGGATGAATGGGTGCATGCATGGAAAATGAATGGATGGGAGGAAGATGGATGGATGGGTGGGATTAGAGTAAAAACTTAGGGTTTAGAGTTGAGGTTTATTTAAATTGATATAAATATAAATAAACCTTTAAATATCCATTTTAAAGATTAAATTATTATATTTAATCTATTTAATTTCCTTAAATCTATCAAACAACACACTCAAAATCACCAGGCGGCAAGCAAGTGACCAACTCAGGTGAACTCTCACAAATCACGTGGCACACCATGACAGGTGTCCTTGAAAACGAGGTCAAGGGGGTGTGGCCTAAATACTCGAGCGTCAATGACGTCAATGCTTGTGACGTATATCGGGACAAGCGTGTTGCTGATGATGATGACGGAGTTGTGGTGACTGCCGATGATTTCGGACTCGTGAAACTCTTTAAATATCCATGTGTTGAGAGAGGTGAGTGGTGTGGTGGGATATTTGTTAAGTTGAGAAAGCTAAATTATAAACGTGCAAAAAAATTAGCAGTTCCTACCCACTCCACATCAAGGAGCCAAAGCCAAAGAGTACATAGGCCACTCGGCCCACGTGACCAACATCCGTTTCAGTCTCGACGGCCAATCAGTGATCAGTGTGGGAGGAGCCGATCATGCCATCTTCCAATGGCGTTACAGAAATGCTGATGATGATGGCGCCCTTGATGACGATCTTGAAGCGGAAAAAGATACAACGCCACTTCCGGTAGACTCTGACGTGGAGAGGGACAACGAGAGGAACTACAACAGACTTCTGGACAAAGCGGAAGTGGTAGAACTTCAAAAGCAGAACAGGAAGAAGGTCAAGCGAAAGCCCCCATTGGCCAACAAACCAGCCAATCAGAATGGAAAGATTTTTCGACCAATCTCGTCTCATGGGTCATCTAACCGACCAATGGTGGTGGCGAATGAATGCGATGATGCTCCTGATGATAGTCTCGAGTTGGTACATGCCTTTGGGTGAGTGACGAGTGGGTTTTCAGGTGTTTAATACTTTATATATATTCTTAATTTTCATTTAATTAACAAATAATTGATCTAATTAAAATAGTAAATAAAACAAAATCACTTCTAGCTATAGAGGGTTTGACGGTAGAAACAACGTGCACTACTTGAAAAGCAACCACAACGACAGCAGCAACCACAACAGCAGAATAGTTTACCACACAGCAGCAGTGGCCGTTGTGATGCAATTAGCGACAAAGAAGCAACAATTTTATTTGGGTCATGATGATGATATCCTATCTTTGACCACTCATCCCACCCGCAACGTCATCGCCACTGGGCAGGTTTCATCATCATCACCATCATCATCCTAATCACCACTATCATTATCATCACTACCCCCATCTTCATTCCCACCTTTATCTCCTATTGAACCATCCACAAAACATCCGAAGATCGGCAAAAACCCTCCGATCCACGTTTGGGATGCTGAATCGTTGAAGGTTTTGTCCATCCTGAAGGAACACCATTGCAGGGGGGTGTGTTCACTGGACTTTACTAGTAAGAGGGGGGTAGGGTAGTTAGAACGGAGTGGATAAAAGATGAATTTGGTGGTTGAGAGATGAAAATAGGATGGGTGGATGGAGTTAATAGAGTTGTGAGATGCGATGAAAATATTTGAATTTATAAAAAAAAGTCATTAATTTTTTTCCTATTCATCTTTAGCATCACTACCTAAATCCGATTAATCACCCTCATCATCATCATCTTCACCATCATTACCATCATAGTTACAATCATCATCATCATCACGTCCACCATCTTTATCATCATCATCATCATCATCATCACCTTCACAGAGGATGGAAAGAAACTGGCGAGTGTTGGTCTGGATGAGAACCACTGCATCGTCGTGTGGGATTGGAAGAAGGGAACTCTCTTGGCTTCAACCAGGTGATGATGATGATGATGATGATGATGATGATGATTAAGATTATGATCATCCCCTCTTCATCATAGGCAACACTATTATCAACTCTTCCATCATAATCATCCAAATAAAAATTATAATGACGAGAATTATTATAGTGGGCTTCCAGGCCACTTAGGCTTCATATTTTCATTTGCGCCTTTGGATTACTAGGACATTGGTTGCACTCGAACCTAGGACCTTTCATTATTGGCCAAACCGAGAGTCGTTGCCGACTCGGCTACCCGTTCACCATCATCATCATCATCTCCACCCTTCCAGGGGCCACAAAGACCTCATATACAGCATCAAATGGAATCCCCATGACGACAACCGACTCGTAACCATTGGCAACAAACACATCCAGTTCTGGATCCAAGCTGGTGATGATGATGATGACGACGATGATGATGATGATGATTATGGGGATGATAGGAATGATGATGACAATGATGATGGGGATGATGAGGATGAAGATGATGATGATGATGATGACGACGAAGATGATGGTGATGATAATGATAAGCACGAAGGTGTAGATGATGACGACGATGATGAAGTCAATGATGATGCTGATGATGATTGCAGATGATCATGATGATGATAATCCACACAGGAAATGGTTTCACTAGTAAGAGGGGAATCTTCGGAAAAGTTTCCCCAGCGGAAACAGTGATGTGCGTGTCTTACGGGGGTGACGTGACGTCATGTTTTAGCGGGGGCGTGAAGGGCGTGGTGCATTGCTGGGGAGGCGAGGGTGGCAATGTGTTGTTGAGGGCGGTGCAGGCGCACCAGGGACCCGTCTTCACCATGGTGTCTTCCGATGGAGTAAGTTTTCGCTGAGTTTATTAAAGTTTTACTTTTTTATAAATTTAATAGTCTTTTAGATTATTTTCATGAAATGTATTTAGTGAAGACAATTTCAAGTTTTTAAACTATTCATTTTCTAATTGTTTATTTCATTCGCCAGGTCACCTTCATAACAGCTGGCAAAGATGCCCTTGCGATAATATGGCGAAACGAATTTAAGCAGAAACAAAAAACAATTAATATAGACAGAAGTAAATTCAAAAATGAAAACGATATGAACATAGAATCAAAAGAGCCTTTTTCTTGCGTTATAAGGTCGGCTGATACCAGGTCGAATGGAGAGTTTCTATTGGTTGGAACAAAGGAATCGGAAATACTGGAGTACGATTTGATTGGTCAGAAAGTCGCTGTGGTAATGCAGGTATGTGTGGTGTAATTTGAAAAAAGTTACAGATTTTAGAACATGTTTTAGTGAAGAAAATGACTGCAACAATAATTCATTCAAAGAACTACCACACAACTACATATAAAAAACGCCCAAAACATTACCCTCTTCCCATTCAAAACCACTTTATCCTTTTTAAACCACTCCACTCTCCATCTACCCACCCACTCACCCACCCACTCACCCACCCACTCACCCACCCACCCACCCACCCACTCACCCACTCACCCACCCACCCACCCACCCAGGGTCACAAGGAAGGGGAGCTGTGGGGACTAGCGTGCCACCCTACCAAGATGTACGCTGCCACCACATCTGAAGATGCTACCCTACGAATATGGAGCCTCGGTGTGTGGGTAGATGGGTGTGTGGGTAGATGGTGTGTGGGTAGATGGGTGTTTGGGTAGATTGGTGGTGTTCGGGATTTTATTTTTATTGGTTTTGATTGTGGGTTAATGGGGTAGTGGAAGGTAGGGTTGAGGTTAGGGTTGTGTTAAATTTCACTAATGGGTTGATGGGCTAAAGGATGGAAGTTGGATGGACGGGTAATGGAATGAGAGTGTTTGTTGGTTGACTTGATGGTTGGAGGTCAGGGTGAAACTGATCACAGCTTCAATCAGTTTCTCAATCAACAGGTGAGAAAGCAGCAATGGTGGCGTTGTGTCGTTTAGACAAACCTTCCAGGTGTGTCGAATTCAACCATGATGGAAAACTACTCGCTGTTGGAATGACAGATGGTGATGATGATGGTGGTGATGATGGTGGTGATGATGATGATGATGATGATGATGATGATGATGATAGTGGTGGTGGTGGTGATGAGGATGATGATGATGATGGTGGTGATGATGATGATGATGATGATAGTGGTGGTGGTGGTGATGAGGATGATAATGATGACAATGACGATCACGTAGATACAAGTATTAACTTTTCAACAAATTTCTTAATTAAACAATCAAAACTTAATTACAACATCCTGTCACCAAGGCAGTGTTGTTGTGTTGGAGACGGCAACACTGACTGTGAAGCAAAAACTCAAGCGGCGCAAACAGAACATTTCTGACATCAAGTTCTCGCCAAGTGAAAAAAAAACTATTTAAAACTTAAATGATAAAAATTTAATTTTTATTTAATTTATCGTTAACAATACATTTTTTCCCAAACTTTTGAAGGTTTTTTTAGGTAAAAACATTTGTTACAAATGTAAAGTTATTTTCAGGTAAAAAAAAATTTCCCAACTTTTAAATATTTGTCACGAAACACTTTCTACCCTCTCTCACAGACCAAGGCAAGTACATGGTGGTCGGTTCCCACGACAACTTTGTCGATGTTTACAACGCCAGCAAGGACTTCGAATGCGTAGCAGTCTGCAAGTCAGCCTCCTCCTACATCACACATGTCGACTACGATGTTGAAGGTTGGTGATGTGGTTGTTGTTGTTGTTGTTTGGAGGGTTGGTGAGGTTGTTGTTTGGAAGGCTGGTATATTCTCTTGAAGGGTTGTTATAGTTCCTCCGATTATTGTGGTTTACTTGATCACTTTACCTTATTATCAAATCACCACTTCATGATTGACTGCCATGCCAACCCCCATACCAACCTCCATACCAACGCCCATACCAACGCCCAAGCCAACCTCACACCACGCCAACCCCCCCACAAGGCAAACTCATCCAAGTAAACACTGGCGCCAAAGAGATTTTGCACTTCGAGGTTCCGAGCGGAAGTAGGTTGACGCCCTCCCAAGCCGAAAGCGTGGCCATTGATTGGTCCACGTGGACTTCAGTCCTCGGCCAATGGTGTGAGGGCATTTGGCCGCCATGTTCTGACGTCACTGACGTTAATGCTTCCTGCCTCACCAAAGACAAAAAGTTGTTGGCCACTGGTGATGACTTCGGATTTGTGAAGCTCTTCAAGTTTCCTGCGAAGGTTTCTTTTTTTTGATAAATTACACGAAATCACATTTAATTAATGATTTAATTAATAATGATTTATTACTTACATAATTTAAAGAATAAATCCATTAATTTTTTTAATTGAACCAGGTCACTCACGCCAAGCACAAGCGGTATGTAGGTCACAGTGCTCACGTCACGAATGTCCGATGGTGCAGTGACGACCAAACATTGCTTTCGGTAGGGGGCGCAGACGGCTCGCTATTGGTCTGGAAACGGCTTTCTAGGTCAAGTGGAGAGTCAGGCCAGCCAATAGAAGCGATAGGAATGAGGTCAAGTTCAAGGCTGGAAAAGACGGGATTGTTCGAGGGAGCGAGTGGTGATGGTAGTAGTGTTGGAAGCGTCAGAATCAACATCAATAAGTCTAGCGCTATACAAAGCGATGATTCTGATAGTGATGATGACGAAGAGAGCAAGGGGGTGGGTGGTTATGATAGTGATATCGATGAAGAATTAAAGATAGATTATGTTTCTAAATTCAACGTTAATCCACTGAGATACAAACAAGATAACGAAAATAACAATAATAAGAATAATAATAATGAAAATGATCTAAATAACAACAATAAAAAGACTTTTAATACTGATTATAATGGTAGGGCTGATAAGGGTATGATGCTGGGCCAAATGATGAGTGGGAGAATGGCTAGAAAGGAGGTTGGTGACCTCTCTGCAGTTGATGAAAACTACTTTGTCGAAAGGTGAAACGAAATTATTTCTAAAATACCGTTTTAAAGTCAATAAAAATTACTTTTCAAAAACCTAAACTACAAATTCAAATTTTAATAACACCAGCCTAATCCTACAACTAACCACTGAAAGCCAACCATCCCACCTACACAGCATCAGAAACATGTACAGTCGAAAGTTGAAGCCTCAAACCTCTCGAGACCAGCCAAAGGGTCCGAGTATCGAGACTTTGGAGCTTGAAAGTGCTTTTGGATACCGTGGTTACGACAGCAGAAACAATGTGCATTACTTGGATGAGGAGGAGATTGTCTACCCGGCTGCTGCCACTGCTGTGGTTGCTGCCTTAGCCACAGGTGGTTGAGTTACTTTATAGTGGATTGTCGGTTGGATAGTCGAAAAAAGATATGAATAAGTTATGGAAGGATAAGTTATTGAGAAAGGAGAGAGGAAAAGGATATAAATTGATGAGTTTTTGATGGATGATTTAATATGAAAAAACAAACAAGAGAAAACATTCTAAATATTCAGGTCAACAAAGATTCTATCTGGGTCACAACGATGACATCATTTGCTTGGTGACCAATCAAAATCCTCGATTCAAGAACGTCATAGCTACAGGCGAAATAGGCGAAAAGCCAGCCATAAACGTGTGGAACTGCAAAACGATGCTGACATTATCTGTTCTGAGTGGATGCTTGGAGGAGGGAGTGAGGGTGCTTGATTTCTCTTGTAGCGGTTTGTTTTATCAAATATTAATCAGCTTAAATCTAAATTTTAATAAACAATAAAAAAAATATTTATTATAATGTTCTTTATTTTATATATATTTTAAAGTAACTAAATAAGCATTGAAATTCTCATTAAAATTATTAAATATTTTTCATTGCTTAGGAAGGTTGTTGGTGGCAGCAGGGATGGGGGCTGAAAAGAAGGTGGTGGTGTATGATTGGCAAGAAGGTAATGCTAAATGTTTGACAATGTATTTTTAAAAAATTCAAGTTAAAAATAAAAAGAGATAAAGAGATAAATTACAAATCTTCAAATACAATATTTAAATTTTAGACTACCAATAAACTTTCTACGGTTTCAAACTCACCCAATTTCTACCCCAAGTTACCACCAATTCCACTTATTCTACCTATCTCTGACCTTCTCCAAGGCATACATCTGGCCACTTCATCATCGGTCCGAAACCCTCTCTACCACCTCGAGTACCGGCCCGATTCCGATCGGACTTTCGTCTCTGTCGGCCTTCAGAACATCCATTTTTGGACCCTTGCTGGAAACACTTTGGTACGAAAGAGGGGTTCCATGGCGGCTTGTAGAGGCCTCAACCCGAACCGAAAAATGACGTTTTTGTCGCTTGCTTTTGGAATGGTTCGTTGATTGTTGAGTATATATTTTGTGTGAAATAAATTTGTATAATTGTTTTTTAATTAAATTGTTTAATTAGAAATTAGGATTAACTTTATTTTTTAATTACTAATTAATTATAAATCAAGATTAATTTACAGTAAATAAATAAATCAATCCAAACCAATCCCAATCTGAGAACGACGTGACGTACAGCGGGGGCATAACTGGAGATGTGTACGTATGGCGGGGTACAGAACTTGAGAGGGTGATTGAGGCTGCCCACAGTGGACCAATTATTTCAATGCATACCTCGCTATTCGACGGGTAGGGGGGTTGGATTCGTGGGTTGCCGAACGGATGAGGAATTGAAATTATAAAAATGAATTAATAACCCGGGTTAATATTCATTAGGGAATAAATGAATACATTGAATACAATTTTGGTTACTTTTTATTTGAGTTGATTGGTTCAATTTGAGATTAAACTATGTTATAATGGCAAGAGAAAAATAAATATCTTTTTGATGAAAACAAATAATATTATTCATCATCAGATTGATTGTTAGTGCCGGAAAAGAAAGAAACGAGTGAGTTGTGAAACATAACTTTGGCAATCATCAACTCAAAAATCACTCTAACCATTCACTCTCTACTTTCACAAAAACACACAAGCTCAGAGAACGGCAACGTGAAGTTATGGGACCAAGAGATGAAAAAGAGCAAGTCATTCCAGCTACCCAAGCACCATTCCAACCATAAAGCCACCATCGTCAAGTCAGTTTCCAGAATCAGAGGAAAAATCATTGTTGGCACCAAAGACAACACATTGCAGGAGATCAAAGAGAAGTCTGGTGATGTTCGATTGGTGTTGAGTTGTCATGGCGACGGCCAATTGTGGGGCTTGGCGACCCACCCACGTGATGCCGACGTCATAGCTACCTCAGGTGATGATGGCAAACTCATCGTGTGGAATCTTAAAGAGAAGGTTTGAGGTTTATGGATTTATTATTGAACTAATTTGTTCACTCACTCCTTCCGTCCACTACCACTCTCCTTCACCATCATAGAAGCCCTTGACAACCATCAACATTGGCGCCTCAAGGTCAGTAGACTTCAACTCGAACGGTGATTGGCTGGCTATTGGTCACGTGGATGGATCTTTTCAAATCCTTTCGACCAATCAAAGCTACCGACCCATTTGCAAGAAACGATTCAGGGGTTCTTGTGTTAGCGTAATAAAGTTAGTTGAAAAACTTTTGTTATTTTCATTGAAGATAAAAGTGAATTTTCTTTTCAATTATTAATTATTTATAATGATTTTTTAATCAATTATAATTTTGGTTTTAGATTCACCCCTGACGACAACTTCATCATATCAGCTTGCAAAGAAAACTTTGTTGATCTTTACAAAGTAAACAACAACCAAAACAACATCGACGTGTACAGAGTGGTTTCGTGCACTCTGAATGACGTCATGGCCTTTTCCATCGACGTCACCAAAGAAAGTAAATACATCAAGGTAAATCTGATTTAAAAACTAAAATATAATATAAAAATTGAAAAATTAAAATAGATTAAACAAGATACCATTTTTCTAAATAATTTTTCAAAAAACACTTGGTAAAAATTAATTGAGTCTCTGATGAGATTTTTCAATAATTTGCAAAAAGTATAAATACCATTTTTTCTCAATATTTCTCATCGTCACTTTTGCAAGGTGGGAACGTCTGCTTACACGAACAAGTTCTTTTCTCTGCCAAACCTCCACGAAGTGTCGCCAGATGAAGTCAACCCCTCCACCTTCCACCAATACACTTCGTTAGAGACACAGTGTTTTTATTTTCGAGTAAAAAATATATAATTTTGAATAATTTGTTTTCATTTAACATACAAAAACACACAAAACACCCCCGCACGCCAAAGCCTTAGCGACGACGAGGTCAAGGGCAGTTGGCCTAGCAACCAGACGACCAATCACCACATCAACTGCTGTCACGTGACCAACGCCAGAGATCACGTGGTGACGGGAGACGACTATGGCATGCTGAAGCTCTTCAAGTACCCAGCTAGTGAGAGAAACGTCAGTGATGGTGGTGATGATATTGATGATGGTGGTGATGATGATGATGGTGGTGATGTTGCTGGTGATGATGGTGGTGAAGATGATGATGATGGTGGTGAGGATGATGATGGTAGTTATGATGGGGGTCGGCCATATTAGAATCATTATCATTACCAACCATATTATAAATATGGTGATTATCAATCTTTTTGTCATCACTATCATCACCCACACACAGTCCCTACATCTTCGTATACCCATATCACCCACACATTTCTCACATCTTTCACCACCCCAATTCCCATTCATCCCTTATATTTTCTTCCCTTCTTCCATCACTCAAACATTCCCTTAATCTCTCCCCCCCCCTTTCCCCATCCTCCCCCACTCTACCCCCACACCGCACACAGGCACACTACAAGCACCTGATTGGTCACTCGGCTCACGTGACCAACATACGAGTGACGTGTGATGACGCTAGAGTAGCGTCCACTGGAGGAGACGATTCATGGTGGGTGATGATGATGATGGTGGTGGTAGTGATAATGATGATGGTTGTGGTGATGACGATGATGGATATGGTGTGGGATGATGAAGTGGTTATGAAATAAAATAAAGTTTCAAAATGATTTTTAATAGATTAAACTAATCGATTTACTGATTCACAGCGTTTTCGTATGGAGGTGTGTGCGTAAGTGAAGAGGTCCGTCTTGAAGCTCATCGGACCGAAAGGCTTCGATACAAATTAAGTCAATATAATGAAAATAATGCTTTTCTATTCAGTGACAATAAAAATAGTATATATGTTGGCTCATGCACAGCTTGGTATGCGGAATATTTTGTAAGTTCTGTTGGTTTTAAAAATTTTATTATAAAAAAATTTGCAAATAAAAATAAATCATATAAATGGACTTTATTGAATGTTTCTTCACTAGTACATTTTGGCACAGAGATGGGCGTAGTCTGGTAATTGCGAGATGGGGCCTGTTTTTGGTGTAAAAAGTTCAATTAAACTCAATTAAATTTAATTGCAAAATAAATAAATATAGTTGCAATTGCACCCCCAACCTTCACCACACGCCCACACGCCCAAACTCACCAACGGCGGCAAGGGCGGGCTTCTTATTGTACACGAACTGCATGCAAGCTTGCCTGAAGACGTCCAGCGTGACAGCCTCGATGCGTGCCTGCAACTCTGGTGGCTGGATCCGCCTCTTGTAGCATAGCATTTGTCTGCAGTGGTGGTGGTGGTGGTAGTGGTGGTGGTGGTGGTTATGGTGGTAGTAGTAGTGGTGGTGGTTATGGTAGTGGTGGTGGTGGTGATGGTGGTAGTAGTAGTGGTGGTGGTTATGGTGGTAGTAGTAGTGGTGGTGGTTATGGTGGTAGTAGTAGTGGTGGTGGTTATGGTGGATGGATAATATTTCAGATGACTACCATCCCGTCCCATCCCATCTCATCTCACCACCCCCATCCCCCCACTATCCAACTATCCTCACCAACTCATCCCATCCCCATCCTTCCCAACCATCCCACCTTCCAATATCTTCACAAATGGGTGTAGAGCCATCCAACATCAGCAACATGTTGGCTAGTAGATGATTCTTCGCCCTGTTCACCTCCTCCTCCCCCACCTCAACACATAACCTCAACCTTTTTTGGATTGAGGGGGGGGGGGGGGGAGGTAGTGGGTTGGTGGGTGATGATCATGATTATGATGGTGAAAATGATGACAGATGTATGATGAAGGGATGTGTAATATAACGGGTGAAATTTTCGTGTAAAATTGTATACTACAAACTATTTTTAAAAATAACTGGGAAGACTTTTCATGAAAATAAAATATAACAAATAATAATAATAAAATAAATATTAATAATGATAACAACCATTCGTTTTGTACGGCTTCTGTCATGTCCTTGAGTTGGTGTTCTTCAGCTACAAAGTACATGCCCCTGAGAATAAAAATAATTAATTAATTATTATTAGTATTATTAGTAGTATAAATAGCAACAAAAAAAATACCAAACCACGCAACAACCACACACAACCAAACCACCAGCACCACCACACAAGAACCAAACCCCACACACTTAACCACCAAACCACACAACACACACCCGACCAGCACACTAACCACAATCCAGTATCGGTGTATCCGGTGTTGAAGGACTGGAAGGAGTGGCAGAGATTCAGGCTAGAACACTTTTCACCCAGCACTGACGCCCTGTTAGGCCCTGAAGACCTGTATGCCAATACTTTAATACTTGATTTTATTGACTTATTAATGAAAATAATAATAATAATAATATAACAATGACGAAAATTATTAACGTGGCGTAAACCCGTGGGGAGCTTCCAGACCACATCTGAACGCACGCTTTACTGCTTGCATTTTACTTATTAATAAAAATCTATTGAAAAAAATAATATAATATTGCATAGTATAATAAAAAATTTAACTAAAAAACTTAAAATAATAACCTCCAAGCCACCCACCCACCTATCATACGATCCAATCAGCGTATTCGCCACCATGAGCGGAATATTGCTGGCATCTTGCCAACCCGCGCCCTCCACAGCCAATGCCACGTGCGCAAGTGGCATGTTGCAGTCGTTGATGCGAATCTGGGGAGGGGGAAGAAGGGTGGTTGATGGGTGGAGTTGTGCTGAAGGGGGTGGAAGAAGAAGTTAATCATCATCATCGCCGTTATCACCATCATCATCATCACCATCATCCCGACAACGATTAAAATCTTGATAATGATACACAACGCCAACACCACACGCCCCAACAACGCGCACCTCTCCCCCCTTGAACTTGCATTCCTGCTGTGGCAACTCCCCCTCGAAGGTGCCGCTCAAGCCCCCAAAGTACTTCTCTGCCAGCCTCACCAGCTCGCCATGCTCCACTCCTGATGATGATGATGGTGATGATGATGGTGGTGATGATGATGGTGGTGATGGTGATGATGATGGTGGTGATGACGATGATGATGGTGGTGATGATGATGATAGTGGTGATAATGATGGTGGTCAAGATGATGGTTTAATAATGATGATATAGAGATGAAAGGTTTAGATAAAAACAATGATTAAAAAAAAGTATTTCGAAGATTTCGATGATTATTCAGAAAAATTAAATAACCTTCAAAGCAGGAAAAAGAAAATATATAAAATAATAATATATTGAAATAATTAGAAAATAATAATAATAATAAACCTACCCCCAGCAGCAGCAAGCACCATGCGGTCCCCCTTGTAGTGTGTGGAGATGTACTCGAGGAGGTCTGCCCTGTTGATGCTCCTGTACGTTGTATCGTCATCATTGCCATCATCATCATCATTCTGTTTGTATAATCACCCTCTTCTCCATCACCTACATCACATCACCCGATCAAAAAACACGCCGCACCCTCTTCCCTATCCCTAAACTTTCTTCCCCATCACCTACCCTTTTTCTTATCCCCTAAAAACCCTCCACATCACCTGCCCCACATCCCACACTCCCCTACATGAAACCCACCCCCTCCATCCATCCATCCAAACCAACCAACCGGATGTTCTGCTCGGGGCCCAGTATGGTCATGCCGAGGGGCGTATCCTGGAAGGCGCAGTGGTGAAGGTGGTCGAAAACCACTTCTTGCAGGATGGTCTCCACCTCCTTTGAGGAGAGGATGAGAGGGTGGACGGATGAGAGGGGAGCGGGGCAAAGAAGAAAAAGGGAGAGAAAGGGTAGGGTTTAAAATTGTGAAAATGAAATATTATTTCAGAATTAATATTATAGATGATATGGTTGTAATGAACATGGTGGTGATGGTAATGATGATGATGATGATTACCGTTTACCTGCATTTCTCTCAGAATGACTCCTCTCTCTTTCTCAATATCACTGTCTCGAAGCAGACTGTTCTGGTTTATGTCAGAGAGAATCTCTACAGCTGTTGATGGTGGTAGTAGTAGCAGTAGTAGTAGTAGTAGTAGTAGTAGTAGTAGTAGTAGTAGTAGTAGAAGTAGTAGTAGTAGTAGTAGTAGTAGTAGTAAAAGTAGTAGTAGTAGCAGTAGTAGTAGTAGTAGTAGTAGTAGTAGTAGTAGTAGTAGTAGTAGTAGTAGTAGTAGTAGTAGTAGTAGTAGTAGTAGTAAAAGTAGTATTAGTAGCAGTAGTAGTAGTAGTAGTAGTAGTAGTAGTAGTAGTAGTAGTAGTACTAATTGTATTTAGACCCCTTTCACCCCTCTTCCCCCCTCCTACACCCATCCACCAACTCCTTTCAAGGTCATGGTCGAAGCACTTGGCGTAGTAGACGGTCTGTTCCCTGGACGTGTATGCGTTCAGGTGAGCTCCCATGTTCTCCACCTCCAACTCTAGCATCGTCTGTGACCGCTTTGAAGTGCCCTGTGGTGGTTGTAGTGGGGGTGGTGGTGGTGGTGGTGGTGGTGGTGGTGGGGGAGAGGGTGGTTGAGAGATGGTGGTGTGATGATGGTTGTGATGGTGGTTTGAGTGGTGATTTTGATGTGGTGGTTGAATTGAGAGTTGTGATAATAATGATGGTGTGGTGATTATGCAGATGATAAGGATGGTGATGGCGATAGGGGTAGTGATGATTACAGTGATGTAAATGTAGAAAATACAAAAATACACAAAAGTCACAAGCTCACCAAGGTCATATGCCCACATAAGGCAGTAACCTTTTAACCCCCTCCCTTCTCTCTCCTCCCCACGAAGACTAAAACCCCCTATGAAACCTTGAAAGCCATGTGCTCCAGAAAGTGTGCCACTCCGTTGTTCTTCGGAGTCTCGAACCTGCTGCCCGCGTCTATCCATATGCCCACCTGTGGTGATGATGATGATGTGATGATGATGATGTGATGATGATGATGTAATGATGATGATGGTGGTGGAGTGATGGTGATGATGACATATAAAGGTAGTATTAAGGATGGATGAATTTTGGTTTTCTATAAGAAGTAGTGTTTTACTGTGGCTGTTGGAGTTCCAGAATTTTCTGAAGCAACTCTTAAACCATTTTTGAGTGTGCTAATCTAGATGAAATCATTCAATATTTTAAATGAATTATATTAAAATTATTTATGTAAAAAAAAACTGAAACTACAACTGACCTTTGTTTCAGGTATATTTAAAGTAGCCGATTTGGTGGCATTGAAAAATCTCTGAAATATGGAAATAAATTTTTGATATTAATCAAATAAATTACACTGTAATGATTACAGTGTAATCCTTACAGGTAATGACGAAATGAAGTATATTAAATGAAAGTTTAAATTTAAATTAATCTTATTAAAAAAGAAATATAATTACTTGTTGTGAGATTCCCCTTCTGATAATGGAAGTTTTGGTGGGGACAAGAAGACCTTTAATTAAATCGACTCTCATGGTCAAGATTTGTTAGTAAGTTCGCTTTTCTATTTGAAATAACTTCTAGAGCTTCATTTTTTGGGATTTGCACTTAACGAGGCTGAGCCTCGTCGAGGCTTAAAACAGATTTAATCGTTTTTTAAATAAGTCTTCTAAAGAATTTTATTTAAAAAAAAATTTAAATAGACAAAATATGCTACACATTTTTATGCAGTTTTAAAATAAAACTGTAATATAAAAGTATAATAGAATCTTATTCTTTCACTACAAATAGATTAACCTTAAATTTGAAATCTGAATGGGTTGGTAAAATAGAAGAATGTATAAAAAAATTTCAAATAAAAAAAAAGATATTTGAAGGTCTTTCAGATCAGAAAGCAATAAATCTCTTATGATCAAAGTTTTTCAAAAAAACGTAACAAAAAAATGAATAGATCAAGAAATAAAAATATACATGATAAATATATTATATTTCAGAAGATGAGACAGACGGTTAAAACAATCAGCTTTTCTTCAATAATCTTGATAAAAAACGAAGTTAATTGAAGTGTGACCTTCAATTATATTAAAACACTGAAAAACTTAAGTAATGTTTGAAGCAGAAAAGTTTTTTTGGTTACGGCTTTTTGACTATGGGTTTTCAAAATCATTGGGATGAAATCATGAAGAAGTGTCAAAAAAGTGACTTAACTTTTAAAAAGATGATTTTCGATAGAATTGAAAAATAATTAAAATGTAAAAACCGTTTATGAAAAGTATAAAAAAAGCAATAAAGATTGCACATTTCCACTTCACGAAAGCATAGATAAATACTTAATAAAAACAAAAAAATAAAATCTTACTCGGAAAAAAAAGAAAAACGAGTGATTAAATTAAAACCGTCGATATAAAAATGTGATATAATACAATTAATAATAAATTGATAACAACCATCATTTAAAATAATATTTTAGTGTGTAGCGAATTTATGTAGCTGTGCACTTACGTACATACAAAAATAGTCTAAACGAATCTTTCCACGTCACTCCATTCATGAAACAGCAGAAACTTTATAAATCTTCAAGTCGTCTTTCATTTGAAAGATCTGTCAAACCCCAAAAAAGCCACATTTCGTGATAGAATCTAGCAACATCATTGTATCATCACAACATAAAAAAACTCAAAAAACGAAAAAAAAAAACTCCTATTCTCCCAACTCCCCAACCCTACTCATCATTACAAAACACACCAAAAATAATCCCATTCTTCCAAACCCAACCCACCCTAAAAAAAAATAAAAAACACAATAAAAATAACCCCAAATCCCCCCCCCCATCCCACCCCCTCACGATAACGACATAATCTACCGCGTCCTGACCCTCCACTTAAGGACCAGATAGGCGAGCGCACGGATACCGACGATGAAGACGCACAAGATGATGATGTCGATGTGGAATACTGCCTTGTCGACGTCCATGAATTCAAGGAAGAGCTGGCGAAGGAGTGGAAGGGTTCCGTGGTTTCGGGGCATGAGGGGATGGTTTGGAAAATAGGATGAATGGTTTTAAAAAGGGTGGATGGTTTTAGAAAAAGGGTAGATTTTGCCTTCGAGAGATCGTTTGTGAAAAGGGTGAGATGTGTGGTGTGGTAAAAATAATGATTTTTTTTCTTTTCTAGATGTGCAAATGTGTTATGAAAAGTGTCGAAATAACTAAAGTTTCCCAAACCACCCACGCATATCCCAAACCACCCACGCCTATCCCAAACCACCCACGCATATCCCAAACCATCCACGCCTATCCCAAATCACCCACGCTTATCCCAAACCACCCACGCCTATCCCAAATCACCCACGCCTATCCCAAACCATCCACGCCTATCCCAAATCACCCACGCCTATCCCAAATCACCCACGCCTATCCCAAACCACCCACGCCTATCCCAAATCACCCACGCCTATCACAAACCACCCACGCCTATCCCAAATCACCCACGCCTATCCCAAACCACCCACGCCTATCCCAAACCACCCACGCCTATCCCAAAACCTTCTCCCCCCCCCCAATCCCAAACGCACCTTGGGATGTTTGAAATTTTGGCAGTCGATGAACTGAAAGGTCTTCTTGGTGACGAGATCTGGTCTGTCGAAGCCGTATATGGCCTGGAGGAGGGTAAGTGACATTTTCAAAGCCAGAAAAATTTTCTTCATAAAATGTAAATGAACCAGTAAACATAAATTTAAGCGATCAAGTAAATGTAAACTCAAAGGTAAATGACCAAACCTGTAAGACTCCCTCGAAGGAGTAGCGAACGTAAGAGAGGTAGGAGAGCCAGTTGAGGTACTTGGGCATCGTGTCGAAGTTGACGAAGAAGCCGCTGAACAGGAGGATGGGGATCGCCGTCACTGGGCCCAAGAAGACTGACACCTGTATTGGTTGGTTGGTTGGTTGGTTGGTTGGTTGGTGGGGTTGGGAATGGATGGGTTGTGGTGGATGGAGGTGGAGTGGGAGAAGGAATTATGGTGTGATAGGAATTATGGTAGTGGTAAATGGGTGGTGGTAGTGGAAGAAGGGTTGTGGTGGTCGCGGTGGGAGTGGTGATGTGAGTGATTCATCCACCCTCCACCTCCCCCTCCCTCCCATGAATGCACTCACTTTATAACTCATCCAATCATGCATGCATTCACTTTAGGATTCATCCAACCGCCACGCATTCATCCACCCATGCTTGCATTCACTTTAGGATTCATCCAACCGCCACGCATTCATCCACCCATGCATGCATTCACCCATGCATCCATCCACCCACGCATGCATCCACCCATGCATGCATTCACCTGCAGAGAAGTGCCAGCTCCAATCAGCAAGCCCAAGGATTGAGCCACCAATGCTGTCATTATGGATAAGGAGAGAAACATGGCAAACCTGGATGGATGAATGGATGGATGGATGGATGGATGGATGGATGGATGGATAGACAGATGGATAGATAGATGGATGGATAGATGGATGGATGGATAGATGGATGGATGGATAGATGGATGGATGAAAATATAGATGGATGGATAGATAGATGAATGGATGGATGGATGGATGGATGGATGAATACCTCTTGAAATCATTAGGCTGGTCTGTTAGCCAGTACACGATGCTGCAGTAGATTAACGGAAAGAAAACCTGACGAATCAAATGATAATTAACTATCTGAAATGCCTTTAAAACACACTAAAAAGATATTTTAAAAAACAGTTTTAAAAAAATCATTTTAAAATGTTAAAAACAAAAATGGTTAATGTTAAAATGTTAAAAACAAAAATTGTTAATGTTAAAAAAATTCAAAAAGTAAAATGTTAAAAATAAACAATTTAAAATCTTGAAAAAAACTCGAAAAAAAAAACTATATGTGCCCCAAACGCCCGTTCACCTGGAAGGGCAGGTCAGCCATGGTTTTGGCGAGGTAGTAGGCCTTGAGCGAGTACCAGTAGTTCAGGTGCTCACGCATGAAAACCGACATCTCCATGGGAACTGGGTAGGTGGTGGTGGTGGTGGTGGTGGTGGTGGTGGTGGTGGTGGTGGTAGGGATGATGGTGAAATAATTTTTTATTACGATTTTAATTTTTTTAATTATTATTTTTAAAACCATTTTTAAAAAATAATTTTTTATCATGATTATTATTGATTTATTTATTCTTATTTTTAAAGACTATTTATTATATATATTTTTTATTTATATTTTTTATTTTTTAAATTTAGATTTTAGATACTTTTTACTTATATTTTATATTTTTTATATTTTATATTTTTTAAATTTAGATTTTAGATACTTTTCACTTATATTTAATATATTTTATATTTTAATTATATTTTCGAATAAATAATAATCACTCACACGTCATGACGGTGGGCATGAGGGCAGTGAACATGAGGAAGAGCATTGAGAAGAACAAGAAGCCTGATTGGTCGGTTGTCGAAGTGATGATGATGATGATGATGGCGATGATGACGATGACGATGATGATGATGATGATGATGATGATGATGATGATGACGATGATGATGACGATGACGATGACGATGATGATGACGATGATGATGATGATGACGATGATGACGATGATGATGATGACGACGACGACGAACCAAACTCAAGTCAAGCACATCATAATCATCATCATCATCATCATCATCACCAGCACATCATCCTGCCACATACCAGCGTTGTTATGAACCCTCCACGCTTCATTGCCAATCCTGAAGTAGAGCAGACCAATGAGGAGTCCTATGGCGAGGTGGGAGGCTAGACGGAGACGGGTTAGAGTCTGCGGTGGTGTGCTTGATTGGTAAAGTGGGTTGGAAAGATACGTGGTTTGGATGGTTTGGTGTGGTTGTGGGGTTGTGGTTTGCTTAGATGGTGCTTGTTGTGGTGTGATGGTATGCTTAGATTGTGGTTGTTGTTATGGTTGAATGCTCATTTTAGTGTGATTGGTTGTGGTGTAGTTGGTGGTTGGATTGAGGTGTGGATAGATGGTGGTTGTGGTGTGGTTAGACGGGGTTGTGGTGTGGTTGAATACTGATTGTGGCGTGGTTAGATGGTGGTTGTGGTGTGGTTAGACGGGGTTGTGGTGTGGTTAGATGGGGTTGTGGTGTGGTTAGATGGTGGTTGTGGTGTGGTTTGACATGGATGAACGATAGATGGGTAACACATTCAAAAATGCCCCTAGCGAAAGCACCCCTCAACACACTGTGTCTCGCAGGATCGACTTGAAGGTGCGTACAAACAGCACCGAGAACTGCGTGAAGAAGTTCGTGGCGAAGGCGTGGTCGATTTCTTGGTCGGACTGTAGAGGTTTTTGAAAAGTCTTTTGCAATAATTAATATTTTAATATAAATCTTTTATCATTATCTTAAAGTATAGATAATTATTGCATGATTTATTATTTTAAGTAAGTATTTAAAATAATAAAATGAATAAATAAATTTAAAATTAAATTTAAAATCAAATTAAAAAATGTAATTGAAAATTAAATGATTGATTGAAGTTGCATTAGGCGGTCAAAACCTCTTTCTCCTCGCTGAAACTGTCGACGCTGG
The DNA here is from genome assembly GCA_943735955.1 of Piscicola geometra. NCBI lineage: Eukaryota > Metazoa > Annelida > Clitellata > Hirudinida > Piscicolidae > Piscicola > Piscicola geometra. The sequence goes on from OX030962.1 coordinate 8,170,125, forward strand.
CGTTAAGGACGTTCTTGTGGTGGTTGTTGCCAGTGTCTCTCGAATGGTAAGAGTCCCGTGTGCTTTGCTGGGATTGGAATGAGGAGAAAATGTATTTATATGTAATATTGTTATTTATTATTTTTTTATTATTATATTTATCCCTTGTTATATTCTTATATTTAATATTATCACTATTATTACTTATATTATTTGTTAAATGATTAAGAAAACATTTGAAAAAAGGATTATGATGATGAAAAATAAAGGCTATTTTGGGTGATGCAAAATCACTGATTCATAAAACAATCATGCGTATAATTGCTAAGATTTAACATAAGGACATAACGGCATTTAAAGGTTTTCAAATGCATTTGTGGAAAAAAAAATTGAAATGGTAAATAGAAATACAAAATCAACTTAAACGGAAAATCTAAATATTTTTCAATAAAATGTTAGATTTTAAATTGATTAAAAAAACTAATTTTAAGATTTAAAATGTGAAAAATAACATGCGAAAACGAATCAATAAAAATTAAAAGTAACAACATTATTTTTTTAAACTAAACAAACAAAAAAAGAAAAAAATTAACCTCTGAATAACAGGCAAACAAAGGGTTATTTTCTTGAACTTTTCTAGCATTCAAATTTGTGCTACTAGAACTAGTATTGGACCCAATATAACTTAGATTTCTAGTGATTAATTCTATCTCTAAACTACTTTTACCAACTAATTCAATGTCATTAGTATAATTATTTCTTATTTTAAGATCATTATAATAATAATAATTGCTATTATCATCAATTCTACCCTTGCCTTTATTACTTACACCCCCACCACCACCATCACCACCATCAACACCAGCACCACCATAATTCTTATGATCACCACCACCATCATTATCACCATCATTAAAAACACCATCACCATCATTACCAACTCCACCACCACCACCACCGACAACACCACCAGCAGCAACAGCAGCACTACTACAACTAGCGATAGCACTACGATTAACATTTTCTGAGTTGTCGTGGCGATGGTGTTGCTGTGGTTGCTTGTTGCCGCCGCCACCACCGGCACTGCTGCTGTTATTCGCCCTGTCTTGGTAACCACGCTCGCATCGACCCGACTTGACAACCACCGAGAGTTTCGGCACCATGTCGCCGAACTCACCGCACGCCACTTCTATCACTGGTGGAGTAGTTATAGTGGCGGTGGAGTAGTTATAGTGGTGGAGTAGTTGTGGTGGTTGGGGTTGTGGAGTAGTTGTGGTGATTGGACTGGTGGAGTAGTTGTGGTGGTTGGGGTGGTGGAGTGGTTGTGGTGGTTGGGGTGGTGGAGTAGTTATAGTGGAGTAGTTGTGGTGGTGGAGTAGTTGTGGCGGTTGTGGTGGTGGAGTGGTTGTGGTTGTTGGGGTGGTGGAGTAGTTGTGGTGGTTGGGGTGGTGGAGTAGTTGTGGTGGTTGGGGTGGTGGAGTAGTTGTGGTGGTTGGGGTGGTGGAGTAGTTATAGTGGTGGAGTAGTTGTGGCGGTTGGGGTGGTGGAGTAGTTGTGGCGGTTGGGGTGGTGGAGTAGTTGTGGTAGTTGGGGTGGTGGAGTGGTTGTGGTGGTTGTGGTGGTGGAGTGGTTGTGGTGGTTGGGGTGGTGGAGTAGTTGTGGCGGTTGGGGTGGTGGAGTAGTTGTGGTGGTTGGGGTGGTGGAGTAGTTATAGTGGAGTAGTTGTGGTGGTGGAGTAGTTGTGGTGGTTGGGGTGGTGGAGTGGTTGTGGTGGTTGGGGTGGTGGAGTAGTTGTGGTGGTTGGGGTGGTGGAGTAGTTGTGGCGGTTGTGGTGGTGGAGTGGTTGTGGTGGTTGTGGTGGTGGAGTAGTTGTGGTGGTTGGGGTGGTGGAGTGGTTGTGGTGGTTGGGGTGGTGGAGTAGTTGTGGCGGTTGTGGTGGTGGAGTAGTTGTGGTGGTTGGGGTGGTGGAGTGGTTGTGGTGGTTGTGGTGGTGGAGTAGTTGTGGCGGTTGGGGTGGTGGAGTAGTTGTGGTGGTTGGGGTGGTGGAGTGGTTGTGGTGGTTGTGGTGGTGGAGTAGTTGTGGCGGTTGGGGTGGTGGAGTAGTTGTGGTGGTTGGGGTGGTGGAGTAGTTGTGGCGGTTGGGGTGGTGGAGTGGTTGTGGTGGTTGGGGTGGTGGAGTAGTTATAGTGGTGGAGTAGTTGTGGCGGTTGGGGTGGTGGAGTAGTTGTGGCGGTTGGGGTGGTGGAGTAGTTGTGGTGGTTGGGGTGGTGGAGTGGTTGTGGTGGTTGGGGTGGTGGAGTAGTTATAGTGGTGGAGTAGTTGTGGCGGTTGTGGTGGTGGAGTAGTTGTGGTGGTTGGGGTGGTGGGGATGGTGGTTTTTGGTGTGGTGGATTTTTGGTGGGAGTAGGAATGATGGCTGTGATGGTGGTGGTGGTGGTGCTTGTAGGTGGTGCTGATAATGATGATGGTGACATCGATAATGGTTATGGATTGAAAGATTAAATTGAAATACTTAAAAATATAAATATTAATTGAAAAACGCTTGATGACAATGATATTAGATTAATAAACTAAATTTAAATATGACACAAAATAATATTAATTAAAAACCCTTTAGTCACCGAAGTCGGCAGGGTTGTGGTAGGGCGGGCAGTGGAGGTTCATGGAGGAGAGGTAGGGAATGAGGCCGGGGATGCTGCCTTGGTAGATGCATTGTCCCTCGGCCATCATGTACAACTGCCAAGGTGGTGTGGTGTAATTTTAAAAAAAGATTCTGCGTCAATTTTGAAAAATAAACTTCTCAAAAAGACAATTAAACCTCTCTCAATTCTCCCCACGAAAACCATGACAACCAACCAACACGCACCAACTAACATAATCGAACATTTCAAAGATTTTGGCGCTGGGTTGATGGATGGTGCAGATGATGTTACGACCACCTTTAGCCAGCGATTTGAGAAGAGAAACGCACTGGAAACACGAGGCGCTATCTAGGCCGCTGTGGTTGGTTCGGTGGGTGGTTTCAATCAATCAATCAATCAAATAAATTTCTATTTGATTGATTTATATGGTTTGGGAAGTTTGTGAGGTGTTGTTGTTGGTGAGAATGGTATTTGGTATGGTATTATTTGTACTTGTTGTTGTTAAATATGGGAAAGAATTTGAAACGTTTTCTTTTTCCAACCATACATCACTATCTTAACCAACCCTATTTCATCCAAACAAATTTCAACCGTCTCTATTCCATTACAACCCAACTATCCATCCTCATCTTAACCATCCCGTCCCAACCAACCCATTCCAATCCCATTCCAACCATTAACCACCCATTCCAACCCAGCCTTCCATACCATCCCATTCCCTATTGCTTTTCTCCCTTCCCACCAAATCCACACACACACACACACAAACACACACACACCCCCCCCCCACCTAGTAGGCTCGTCGAAGAACATCACAGGTGGATTGTTCACAAGTTCGAGTGCGATCGACAACCGCTTGCGTTGGCCGCCCGACAGGTTGACGGCGTGTGTGTTGTGCGCAGTGTCCAGACTCAGAATGCCCAGGATTCTTTGTACCTTTTAGGGGTGTTGTGTACTTGTTGTTGTTGTTGTTGTTGTTGTTGCTGTTGCTACGTTACGACTGCTAACTACAACAAACACCAAAATTACATGGATGTGACCGTAATGCCTTGAAGACATTACCAGCTACACTATGCTTTAAACACATCCAAAAATCCATTGGAAGAACACCAACCATGACCAATCACTTCAACCACACTCAACCTCCACAAACACTTCAACCATACCAACTACATCAATCATTTAAACCTTACCAACTACATCAATCACTACCCACCACTAACCAACCAATCAACCACCACCAACCACAGCAGCCTTATTCTTGGTCGAGAGTTTGTCGGAGAGTTTGAGATTGGCAGACGCCATCATCAACTCGTGCACTGAGAGATTCGGCAGCAAGTGATCCTCCTGCATGATGTAGCAGGACTGCTTGCGAAACTTCCGTCTGTCCAACTCCCGCCCGTTTATCAAGATCTCCCCTTCTACAGACTTCACTCTGGTGGTTGTTTTTGAAGAAAATGTTTGGAGTCTGCTTTTTGTGGGATTTTTTTGATGTTTATTTTATACTTGTAGAGTGTTTATATTATATTTTTTCAGTTTATTTATGTCAATTTTCGTATTAACTTTTTTTTTCTATCCATCATTCACTCACCTGTATCCGGTCAGAAGGTTCATCAACGAAGACTTACCAGCCCCTGATGGACCCATGATGGCGGTCAGTTTGCCAGATGAAAACTTGCCTGAGATGCACTTCAGGATTGTCTTGTAGTCTTTAGTGCGTTTTAGTTTAATTTTAAATATTAATTTAGTTTGTGATTTGATTGTTAATTGAAGTATTGAAAAATTATTTTTACTTGTTTGACAATCCCAGAAATTCCTCAGGGTAACTGTAAATTTAAAAAAATGAAACATTATTAATAAATACTTTTATTAAACATCTCTGAACTTCTATCATTGAAAACCAAAAAGCATCAAAGCTACATTTTCGTTTTCCTTCTGGAACAGAGTAGGAGAGGTTCTTGAACTCGATATTGCACGCCTTGTTGGGTGGCAAGCAATCAATGCCTGCTTCAGTGGATAGGAAGGTTGAGGGACTCTTCTTTGCTCTTACATGCTCATCGCTGATCATGTACTGGTTCGGAAGTGTCACTTTTCCTTGTGCAGATTTTATTAAGGGAACTTGTACTTGGATCGACAGTAATTCAGCCATTATTAGGGGTTTAAATTTGAAATTTTCAATGACTTATTACTAGCTATAAAATTTATAGTATAAATTTGGTATTGAAAACCTATTTGTTGTTTAATTAGAGTTTGGTTTAAATTTTTCAATGATAAAAATAGTTGAAGTTAGTTCTTTATTGTTAATTAACAGCATAGCTAAAACAAACTATCAATTTATATAAAATTAAAATCTGTTTAAGGAGGAGATAATAACATTACGTTAAAGGGGAATCTAAGTTCGAGTTAGAACTTTAATTTTTTCCTAAATCGAAACTTTCATGATTTATAATTATTCAATAAAAATTATATTAATACAATTTTTTGTTTATATCCACATTTTTAAATTTCCAAAACTAGTTAAATACTTTTATGAAAACATTCTAGCGAACAAATTAATCTGTAACACCATAATTTCAAAAAACTAGCGAATAATTAATAAAACTTTATTTTAAAATGTGTCCCAAGTTCATTTTTAAATTCAGTTTCACAACCATCTCAATATTTCTTTTAATGGTTAGATTGGATTAAAGTATAATCCATGAAATCAAATAAAAACTACCTTATTTTCAGCTTATCCACCATCCTCATACCCTACAAACCAAGCAATTCAACTCTATCCACAATCTATTATAGATTATTATAGATTCTATAAGAACAGTTTTGAATTTTTTTCTAGCGTTTCATTTTGTCTATTTAGCTTGAGCCAGGATATTTTTGCAGAATAAACCCCATGTGACGTATTCACTTTTGTGATAAGTTATTTTTCTGTTCGAAAATATTTATTTGCAAAAGATTAAGTAACAAAAAAAAGGTTAATATTGATTCATCTTTATAACAGATGAGTACTCTAATAAGATAATGTATATTAATCACCGATTCATTAAGGCTATAGGTATGAAATGCTTCTGAAAATCTTTGTGTGCTTTCCATGCCAACATAGGCAAGCTTCGAGTATTGTCAATGGCTGATTGTTATTGGAAACAAAATTGCGTCAATGTTTATATTAATGTTAGTGAAAAAAGAATTTATAGGTTTAATAATGCACCGAATGCCTTAATAATGCATAATAGAAGAGGCTGCTTTTAGAATTTACGTCAGGAAATCCGATCCATGAATTAGAAAGTGTATCTATAGAATATAAATGAGTAAATGCACTTTATTGGATTTATAATGGCGATTGATAAGACTTTCATTAAAGAAAGAGTACTTGAATAGAAACAAAAACTTTATCTGGTGAAAAATGCAAGAAAACTAAATTTGGAAAAGATTTTTGTTGAATTTATCTTTTATCGAAATTTAAATCTTCAAGAAGCATTTATCAACCCTATTGCACAATGTAAAATATTTTTTTTTGAACAGAATATTTAAGAAAGAAAAATTTAGATAATCTTTTATTCTAATAAAAATACCTTATCCATCCATGGGATACATAAATTTTCAAATTCTTTACATAAATTATTCATTAAATTTTTTTTATTGTTGAAGCAGAAGTAAATCGATTTGAATAGTTTTGAAAAATTATATTTCGAATGGTTTTTGACAGATAAAAATAGACTCAATCTCTTTTTATAAATCATTTGTTAAAAATATTTGAAAAGTTTTTTAAGAGTTTTGCTTTCTAAAGAATTTGAGAAGAAAGTGGTTTTAGGCAATAATATAGTATTCTTTTCCCAAAGGATTATATAAAAATAATATAATCTATCCATATAATTCATTAGATTAATATTTTTATATCTAATCTTTTTTACATTTTTTCTGGGAATATTTTTACTTTTTTTATTTCATATGATTAGAAGCCATAATGCAGGTTTGACTTACGGGAGAACAGCACAGCGACGCTGACCTTTGTCTTCTTTATTATGTATCCCTAATACACTTATTATTAAATTTTCAAATTCTTTACATAAATTATTCATTAAATTTTTTTTATTGTTTAAAATTATAATATTTATTTAGTTAGAATATTTTGTTTGTTTAACATTTCGATATACAACTAATAGTGTAAATCTTGTAAGAAAAATAAAAAAGATGAAATGAAAAATGTGGAGGGGGGAAATGTATGAAAAAAAATTTCCGTTTTTTAAAAATAATCATCAAACCTGTGTTCGTCGAACGGCAAAAGATGACCCCCATAAATTCGAAGAGAATTAATTAATTTCTTGGAAGTTATTAACTGAAGATTAATCTCTGATAATGATGTACCTGATTTATGAAGCGCTTCGTAAATTAAAACTTGATGGTCGCAAGGTGATTAAGATTACTGAATCAAAAAAAATCTTCTTTATAATTTTCTATAAAAATTGAAATAAAAATATATTTTTAATAATGCATTTTTCAAAGTATAAAGATTTTATAAATTTTTATTCTTAGATGATAACAAATATTTAAAAAATTCAATTACAAATAAATAATCTCAAACATAAAAAACACAGATATTATAAAGCTTTCTAATCAATCCACAGCAATCTATATGCAAATAAATATTTGAACAATTATATCTTCTGTAGTTTCTGTATTCCGTATTTGTAGACATTTTAAATTTATAAAGTTAATATTTAATACATCTATATATTTGAAAACGATGGGCGTGTCAAGTTATTTTTAAAGACTTACTAAATATGAACATAAAATCCTTGCAAAAAATATTATTATTTATTTATAAAATATTAATTAACTATATTTGTGATAAAATTATAAAAAGTAATAATTTATTGATTAATTTTAATAATGAATAAATTGTTAATTTTTTTTCTCCGAAAAAACACTTTGGAATTAATTTGGTATCCCAGGGATTTCACTTGTTCTATTTTATCTAATTCAATTTATATGTTTTAAAAAAATTATTAACAAAATTGTTTTATTCTTAATATCTATTTTAAAAACTAAATTAAATTTTTTTAAAAATAGACTTTTGAATCCCAATTCACGAATAAATAAGAAAAAAAGCAAGCAATGTGGAAAGCTGTTTTCAATAATTTATTTTTCACCAGTAAAACGTAGGCCACTTGCTATTGCCATTTATTCAGCGCAAAAGAGACACTTTTACAATTGTAATTCTTGCATTGTAATTCTAATGCAGTCACAATAAATTTTTCAAATTAAGAAACACTAATGCGATATTGCTTTCCTGTAAATCTGCATACATAAATTTTTTATTTTACCTTTTATAAGTCAAAAATAAATTTAAAAAATAAATTGAAATTTTTTTCTTCATAAATTGCAAAATTATTTGTACTTCATAAATTGCAAAACTATTTATTCTTCATAAATTGCAAAATTATTTATTCTTCTTAAATTGCAAAATTATTTATTCTTCATAAATTGCAAAATTATTTATTTTAAATATTTATATTACCACGAAGTAAAAGAAAAAATAATTTTCAATCAAATATATAGACGCGTACAAGCTACCACTTTGGAAGCGAAATACACTACGACTAAAAGCATAAACAATATATTCATTATGCTGTCTGCGTTCGGAAATGTTGTCTGATTTATTGGTGTATCAATTCTTTTTTCATTTCGCATCAATCTTCTTGTATTTATTTCTTTCGGATTATTTCAAGTGTAAAATATGGAAAATATTGAGAATAATTTTGGGAAAAAATTAATATTAAATAAAGAAACTTCTTTTTAAAAATTTATAATACATTTTTTGAAAAGTATCAAAAATAATTACTCTAATCACAATAATTTTTGTTTTGTTTAAATAAGAATGTACACCTGATCACTAAAAAACACACGAAATTTGTATGAAAAAACATAAATACGTAAAAACAAACAAATCAATTAAATACCATTAACCATGGAAAAGCATCGATCCATCTACACATAAAGTTACCTACTAACACATAAACCTATACACCTACACAACAAACACACACCCCCACACATACACACATAAAAAACTCACACAAACACATACACGGACACACTCACACATACAAACACACAGGAAGGCTTTCCTTCTTTGCTTGCATGAAAATGTATGGCATGTTACAGCTCATATAAATCGGAGCATTAAATAGCTGCGTTGGTGGCAGTGATGCTTATTGATTGATTCGTGCGAGGTTCATATTTTATGTTCATGAGTCGACGATTTTTTATGATGGGCTCTTTCCAATTGAGTTTCGTCGAGAGATCGAGGTGGGGATCTGATGGATGGGTCGATGAAAGGATAAAATAGATTTTAGAATCAGTTGGGTGGTGATGAAAATTAAAGATGTCAATCGAGGGAAAAAATTATGGAAAATTATAAAAAGAGGATAGAGGATGAAGAATATATTTAAAATCACTGAATTGGTGTAATACTGCTATGAAATGAAAACGAAGATAAATTTAGAAATATATGAAACAAATAAAAAAAACAAATAATTTTTTGTAATGTTAAAAATTATTTTCTTAATAAAATGAAATATTTGGAAAGAACTTTAAGAAATAACTATTTCTAAATAATCTCGCTAAAACAAAAATACTTTAAAGACTTGATAATTTATTCACAAACTATGTAAATGATCTTGTTACAATATGTTACCACAAATTAGCTTTGAAACATTTTAACGAAAAATAAATTAATGCTGAATTTTAAAATTCTCATTAATTCACGAATACCACTATTATTTTTGATGTTGGTGTTTTTTTAATTGTGCGTGTGTGTTTGTATGTGTAATTAATGTGAGGGATATGTGAAGTTGTGTGTTTGAGAGTGAGATCTGAAGCCTGCTTAATCTTATTCTTGTGAAAAGTATCATTGCGTGCGTGATAAAACACTTGTATCTGTGTGATTATGTCTGTGTGATTAATTATGTGTAGTCTAGTTGCTTTGTTCACATGTGTTTGTGGATGTACGTGAGTTTAAGACTCTTCACACGTTTAAGTTTCTCTGTGTGTTTATCTTGTAACGAGAAATGTGTGTGTATGTGTATTTACTTTGCTTGTGAGTATGTGTTGAGTATGTGTTTGTGTTTTTCCATTTTTTTGAATGTGTGTTTTGCTGTGTGTGTGCGTGTGTGTGCATGTGAAGTTTGTGCGTGACTTGAAGCAAGCGATCGTGTGCGTGAAGGCTTATCTATTGTGTTTTTCAGCTTGTATATAACTCGCAGTAAATCATTCTTAATATTTTGACGTTTGCAACATCAACAGAGAACTCAGTGTTTGTATTATTTATGCTCTTTATTCGGAGTTTTTTCATGAGTTTTATGGCGCATTCAAGATTTCAATATTAACGTTCCTCCAATAACATCCTCAGACTTGCAAGAGTTAAACTTGAAGGGTATTGATTGAAATCCAGTCTATAAAAATATTAAAAATCTATTTGATCTATATTATACATAATAGTAGATTTTCAATATTGTTGTTTTTCAAAATAATTATTATTATTTTCTCTTTTGTTTCCGATCTAACATCTATGACAGTCGGTTTCATAAATTATCTCTCACACATTGTGTGCATGTCTATCTGTTTGCTTGTGTTCGTCTGTGCTTCTGTCTGCGTGCTTTTTATGTTTTTCTATTTTTTCTGCGTATTTGTTTCAAATGTTACCTTGAGTGTTTGAATATGGATGTTGACTTAAATCACATAAGTTATGTCCTTAGTTTTCGGACGATGAGAATGTCCCAAAAATAAAAACGTTCGAAGATTTAGATTTTTTGATCTAACTGTTGATTTTCGTTTCCTCATTTGTCTGTTTGCGTGTGCTTCTCATTAATTTTCTGCTTCATTTCACGTATTGTTTGTTGGCAGCTGGAAACATGTTCGTTTAGGTGTTTGTTTCCCTGCTTGCTTATCCCTCTTATCATTTGTGAGTCAGGTTTGACCAGAGTATTCTGTTCGCGAGTTTGCTGCTTGTTTAGAAATCCTCGCGGCGATCTCATGTGCCTAGCATGCGTAGCGAATTCAGTAAATTTCAGCCTAAAACCACTGAAAGTGTCTTGAATCAAACTATAAATAATAAAATTACTCTAAAACTTTTTCAAATAAAATTTGAAAAATAGTTTTTTTTCCAAAAAGAACATTTGAAATTAATCGATTAGAAGTCGACCAAAAGAGAACAGAGAAAAGTCATTAATACAGTCCTGCAGTCAACTAAATTATATATTCTTTGCTTGTTCTTCTGCAAAGTCGGAATAAATGATTCTAGCCAATGCTTGCCTTTAATTGGGCTGTTCATTTCAAACACATTTTCTTACAAACCCAAAAATAAATTTTTATATACATTAGAAAAAAGATTACTTATGTGATTTTTAAAAATATAAAATTTTTTTATTATAACTAAGCAGCGTATTTTTTTCATAAATGAATTTTTCAAAACTTTTATCTTTTTTATTTCTCGGAATAAACGACACAGAGTCATTATTTCAAAAGAGTCTTTTAGGCTTTTATGGTTTATAAATTCTTCATTTCTCATTGACTTATTTTTTCCAATCACGTTTTTCAAATGCGTTGTCGTTTTTAAAGAAAAAGAAAAAAATGTTATATTATTGTGCATTACAGATATGCTTCAAATACATTTGGACTCTAAATCATGCCATTTTTCTTATTTTCAAATCTACTTTTATCTTTTAAAATCATTAAATACAAATTATTCTACTTCATATAAACTTTTTCGTTGCATTTGTTAAAAAAAAGTTTTTAATAGCACAAATTTTTAAATAGATTTTCTATTTTTTTTAAATGAACTGTGCAGTGACACGAAAAAATTCAATTATTTTATAAAAATGATGTGCAGCTGTTTTCACATTACAAAAACAATTTTATTTTTACAATTTTTTCATTCCAACTTACAATCCATTTCTCTATATTCATCAATTAATTATTCACTGCCCACCATTTTTGTATCCAGTTTAAAAATTCATTTTTATCAAATTTATACCTCCAATCTTTCTATTCCACCAGTTCAGTCACCCACCCATTTAACTTAGTATTTTCTTGCTACACCCACCTACCCTTTGACTAACCAACCACAACCCAAAAACCATCCACATCTATCCCTTACTCTTACCCTCCAACCAACCACCAATCCCCTTCTTTGCCTGTATTCTTTATATATATCCAACCTCCCTAACTTAAGCCTTCTCATCTTTGAAGATAATAGCTATCGTATATTTTTCAGAATATATTAATGACCAGTCCAATAAAAAGGGTCAATGTTTTTGTTACATAAAATAACTATAAAATCATTATTCTTACGATGGTTTTTTTTATAATTATAACTCAAAATAGATCAAAGTGAAAAAACATAATCATTTTTCATTTTTTTATATATACTTTTTTTTACAGTATTTTCAGATCGCTGCAAAATTATAGTGTCGGTTAGAATGCAATTTATTCTTTTTGCATCTCGTCATTATTGCTTCAATTCATTTTTTGTCGAAAAACTTTTCACAAATATATTGAAAAATTAATAAATAAAAACCTTGAAGCTTTTCGATATTTCATTCTATAATTTTTCCAATTTTCTATTCAAACGATATGAAGGTTTTGTTTTCATAGCAATTTGTAAAATTATTAAATTATTTATTAATTTCATTATCATTGTATTTGTGTATAAAGTTATAAATCAACTTGAGTGACTAGCCCCATGGATAAGTACATCAGTTATTCCAAGAGAACTTCTGAACGAAAATGATCAATAGCAATAGAAAAAAATGATGTAGATTACCGAAACGATCGTGAAACTGACAATGAAACTTTCTATAAATAACGAATTTTGGAAAGTATTTACGAAAAAAATGCCGTTAACAATAAAAGTATCGATAACAAATATACATAAATAAAAGAAGTAACAAAACAGGTATTGACTCTAGGATGACGAATGTCTCATCATTGTTCAGGCCGCAGAGAAGTCTAAATGAAGATCAACTTTCAATAGCTTGTGTGTGGAAATGAATCGATTAAATTAAAAAAAGAGATCTAGTACTAAAGGCTGTAACTTTCTGAAAGGAAAAAAACTAAAGAAATTTTTTTAAAGTTTAAACTTAGATATTTTTGTAAAAATTTCTATTTGGTTAGCAAGTTCTTTCTAGTTTTCTAACAAGTAAAACCGGGCTGTTCTGTATAGGAAACTCAATCACTGGATCCTTCAGCATTCCTGTCTAATATTATTAACCCACTTCCCACTTATGCATGAGGAATGATAACAAGTAGTTACAGTTTAACATTTAACATAAATTATCACTCTTCAGCACATAAAGATGCAACCATAGGCGCATATGAATGCATATAGATCAGCAATAGAGGCTGTAGTATAGTGTATGCCTGCAGCACGGGTATATATGGTGAGTAAAGGCGTCTGTTAAGTTTCATTTTTTGTTAATTTATTTCATCTAGCCTGGTTCAGAAAAAGGCAAGAGTAGCAGAACGTGCCGAAAGTGAGTTGATAAGTTGTTATTTATTAATCCCATCAATCTCCCTCGATTCCGCTTCCTTGTTCGCAGACGACTTTTATGGTCGTTTTATGACCCTCGGAGTGAAATCGACACTCGTGCTCGTTTATGGCTTTTTTATCGCCTTTTAACTAACCGCCGACATTTATTGGGTTTTTATCGTCTTATAATTCATCGTCTTTTTCATCGCTACGATACTGACTTCTTGGCCACTTTATGCCAAGTTTATGGCGTCCCCTGCTTGCATAGTAGACAAAAACTTTAAAGTTTATAGGAAATCGTTCAAAAAAAGATTTTTTAATGATTTTTTGATGATTCATGAATTACACATGTCGCTTTTTTTGTTTTTGAACTTTAAAATGAATGTTTTGATCGACATTCGATGAAAAATAGAAGAAAGTTTGGATGAAATCTCATAAGAATAATGGCAAAAGTGTTGAAAGATAATATATATTTTTCAAAAGATCAAAATTTATTTTGAAAACTTTTGATGCCATAAACATTTGTAAAACATATCTAACATATGTAATAACATGTTTATCGGCATCACGACTCAAAAGCTTTAGAATATAGGTCAAAAAAATGCTAATAAAAATCAAACATAACAAAATTAAACACGCATTCAGACATACATTCACGATAACACTAATCAACTCCAGTCCGTATGAAAAATTAGGCATTCCAACGTATTTAGGAGCTTCGAACAGCAATACTTGCATCATTCCAACCCTGGGAATTAAACATTTTAACAACTTTATATTCTGAAATATGCTTTTCATATATAAAATATCAACTTATGAATTTCGAGTAAAGCGGCGTAAACGTGTTTCAGGGCTGTACGTAAGACGATCATTGTGGATAAAACGCAAAACAAGGATAAATAAATAAGAATTTCAATTCTTTAATGCAAAGTTAAATTTGGAAAATGATTTTAAATATTGAGTTTTTGATTTTTACATTCGTTTCTTGTTATTTCAAGTGCAAATTTTTATAGATTTTCAATTCTACATAGATTCGCGCGTCCAATAAAAACCTGGTTTGAAACTTTTAAAAACAAATACCAAAATGAAATTGATTTATAACAAACAAATATATATTAAAGGCATAAAGCCTTTCATAATAATAAAAATATTACAGTTTTCCCCAACACTCCACCAGGAACTGAAGCATGTAACAACTCTATCCAAGCGATCAGGGTGAGCGCTTTTCGAATTGCTTCAAAAACTGTTTTTCTTCTTTTTGTGTTTTATTTGGAAAATTTTCAAAACATTAACCACTTGAAGTTTTTCTTTTGTTTTTTTTTCGTTTTAACGTATTTTAAATTATTTCATTTCAGTTTTGCTGTTTATTGACTTTTAATAAAATTAATATTTATACTGACAACAAGTTTTGTTTTAAAATGTCATTATAACAATTAAATGACCTTTTTTACCATCGCCGTGATACACGCTTCACACTTATACACTCACATTTCCTTCACACATATATAATATTTTCCACGAAGCTTTTCAAATTAATGACGTCCAATATCCTTTAAAAAAATAAATGCTTTTATAATCCTTTAAAGTTTGTCAATCTGAAACCTCCAATCTAGCGCTCAAGTCCCATCAAATCCTCGCATCCGCCTGGTGATTTTTCAATATTTGCAGCGGTCTTTAATCAAACACCAGCCTAACTTCCAGGAAAACTTTTTATATATTTTGTATTAAAATCTTTTGAATGCTTACTTTTCTTCATAAAAATTTGATGAAAGGGCGTCGATACTTTCCATTGCTTGCACGACCTACTAAATCATTCAGGCTGATCGAACTTTAACTTCGAAGTATTGACTTTTGAGTCACTTTTCATTCTCAAGAGACTGATATATGACGCCTCAGAATACCCCTTGGTATCCACGCATACATGCACGCTTACAAACACTCTAATCTTAAGACCTACAAACAAATAAATTTGAACCAACAACGAACCAGAAATGCTAAGATGTAATGCAGTTTTAATTGTAATTTTTTTCCTTTCTTATATCTTTTAATTTTCAGTCATTTTTAGTTCTGAATACATTTAACCAATTTTCAATTAATATATATTTAATGACTTGTTTGAAAAAATTCTTATCGGGCAATTATATTAGAAAAAAAAAGTAAAAATATTTTTCTTTATGCGGCTAGCAAGTTAAAAAAAGTAATATAAAATATAAGTAAAAAAAATAAAGAATCAAAATTAAATAAGAAAAACAATTTTTTCAAGCCATAGAGCGTGATAAAGTTTTTTTAAAATAGGCACTTAGGAAATTATCAAAGTGGTTAAAAAACTAATTGCAAAAAAATAATTAGAAAACAATAAAACAACAAATAAAAAAATAATAAATTTAACTTAAATAGGAAACTAAAACAAAAAAAGAAAAAAGAAAAAAAACAACAAAGACGGTAGGCGAACGCAGAATACTTTTGATTCGCCAGAGAACGTAGTCGCGTGCATGCTTAAGAGTCATCAATAAGACCTCCAATTTGGAAATAGTCTCCTCTGTAGACTGTAGTGGAGTAATGGAGGGTAGGAAAAGATGGAAGGAGGGTCTGCGGTGGAAAATTACAGTGGTCTGGTGAAGTGGAAAAGAGAATTTAAATCGAGAGAAAAATAGTGTTGCATTGTGGTGTGTTAGGATACGAAGGGTAGGTTCTGATAAGGTGTTATTATACTGTCTGAGAGTATAAAAGTAAGATAATTTCAAAAAGAATGAGACATCGACTAAGTTTTTTTATTACTATGAAAAAACCAGCAATAAAAAAAGAAAAAAACTATTAAAAATTATGAATTATTGGCATAATTCAAAGGAGTCATTGGGTGACTGGTAACTTATGAGCGGAATCAACGCCTGCATTGAGTTAGAAAGGGATGTAGTGGTTGAGAGGTAATTACAGGCCCCGAATGATTGAAGTCTGTCGCTTCTGTGATCTCCTATTTTATATAAAAAATTTTGTACGACATGAATTTTTATTTTGTATTTTATTTATTTGCTAATTTTATTTTTGTTTTTCTAACGGAAAAACATTTTTAATGATTTATTAAAAAATATAACAATGCTAGAATTTTACAACTATTAGATGCAAAAAGCGATCCAAGAAAGCTCTAGGAGAAACTTTTGAATAATGGAATTTAGGGTTAACGACATTTCTAAAGAAATGAAAGTACATTAGCGACATTTCCAAAGAAATGAAACCACCAAATTTATTCATGAAATGTTATTGCAGCTCCATAAAACAGCTTCGTCTAATTCAAATGCAACGCTTAGGAGAACAATTGACTCTTGAAAAGGCATTGAATGCTGCCTTATTCTTTTGTGAATTCTCATATGAAGTCGCCTTATTAAAAAAATAGATCATCTTTTTTTCTGAATTAACAGATATAAAAATTTTATACTGTAGTTTTTTATCTTTAATATTTTCATTTATGTTACAAAATATAAATATATATTGAAATTTTCCTTTTGTACATCATCTTTTTTGTCTGTTAATGCGATTATGAGATTAACTAAAAGAGAAGATAAATCTCCCAATGAACTTAAAAATGTATCTGCCCATACATTTTCTAAGACTCTCCTCAGCCCCTCTCTCTTCCAAATTCTCTTCATCCTTCACTCTTCCATACTCCATACATACCCTACTTTCTACTTCACATTCAATTTCATACATTATTTCAATGATTCATGCAGACTCACAGAGACCGTGTTATTGTCTCCGATATTCATATCCTTTTGTGTTTGTGCGCATGCGAATAGATGCACAATGACACACACACAGACACATGCACAATGACACACACGCAGACACATGCTCAATGAAACACACGCACACATAGTTAGGCACATGCACAAATAACCAAACTAACCGCTTTTATCACGCGAAAGATATTTTCCTCATGGTGTTTTATCCTGCACTCACCTGAAGCCATCACTCTTTCTCAATCTTCCATTTCATCTATCCTAATTTATGCATCTTCCCATCCACCGTTTCACACACACACACACACACACACACACACACACACACACACACACACACACACACACACACACACACACACACACACACACACACACACACCCACCCACCCACACACACACACACATACCAAAGAAGTCTCGTCACAGCAAATGGACTTTCCGAAGCGGATAAAGGCAAGCTTTACGCGGGCTTTTACGCATCTCCGATCTGCTATGACGCTGATACGATTCCCCCACGTGAGACGTTATCTCCATAGCAACCAGCATCTTCCTAGTTACGCCTGCTAGGCAACCATGGTCTTAAATCTCTGAACATAACAAAGAAGCAACTTTAAGCGATGTGAGAGGGGGGTGTGAAGATGACGATAGTGATGAATGTTGCTGGAGAAGCAGGGTGGAATTTGTTGCTTGGGGCATTGGATTTGAATGGAAGAATAGATTGAACTAAATAAAATTATATTTTTAAAATCAAACTGATCTCAAAATGTCCGATCTCATTTCAACACGGACATTTTTTTAGCGTGCGTGTGGTTGATTTTGAAATGAAAAACTTCAAAAGTAGATGGATGCGGCCATTGTGGTGGATGAAAGGGAGGCCACGGAGACTTAATGGGGCGGCTTTATAAATAGGCGCTTTTGCATGTGGTCTTGTAGATGGGGATTTGCTTTTTTGTGGTCTTTCCTTGGATTATTTTAAGCTTGGAAATCTTTTAGATTTAGGTTTGTAAGTGTGTGCGTGAGTTTTTGTGTGTGATGTCTGTATGTGTGTGTGTGTGTGTGTGTGTGTGTGTGTGTGTGTGTGTGTGTGTGTGTGTGTGTGTGTGTGTGTGTGTGTGTGTGTGTGCGTGTGTGTGTGTGTGTATGCAGAATGTGTGCATGAGAAAGATCTAATCAGGTTAAGAAATTCCGTGTTTGCAAATCATTCTGAAAACTAGTGGATTACCTAGAGAATGTTTGTGTGTGCGTGTACTTCTGAAATTATACTTACGTTAATGTGTTTTTCATTAGAACAAAAAAAAAGCGTGAAAAAAAAATACTTTGAAGTGTTGAAAGTAATTACATAAGTAATTCTGGGAAAAATTTCTAAAAGAGCATGTCTTAGCAACACTCAGGTTTGGAAGCGTTTGAAAATTATTAACGAAGTGGTAGATGAATGATGAATAGTAAAACATGAAAAATGTTGATATAGTTTTGGAAAAAAGTATATATATATATATACAAGTTTTTCGTGATCATTTACCGAAAAAAAAATTTTTATGCCACAAAGCTTGGAGTTATGGGACTAATGTAAGGTAGGAATAGTTTCTATTGATAATAAACACAGGACGATGTTGAAATATGCTTTTTTGGTGGTCTTGTCATATAACAGACTTGCCCAATACATTCTTTGTCTTTTTTTTTTCTTTTTGTGATTAATAGATCTTTCACATTTTTCTAGCTTTTCCATTTAACTCTTCTACTTAGAAAAAAATAATTTTATCATAACGCTATCAAACGTAAAATAAATATTATTTTGGATATTTTAATACAAACCACAACCATCTGAAATCACAGAAACCACCATTCCACCTCCCATCATTCTCTTTTCTAAAATCCAATTACCAACTTGTCTCTTTCAATTCTTCACTCTCTTACTTCATTTTCTCCTCGCTTCAACTCGGCACTCTAGAAAATAGAAAAAGGAGAAAAAACGAGAAAAATATATTTTCAGGAATTTAATTAAGTATCTGCGTTTGAGATGTCTTGACAAAATTAGTATATTAAAAAACTAGAGCTTTCACTCGTAGTTCATTAATACATTTTTATTTATTAAAAATTGCAAATATTTTTTTATAATTTTTATTGAAGTGTGTTAGTGTGTGTGAAAAGAAAATTGTTGGGAGCAAGAAAACGTTTTGCAAAGTCAAAGCCATTGAATTAAACTTTAAAAAACAATTGAACCCTAATAAATAAATTCAAAATGTAATAAACTCGAAAAAGCAAGCTAATTAAAGTTCGACATTCTAAATAATTGGCGCTCACAAATCCACAACGTCCCACCTGTTTGGCATAACAACCACCCCCCTTGAGAACATGCAAGCCATTATTCAGTCTGCCCCAGCGTCGCTAGGGCTTTCAGAACGTAATTAAACACACAATGAGAATTGAGAATAACACGAATAAAAATGAAAAAATGTATAACAAGGCTAATAAAAGTTTGAAAATTAAAATAATTAAATGGAAAAAATAACTGAAAGTGTAAAGATCAGAGTGTTTGCAAGGTTCTTTATAGTTAAGAAACTAAGTTTAATTGAAGACTATTTTTATTGTTTATGTAACATTAATAAAAAAATACAGAAAAAAACATAAACAGTTTTTAAATAGGTGTTTTAGGATATTTGAAAAAAGCTATAAAGAAAAAACTTTACATTTTTTTATAAAATGTAAATTTTAAACTCAATTATAGACTTGAAATTGCAAGTTTAGGTACCATAAATAACAATAGCACTTTGAAGATTGCCGACCTTTGTAATAAAAATTATAGTTAAATTCAAATAAAATACATATATACAAGCTTAAAAATAAATAATTTATTAATGTGAGTGACAAATTATCATGAAGTTTGAGAATAAATTGAAAATAGCAATAGAGTATTATTACTAGGAAATGGTTTTTATTTTCTCTAAATAGATCAATACACCGAGTGTTCGGCAATCGTTCATGGCATAGCATTAATTTATACTATAAAATATTTTCAATCAAATAGCTATAAATATCTGAATTAAATATGTAAAAAATTATTTAAAAAATTTCTTACTGTAAGAAAAATGTGTGTATTAATTTATATAAGATTAATTAATGCAAAATGGCATTCTACGCTAATTTATAATAAATTAAAAAGGATAATTTTAAAACTATGTGGTTGATATAGTATTCAAATTTTTAGATCGTTAGTAGTATAAATTTATCATTATGGTTAAATATTTTATTCATAAAAAAAAGTTAATGATAAATTTAAATTTTATAAATTTTCAATTAAATATAATATTTGAAAAAAATATGTAAAAAATATTTTAAATACTTTTAAATCTCAAATAGCAGTTTTAATTTTTAAGCTTTAATGATATGAATGCTGGAATAGTCAGAAATCATCGTTTCTAGTTTTTTCCCAAAAGAAAAAAAAATTCTAAATATAAAGCAAAATGAATAATTTTGTGAATTTAAAATAATTTAAAAGCAATTTAGCAGTTTCGAGAAAAACGATGTATCATTTTCGAGAAAGCAAGCAATAAATCACTTGGATTTTAATGGAAAACTTCTTGACATTTGGAATATTACTTTAAAAGATTTAATTTTTTTAGTTATTCTTTTAATATCACAAAAATTAAATTTATATTAATAAAGAGTTTGTGGTATTTATATTAAATATTATTTCAAAATAAATTATCATATTTTTGAATTTTATAAGTCATATCATTTATATTAATTTTTGTTCGAATACGTCAAACCGAGACAAAAATTGCAAAATTTTAAAAAAAGAAAAAAAGAAAGAATAAAAATTGTGGCAAAACAAGCATAATCAATCACACATATAAGACATGTGTTGAGCAAGTTATTACTCATTAATAAACCCTTTTTATATGCTGTATTTATAGCAGTTTTATGGACTGTTGATGCCTCATAACAATTAATGATTGCTTAGTTGCGTTCTTAAGAGGCAATAAAGTTATCATTTGTCACAATTAATTTTTTTTAGATTGTATGAAGTTAAGATAAAATATTATAAGTTTTTTCTGAATAGATAAAATTGAATCGATTATTTAAATTTTTCAAATTAACAAAAATAGTCTTTCTCAAGAAAGCTGGAAAAGATTTATAATATTTAAAAAAAATTTCCATCAAGGTTTGTTATTTTTTCATTTTAACGATTTAGAATATTGATAAAAGTTTAACAAACATAAATGAAATACTGAGTAGTATTTATTTATAGACAAATATTTTCAATTTAAGTATAAAAAATATTATTTTATTTTGTGGTGAATAAAATAAAATAGAATTAAAAATCAAAATAGTAGAAATAAGAGAACTCGAGAGAGGTTAGGCTTTGTTATGGTTATTCGACTTGGAATTTGCATTTGTGTTGAAACACCAGATATTGCCTTCTGGCTTTGTTCAATATATTTATATTGCATAAAAAATATATACTTATTTATGAACTGTTTTCGATTATTCAACTATATACTTTTTATGAACTGTTTTCGATTATTCAACTCAAGTATGAAGTTTTAATTTTATTAGAGCTTGATTCAAAAAAGAATATTTATATTTCTCACAAAAACCTAAAATTACTAGAATTTACGAGACGAAAAACTAGAGAAAACATTGTTTGAAAAGTCTGGAGAAAAACAAATTGGTATATAATGATGGATGCTGCTGTCTTGCTTGAAGGATCTCGAAGATTTGTCATTATTTTTAGAAAACAATTTTGACTATTTTCCTTGTACGAAAACTAAGTTTTAAATTTTAAATTTTGTTCAATATAGCATCATACGTCATAATACTAGTAATGGAACAGCATTGTGAAAATCATATCAATAAATATATAAATTGTTAAATTTTTTGATTTGATCAATTTTTTTTATATTCAAATTTAATCTTATCTTTTCGATCTTCCCATCCATTACCTCATTCCCCCATCTAGCACTTTGTATTTTTTTCTTTTGCATGTACCAGCTCAAAGTACACACTTATATTGTGTATTGTACAATTGCCACCATCTGTGTCTGTGTGTTTGTGTTAGCGCGTTTGTGCTTTTAAAACATAAATTATCTATTTTTCTCGTTTTTATTTGTTTAATAATTCAAAAGGAGACTGTGAAACATTTCATCTAAATAATGTATGAAGTTTATCAAATTGTTCTTTAAACTAAAATAATTTGTAAAAATTAAATACTATTTTTATTAGAAAACAAATATATTATATATTTTTTAATTAAATAATAATAATTTTCATTGGAATACTATTTTATATTATAAATTTTAAAAATTGTTAAATAATATTTTTTTAATTAAGTTATTTGTTTTGATAAAAGAAATTCATCAGCCCCTACTCTCCCATCTGGCCAAAACACTGGTTTTGTATCAAATAAAAAACACGCAAATATTTTTTAAAACATAATATATTATTATTATTCATAAATAAATACAGTAAAACATATTTCATGCACACATAGATTTACCTTATTTAACAATATTTCGTATGTTTTAAAGCATCCAAAACAGCTATGATATTTTTTACAGACACAAATGCAAAACTCAGAATCACACGTACGGTGTAACCCGCACGACGCACAAACACGCTACAGGCTTGATGCATAGCTCTGAAGGCAGCTATAAATCAGATCAAATCTAGTTTACCCTTACTATATACATACTGAATTTTCCCAACTTTCTATTTACATATACATGTCGCAGTCTCATATACATATACCATCTGAAAATTCCTTATTGTCTGATCCTAATAAATGAATAACCGAGTGAGAAATTAAAAAAGTTTAGAATATAAATGAAAAATGAAAAAAAATAAAAAACGAGCATGAATGGATTCTCTATGAAAGGTTACGAAGGAATGATGGGAGTCAAGCGCGGGATGTATCCATAATGGTCCTAGTCCGATTCATTGTTTGTTGCCAGTCTAATTGTTTAATGTGGTTTATGATACCGATCTATAAATATTTGTTCTTTTTGCCTGTAACACAATGATGCGAAGCTTCACCAATGTATTCAGAAAGTTAATTTGTACCATTGGAAGCAACGACTGTAGAGTATGTGTATGTTAGAAGATTTATCTTTCATAATTTAAGTTTGAAAAAATATCTTAACAAAGTAACTGAAAATTGTATTGCTATAAATATTTTTGTGAAACTACTATCACACTTTTTTGATACAATCATAAATAATACGAACTAACCACTGGGGTACCGTGTCTACTGGGTTTTGATTTCTTTGAAAGATCAAGTTTTTAGAATAAAAAAGAATTGGAGATTTTAAAATGAAATTCCCTTGGAATGTTTTTCAAATAACTTAGTTCTCTGAACCCTCGGAAGTTTTAGAAAAAAGAAGTTAAAAGTTTGAAACCCATTTTGAATTTTTTAGAAATTTATTTCAAATGCAGAATTCAGAATTTACGGCTTTTTCATTGTTTCGCTTTAATATATTCTCCTTTAATTATTTATTTCGTTGTTTGAATTTCAATGAGTGGCACAAAACACATTGAAATGACTATGAAAAGAGCTTACCAGAAAAAAGTTTTCAACTCTAATGTACATATTTTTACCTTTATGTCTTTCAAACTTTAATTAGTTTACTTTCAAGTTAAGTCTTTGTTTTGAGATGCATGTTTTGAAAGAATAACAGATCTTCTGAGAATGATATTCTTTAAAAAATATTATTTATCATTATTTTATTTATAAAATGCGAAAACTTTTGAAATACAAACAGATATCCTGAAATAGATTCACCTCAGTCTAATAACAAGCACATTTTGGAAAACAACACCAATTATAATTATAAAAATGTTTGAAATACGCGAAAGATTCATGTTAATTTTATCCATAAAAGAAAAAATCGAAGATAAACTTTTTGAAGTTTTTAAAAGATTGATGATAAAAGATAAATGATTTATCTCATAAAAGCATGTTTTCCTATCATTGTTTGCTGACGGCGGTATTCATAACTACTTAATCATCGGCTTTTCGTTCATTTCTTAATCATCATTTCAACTCCACCCTTTTCCTCACTCATCACATTTGCTCATTTTCCCTCATTCTCACACATTTTTGCTATCATCACTCATCTCCATCGATCTGTCTCCCCATCGATCCATATAATTATTGTTCAAATATCCAATAAAACAATTTTTGTAAATAGAGTTTTTAATTTTATAAATTACATTGACCAATTACCTATTGTATATTATAATAAATCGACCTTAAATGTCATGATTAACATGACATAAAATAATACTATCATAAACTGCAAAAATTACATTCTTAGTAATATCACTTTTTTAATTTAATTATTTATTTTTTTACAAAAATTAAGTGAATTTATCTGACATTACCCTCTCTATCGTAACCGAACAACGCGAAAAATCTTTTGCAATCTGAAACGTTCGCTAGGGGTCGAATGATGGATGGTTTTTGCATGGAGGATTCGTCTTCATGCATGGGGTGGGAAGCTGCAAGTGTCGACGTGAATACTGAATTTCTCGCGAGAATAATATATTTTGTTAGCTTTTTTAATTTAAAAAGAATGAATTACAAAAATGATAATTTATTTTATTATAAAAAAATACATTCATTTTTCATTCTTCTATATATATTTGCCAGTTAGGGTTATGAGAGATTTATCAAACGCAAAAGGATCAGTTCTCCATTACTTTTTTCTTTATTATTTATTTATTTTCTTCATAAATTTTCCTTAAAAATGTATTTAAAAATATAGAACAATAACATGGATCAACATCAAACAGGAGATACTTCCAGCAACGAAACAATAACTTAATTGCGTTTGAATTAATCACGCCACAATGACGGAAGTTTTTTCCATTTCCGGTCACGCGACGACGGCGCAGGAACCCTCCATACGCACCACTTCATCGGCTCCATCCATCATTCTTTTTGCATTTAATTAGAAATTAAAAAAATTCACATTTACACATTTTCACTTATACATAAAAACGTATACAGTTTTTTTATATGGCCAGTTACAAACACATGCATATATTCCTTCGCGTGATCTGACGATTAGTGTCTTTTGAAGTATGTAACGAACTGAGAGCGTCTTGTGATGATGGTAGGCCTCAAAAGGATGATTGGGGATGACTATGATGATTTTGCAGAAGAGTTCAATCAACTGTTTTATTTATTTATTATTTTCTATACGAAGAATTTTTGCTTTCATTTCATTAACTTAATCATTCAAAAATAGAAATTAGGAATTATTTTATGTACTTTTTCATTGATTTACAATGAAAAAACTCACTTAATCTTAAATCAATAGTTACTTTATCTATTTATACATCTATCCTTTTTCATTCTTTCATCCATCCATTTAAGACACGCAGTAAAACTTCCTTTCAGTTGGGACGAATATTACGGGCTTATTAAATTGCTAAAACAAGTGGATGTTCTTTTGTGATGAAAAAGAGTGAGGAAAATGATTAACTGGTCCAAGTAACAAAAGAAAATAATCAATTATATTTATATTGAATAGTATTTTGACTAAACAAAAGAATAAAAAAAGGAAAAAAAATGAGGTCATTATAAAAAATTTATTCAAGCTGAAAGCTTATCAAGCTTTTTTTATTTGAAGTTTTTAATGTTTTAAATAAAAGTATTTATTTTTTTAATCTAGAAATTTTTTATATGTTTTATTTGCAAGGCTTCAAAAGCAAATGGTGCCAGAAATACATTTGAAAGTTGCCTACAAATTGAAGCTGTAAAGAAATCATATATAGATAAATGATAAATGTTGAAACTGGAAAAATTGAAATTACTATACATAGAAAAAAATACTTTTAGACAAAAATATTTTGAAGACAAAACTTTCAGAAACAAGAGAAGTTTTTGAGACAGCAGCAATATTCCAGCATCCTGTAAATAAATCACTCGACCCTCAACTCTGACCCAGGCACAAAATGATCGATTTTGCGACGCTTTATTAAATTACCACCATCCTTCGTCCTTTCTTTTGTTTTACAGCAAAAACTTCCATGCTTTTTGTCGTTTCTTTTGGTACTATTTTTAAACACATTTTTCCCCATTTGAAATATTTTTATTTATTTATTTTATCATGATATTCATATTTGTTCTCCGATTTTTCCATTATATATATTATTTGTTACAAATATTTTTAATATCTTAATTAAATAACTTAATATACTTGATGCTTTATTTATGACGCTATAGAAAAAAATATATTAAACACACTCTTTGAAAAGTATATTTTTCATAAATTATTTTCGACATTTGAAATTAATTTCACATAGGGTTTTGAGGGTTTACTACTAAAACCTATATCAAAATGTTTGTGATAAATTTTATTTGTTTTATAATTCAGTGGATTTAATTTTTTCTCGCCAAAACTTAAATTTTTCATTTTTATTTCGTCTTTTAAACAATCTCACAGGTTTATATGTTGACAAGTTGCTTTTATGCAATTTAAATCTGATGCCAGACTAAGTGTTATATATTCGCTTGAATTAATTTGGGTCTTTTAATTCTAAAAATTTCAATGAAAATAAAATACTAAAATAATTTAAATGATTTAATAAACAAATCTTTTTTAAAGTTACTCCTAATATTAAAAAAAAATTGATTAAAGTTATTTCTAAATAAATTTTTTTTGTTTTTGTTTGAAACTCTGTGAGAAGCTTTGAGAAAATATATAATTGCAATTAGAGATAGACATGGAAGAATTGATGAATGGTTGGATGTCGTGATTTCTTGCAGAGTATCAATTGAAACATTGAAGTTGATTGATTTGATATAAAATGCTATATTTCCTAAATGATAGAAAATTTTACATATTTACATCGTAAATTTTTTTTATTAAATTAGGAATTATTACGAAATTGAATAATATTTTTTGTGGTGAATCTTTAATGAATTTTACAAAATAAATTTTTTAAATAAACATAATTTTACAAACGTCTTTTAAAAATTTCTAGAAATTCTGCATTTTAATAAAAATAAAATATAATATAATATTTTTAAGTGTTCATTCTCAGGAAAAGAAATTTATATGCTTTTTTGTATATTAATTGTAAAAATTTATAATACAATGAAAATCAATCTCCCATATATTAATATTTTCTCGGTATTTATTCAATAATTCTATGAGCTTTAGAAAGTATTACAAATTTAAATCATTAATTAAAGTCGTTTACCAAGCAGACAGCACTAAATCATGCTGAATTTATAGTAGTGACTTAAATATTTGAGTATTTAACATAAATTATTTAATCTGACTAATATATTTAATTCAAATAATATAAATAACATAAATTATCTTCCGACTAATATACCTTATTCACATAATATAAATATAAAACTAATTTTATCGGACCTATTTTATTCACATGCAAAAAAAAAAAAAAATTTTTGATTTTATACCAAATTTATTAGAAAATAAAATATTTTTTTCTTTATTAATTAACTTTTACAAAAAAATACCTTATCAACTTTTATAACTCATAAAAATGTAAAAGATATATATAAAAATGAAGATATGTGTAAATGTATATATAACCAATATATATAATTTAAGTAGCGATGAGGAATGAACGAAAAGGCCATATAAATTAGGTGCAGGCCGGTTAAAGAGCTGTTTGTGAGAGATCGTAAACTTTAATGTTCTCTTAATGTGTTGACTTTCTCGTTACTTTATTGCTCTTTAAGTTTCGTGTCTGACATATTGTCTGATCTTGCCATAGGATTTCTGCGTGCGTCTGCAGGGCTGGGTGAGTGGTGTTTTTATCTCAAATCTAGTCTACAGCCTTGTTATTGTTGTGCGTCTTATTGTTTTCTTGCGTGATTGAAACGCTGGAATTAGAGCAAAACTGTGTGTAATGTTCTTGATGGATCATATTTTTCTAAAATGCTCTACTTATTTTTGTTGTTGACTCTGTATTACTTTTTTTCACAATATTGTTTTTGTTTTTTAAACAGTTTAAAATTTTCATAGGTTCGAAATTTATAAATAAATTTTAAATAGTTACTTTTCTAAAGAGTTAATATTCTTCAAACATATTAAATTTTTAAATTAAAATTTAGATATTCATGTTATTCAAAATTTATAATTATTTAAAAAATTATTTTAAATATATTTTAACCACATATTTAGTATTTTTTATATTACGGACAAAAATTTGGGTAGAAAAATATTTTATTTTTAATATCTGATCTAATTAAAAAATTTAATATTTATATAATTTTTAAAATATTTTTTTTATTTACGGCTTCTGTACTACCCAATATTGATTATTTAAAATCAATTTTAACCTATATTTAAATACAATAGTTTAAACTACTTTTTAAATAAATATTCGTTTCAAATAGAATTTAATTTAATTTTTAATCTAAAATAAAATTTATTTTAATTTTAAAATAAAATTTAGGAGCAATAAAGTTTGATAATGAATAGACAAATTTTAACATTTTGAATATATTTATAACATAACTATAACAGTTATAATATAACTGAAAACCTTTCATAAATAATTATTAATCAACTTCTAAATTAATTCCTATTTTTTCTATAATTAAAACTCAACTCGAATCTATAAAAGTTTTGACAAATTATAATGAGTTTATTATAATAAAATTGAATAATTTAGAATAGTTTATGAGTAAATGCCTAGAGAATCACTGAGAGAAGAAACAATGGACCTTGCAAACGTTCAATCGACCTTTGTGTCAAACATTCTTGACGTTTGGTGTGGTCTACATCACGTGTCTTTGAGTGTGTGTATGTGTGCCTGTGTGTGTTTGTATGTGTGTATATGAGATTTTTCATATGAGTTTGTATGTGTCTTTCTTTTTGTATAATTGTGTGTTAAAGTTCACATGTGGGTGGTTTCTCGTGGGAGAATGTGTGTGTTTGAGTAAGATTGTATCTGTGTATATATATATATACATGTGTTTGTGTGTGTGTGTGTTTGTGTGTGTGTGTGTGTGTGTGTGTGTGTGTGTGTGTGTGTGTGTGTGTGTGTGTGTGTGTGTGTGTGTGTGTGTGTGTGTGTGTGTGTGTGTGTGTGTGTGTTTGTTTGAAAACTGACGTGCGTGATTATAAATTGCTGCTGTGGTTTTGTGACATATGTGTGTGACACGATCTGGATATTGTGTGTTTCTTTGTCCGTGTGTGTGGGTTTATGTGTGTTTCAAGATCTGTTTTTTGTCCAAAGATGCAATTCAAAACTGAAAAGACATATCTTTTTACTAATTAACGTGTCTTGAAGGAAATAACCTACACTTAACCCTTGTCTTAAGAAATACTAAATATACATTTTTTGGAATTAAGATTTAATCTATTAATTATCTATTAAGTTTTAAATTTATGAAATTAAAAATGAGTTATTTTACAGATTTAATACCATGCATTATTATTTAGATTGTATATTATCTATTCCCAATTTCAAATAAAGTTCTCAATGATACCAAATAACTTTTTCGAACCTTTTCTTATAAATAACACTTTTTCATGCAATAATCCCTTTCAGCACGATTCTCAAGAGGCATAGTAGCGATAAATCTTCCAGAAAGTCATAAACTCTCCATTAACTCTCATACATCTTTTATTAAACGCCCGAAAAGACCTCATTATTAGTTTCCAAGCATCCCGACCATGAATACCACAATCACTTCATCCCAGTGATTAATGACTGCTTTTAATGCCTCGAATTTTTCTCCGATTATATTGTGTAGATTATCTATTTTTAAAATATATAAAGTTTTCGATTGTGCTACATTTTTGAATAAAACTTTGGTTATTGAAAGAAGAATTTTTCTATTGTTTGAAATAGTCAAATAAGTAAAACTGAATTACTAGAACATTTTTGAAGATCTTTGAAAAAAAAGTAATTTAAATATAAAAGTATATATATATCTTTAATTATTTCAAGATGAATACTCTGCTCTCACATTCTTCCAAGCACACCTGAATTGCTTCTTAATTAAAAGAAAAATAAGATGCTGCAAAATCCCAGGCATACATTCACACAAACTCATGAATTTCCCATAATTAACAAACAAACTTACATGATTTCGTAAAATACCATAATCTTCCGACATTTATAACGGTAGAATATCATTTTTTTGAAAAATGATCGTTTTTGGGGTTTTTATTTTGAACTACATAAAAACTCGAATCTCTATTTTTTAAAACATGAATATTTTTACAATGCCGAAGATTTTAGTGTTTTTTGGTATTCAAAATCACGTACGTTGAATCCCCTCTCCAATATCACTAACACCTCATGCGTTTTGTAACTTTTAACATTTTGCTACTATGCTGTTATTCGTCAATCGCTATATCATTGTTTCATTAGGCTTTTAATTCTACTTTATGAAAGACCGTTTATTTCTATTTAATACACAAGTTATTTTGAGAAACACGACAAAGTGCTTGCAAAAATGTCTACTAAATTATTCAAAAAGGTGCTTAAATTCTGATAACTTCATACTCACAAAAACTTCATCTCCCCCGCTTCAGTCTCCAATATTTCGCTTTAAAAACGTATTCAGTCCCTTTCCCGAGGTTGTGACACCGTCGCTCAAACAATCACGCCATAAATCAAATTCAAAAAATACTCATGTCAATCAGCTATACTTCAGTTAATTTAATTTTTATCGTGTCTCACGTTTCTTTCATTTTTTTATACTTAAATGTTTCATTCAACTCAAACTTACAAGCATATTCAAGCAAAAAACACACAGCAACACACTCACGCACGTACGGACAAGCAGCTAATCTCGCCTAGATCTCTGTTCGGGATTGGAAATCCAAATCCCATCTGCTCACATCCCCTTGAGACTTGATCGAGCCTGCATTAAAGATGAGGATTTTTGGGTCAAACAAAAAAGGATGGAAGAATGGAGGGCAATTTGAATAGATTGATGAATAGAAGGTTAGGAAGATAAAACGTTATAGCACGACTATAGAAAATATGAATGATTAGGTCACAGGATTAATTGAAAATGTTTCACCGAAATTGATGGGTGGAGCACAATCGCATCCCTTAAGCGTTTCACACACTTCGCGAGAACCAGAGTCCAGATTCATTCCTCAAAGTCTTGAATCCATTTGAACATTGTATCAAATCTTTATTTTAAAAAAAGAATAAGTGATTTCGCTCTCAACCTTTTAGTATACTTGCCCAAAAATATTTAAATCTACATTATTTCTGGTCTAATTGACGCTATTAGCATATAATCATTGATTCTAATGTTTACTGTAATCTTCTCAGAAGCGCCTTTGACCCTGCCTACATTAGTTATGGCTTCTGATGCAAACACTGGCATTTTCTACCATCTGTTCTTTGAAAAGACTACAAAGAGTCTTGCACTTGTGCCTTCAATACAAACTTACTTCGGACATTCCTAGGAATACTGATATGAAAAAATTAAATAGAGTTAATGCTTCAAAATGTATAAATTTGGTTCAAAATTAAAAAAACTATTTTCGTTTTAATTTATCTGTTTTTATCTATTTCTGGATGGATATTCTTCAATACAAGTGGAAGAATGTTTTCAGCGTAATTAAGCCCCATGACTGGCGACTTTTGTGTCGTGCGGAAAGACGATAAGGAATATAATTAATATTGGTTTTTCAAAACTTTGTATTTTTTTAAATTAGTTTTTTTCAAATATTTCAATGATTTTGAAATGTATGCTCTGTTTTCAAAACAAAACTAACAAAGCATTGAAAAGTAAAAAAAAACTGCACTCTTAACAGCCACATCCACCACAGTCATAACAGCCGCAACAACCACAAGCAGAACAACGATGCAACTTGAGAGCACAGCGACACTCTAGATCAACTTTCACACCTGACTTCTACCTCCCTGCTTTTGTGGCACCTTTTTGACACCACTTCTTTTACTATTATTTCAGCTTCTACTACTACTAGTACTACTACTACTACTACTAAAAAAATTCAAACAAAAATAATGTTTGAATTTTTATTACGATGACGGAGATTCTTTTCAATACTTAAATAGAACTGAATACATTTTACTCTAAATAAAAATCCACAGATTTATAAATGCTTTTAAATGCTCCAGAATCTGATGTTCTTTTTATATTTCATGAACCAATTCATCACTTCCACCAATTTTCGTTCTTTTCGCATTGTTCCTTCTGCCATTCCACTCTTCAATCTTGCACAAAGCCGGCGCTTATATTAAAAAAGCGGACATTGGAAATTCAATAACTTTTAATCATAATACGATGCCACTGAAATACAACCAAACATAAAAATAAATATAAATACAAACACACACAGAGAAACAAGCAAACCTATTAAGATATATTCTATTATAATGGTAAAGAGAAAAATGTTGGTAAATAAAAATCAAATTCTACTTGATAAATGATGGATCGTCTTGTTAGGAGTTATAAATGAACGCGTGTGTTGGTGAAGCGATTGAGACGTCTCGGACGAACGTCATGAACAGATATCCATATCTTAAATTCCTAAAGTTTTCTCCCACCATTTCATTCACTTTTTACCCATTCAAATCACTTCGAAAACGACATTTTGTAAAACAGAGCTAACCATTAAAGTTAAGATTCTATCGAAGTATAACCTCTGATCATTGGATCAGCAGTTGAAATATCATTTGTTTGAGCATTAGACAAGCATTCACTTAAGAACTCAAAATAAAATCATCCACTGAAACAAACAGCTAAATCACGCGCAGAAGATCAAAATACGTGGTTTATCCATTCATCCCGTTGTCTATTTACAGTCTAATGAATTCGCCATTCACGACGTAACGAATGCATGGATGCTGCTTCAAGACGGATGAAGTTGCAAGTTTATAAATTATGAATGCAACTAATGAGGCTGGTTGTGGTGATGAATGACTCTGCGAAGGATGCCATCGCTGTGATGATCATCAAGAAGGCAATGTTCATGATGATGATGATGATGATGATGATGATGATGATGATGATGATGGTAGTGATGATGATGATGGTGGTGATGTTGATGATGATGGTAGTGATGATGATGATGGTGGTGATGTTGATGATTATGAGACTGATAGTGATGATGATGCTGGTATTAATAAGCCTGTTTGTATCTTCTTCAAACTCGTATTTAGATTTTTGAACTCCGCATTTGAAAAGAAATATGGCGAGAGGGCGTTAACTTACAAGAAGTTGTAACGCTGATAACACCTTCATTGTTCATTTTAACCTCAAAAGCCTTTAGTTATTATGAATTAATTGTATAAAAAAATAATTATATAAAATAAAAAAGCAATGATAATCTCGAAAGCGTAGTATCATATATTATATTCGAACACGCAAAAGATAGATTTAGCTATAAATCATTCGTACATTGCAATTTTCTATTTTTTCTTTCTTGCTGTTTTAGTAATAGTCGTATTTATCTTTTATTTTGAAAAAAATAATTTTAAAACATTTAATAAGTTTTACTTTACAGAATTTAAATTCGTTGAAAAAGTAAAATTTTTACTGTTTTCGAAGTTTTTTATATATTTAAAAAAAAACATGCAATTTAAAACTTGAAATGCTGGGTAGAGTATTTTAGAGTTAAACAATAGCCTATTGTTTGATTGTCTGAAAACTTTTAAGTCATCAGTTAGATAATAACTGTCCCTATTATGTAATTTTGCAAGACTTCCGCTCAATTGCCATCGAAATTTTGGCAATTCATCAATTCCACAATGGCTGAACTCTTTTAGAGAATTTTTTCATAATTTAATAAGCGTCCCTTCAAAATCATCTAATGCTTTTTTGATGCTTTGAATGCTCAGTTGTGTGTGTGTGTGTGTGGGTGTGTGTGTGTGTGTGTGTGTGTGTGTGTGTGTGTGGGTGTGTGTGTGTGTGTGTGTGTGTGTGGGTGGGTGTGTTTGTGGGTCAGTTAGTGTATCATTGTATGTGTGTTTGTATTTTATAAACCCGTAGCAGTCCGCTTTCCTTAACGCTTGATTCCGAATTATTTCTGCAAAAATGTCAAAGAACATCAAAACGAAAAGTTGCATTAGCATGACGTATGTATGTTTAGTTAATGCTTCCATAATGATGACTTAGTCGTCGGAACGCACGCTCAAAAACAAACGAATATACAAACAATAAACATCGCGTAACATTAACAGAAAATATATAAATCATGCAAAAAATATAGTTTTATTGCGAATAGTACCTCGTACAAATACCATGTATAACTTAATATTACCTAACAAAAGCACGAACTATTCCAAACAAAACATCTGAACGCTTAACTGGCGATGCTAATGCCGAAACAATGGTAGTAATTGCCGAATTGTATGGAGTAAGGATAGCGGAGACAGTGGGCCAGACAGACAGTTTCAAGGCAGGACAATGACGTCGCCTTCATTAGTGGGCTCATATTAACTAAAAAATAATAATAAATATTTTTTCACTTATTTTTATAGTGATGGTTACTTTTTTTAAGTATGGATGATAACGATGATGCAAAGATATTATAAGGGAAAAAATGCCATCCTAATAAAGCGTATAGAAGCATTATTGACTTCCATAACAATAATAGAGAGCTCTGTATCTACTTATCAATAGTGCCTAAGCATTAGGTTTGTCGATTCATTGAATGCAGTCTGATGCTAATAATGACGGGTGCCGTCCATGCTGTAGTGGATGTAATTGCTTGAATGGGTAGAGGCTGGATGCGTGGATGATAGATGGGTGGTGGTGAACGATGAATGGTGAGGAGTAATAATTACTGTAGATTATTGTAGATGGGTGAATATATTGTCAATTGATTGAAGGTTGATTAGAGACTAATTGGTTGGTGCTGAAGGCTGGTCATTGTCTGGTTATATAAGGATTTTTCTGGCAGTGGATCCCTGAGAAGATCATTCAAAAAACAAACATTAAAAAAGATTTGTTTTTAATAATCTAGCGCCTTACAAAGACTACGATTTGAAGGCCGCTATTTGTTGATCATATGTTTTTAGCAAAAGAAGTTTTAATTCTTGAGCACAATGCCTTATTGAAAGGATAGGAAGACGTTTAGGAGAAGTATAAAGAGAGACATGGATGGCTCGCATAAAAGAGTCGTACGGTGGATAGGCCTATCTATTGAACTGTCTAATGTCTAGAGCGGTCGTTAATCATATCCTGGAGTCCCCTTTGATGAAAACGTTTTGTCTTATTTATTTGGAAAAGCTTTTATTCATTTTCCGTTTCACATTTTATTTTTATTGATTCATTTTTTGATTATGTATAATACTTTTTCTATTTTTCGTCCTTTATAAGCTGTTGCATTTTTTATACCAAGCTTATTTTAATCTGTGCAAAAGTTTATACTCAAGGTGTTTTGATTTTTTAACATTTTGAAATCTTAAAAGTGTTTCGTTTTCTTCTACGTGAGCTTGAGACAGTTTTGTGAATGCTTGATGCCTATTTTGATGCTGTTGTGAAATGTTGGGGAGAAAAACTTTCAAAATCTTGATTTAATCACACCAAAAAAGTATCAAGATAATATTTGTCATCACCCCCACCGTTTCCACTTTCTATTCCATTACCATTTGTCTTCACAATCAGCATCACTAACAAAGCAAAAGCCTATTGATCCTTGACAATAATCCTAATGAGACATCAATCCACCATCAGATAAGAAGATCGTAATCTTTGTTTGAATAGCTGCAGAACTCCTACACACGTCAACTTGAAATCATTTGTTAAGTTTAAGTTACAAGTACATTTAAGTAATTCAAAAACATTGTTAATAATACCATGATCTTGATAATAAGTAGTTAAGTAACCGTAAAATTAAAAAAACATTAAAAGAAAACTTTTTAAGCATCAAAATTTGAAATCACATCTAAAAAAACAACGACGATGAACTACTACCAAACGACACATGAAGTTGGACCACCATCGGCTCCATCTCTCTACCTTCCAGACATGCACCAACCCCATTCGATGATGCCATACGACCCAGACCTGCTCTCAAGCATCGCCTACAACCGCAACTCCGGTAACAACTCCACACCCAGCAGTGGCACACAGGCAGGATCACACACCTACCGCTACCATGCAAACGAATCGAACAACTTGTTAGCTGGTGGTAGATACGCCAACAACCGAGAAGGTATCCACTGCTACCAACCCACCCCCTACCACAACTACCTCAGCGCTGAGGCAACTGAGCACATGAAAGACTATGGCAACTACAAGACCGCTTTGAACGCCTATCTCAGCGTGCAACAGCAGCAACAACTCTCATCTTTCCAGCAACACTCTCCTTCCATCGATGATCTTTCCTTCGCTCACTCCACTCCCTACCCCAACATCAACCTTTCAAGATACAATGGCGCCAATGGAAACAGTAACGGAAACAGCATGCAGTTCAATCCATCTAACCTCAATCTTTCCTTCCAAACTTCTCACAAAGAGATCAGCACTTCCCCCCCTCTTTCCACTTCCTCTTCTTCATCCTTATCATCCAATAAAAATCCAAACAATAAAACCTTCAACAAATCAAATAACAGCACGAACGAATTGGACAACAACAACAACAACCTCAACAATAATAACCTCAACAACAGCAACAACAAATCTAATATGGGTTATTCTAGTGACGAAACTTCAGAAACTACAACCAACAAAAACAACAACAACAACCACAACATTTTCAAACAACAAATTCAACAAAACAAACCAACAAAACACGATATCGAAGAGTTCATTTCGGACAAAATTGATGGTCTCAAGGAAGCGGAAAATGATGATGGCAACGATGATGATGATGATGACGTAGATGATCAAGTCGAGAAGAATAAAAAGAAATGTGATGATGACGACGGCGGTGATGATGGTGATGATGAATTCGAGGACAACAACAACAACAACAAAAATGACAATGACGTCATCAACCACGTAAATAAATCTCCCCCGAGTCTCCCTGCAAGCAATGTCGTACGTAACGTCAACAACATTCATACCTCCATTCCTAATGATCTAACTAAACCACCAACTCCCAAAAATAATAATAGTACCCTTTCTATCAACAACAGCCCCAACAACAACAACAACAACACTAGCAACAATCTTCTCTCAAACAACGAAAATGAAATTGCCAAAAAAAGTGGAATTGATAGTGATGATAATGATGATGGCGTCCCAGCTGGTGATGATGATGATGTCAACGAAGACTCCACCAATGTTCAACCCATGTTTCCTTGGATGAAATCGCATCAAGGTGAATGGATGAATGAATGAGCGGATCGATGAATGAATGGATGAATGAATGTATAGATGTTAAGATGGATCAGTGAATGATTGAAGTAATTAGTTATCAAATAAAGTAGTTAATAAAGAATTGAAGGTTCGTATGGTTAGTTTGAATAACGATTTAATGATTTAATTAATGACATTAAGACTCGACATTTGTATTAAAATATTTAGAAAAATTATAGACATTTATGCATACAAGTTAGTATACAGCTTGCTATAAAATCCCTACAATCACGTAAGGCTTTACAGACGAAAAAAGGCAAGAGAATTGATGACTGTGGCAGTCATAATGTTGGAGGGAGGGTTGATAAATGATGGAGTTATATGCGTTCGCGTGATGGTATGATGAATTGTGTGCATTGTAGAGGCTACAGAATTTTCGATTCAAATAAACCTAAAGGGTGGGATGGGGGGGGGGTTTGTGAGAGTGGATGGCGGGTTGGTTGCGTGGTGTTGAGGTTTGATCTTTGAATCTTTCCAGGCATCAAAGTATAAAAAAATTAGGTAAAAGAATTTGAGAAAAAAAACTTTGAGAAAATCATTTGTGTAAAAAGAAATTTAAAAAGCTTGAGTTTTATTTTATTTTAAAGAGTAACTACTAATTTGGCTATGATTCATGGTCATTGCCACACGAGAAACATCATGATCATTATTTTTTATTTTTCTTACTTTTTTAAACTCTAACATTATTTCATGTAAATAAAACTTCATCTAAATTAAAATAAACCAAATATACTTTCAGTACTTTATTTATCATTTTTGGAAAAAATAATTTAAATTAACTAAGGCACGCCAAAAATAAAAGCAAATATAGATTTTCTCGCGTCTAATTTATTTCCACAAAAAAAAGTAATTAGAAAAAGTTATTGACTAGCATGACGGATTATTAGAGGAAGTTATTAATCATTGAGATGGACCGGGACTTCATCCACTTCCTTCCATCCACAATTCATCTCCGTATTATAGAACGCTGTATT
Organism: Piscicola geometra; assembly: GCA_943735955.1. Taxonomy (NCBI): domain Eukaryota; kingdom Metazoa; phylum Annelida; class Clitellata; order Hirudinida; family Piscicolidae; genus Piscicola; species Piscicola geometra. The sequence goes on from OX030962.1 coordinate 8,208,275, forward strand.
TTTTAAGCCTAAAAGTTATTTTTCATTTCAGCTTTTCCATCTATTTTTAGAGCTAAAGTTCGTACTCTATGACGAAGATCAATGAGTTCTCACTTGTGAAACATTCTCTACTCTTGCTATAATCCCTACCACTACTACTCCTACAATGTACTCTTCTACTACAACACCTACTACTACTATAACGTCTACTACTACTAAAATGCCTACAACTACTACAACTACAAAACGTAGTATATAGATCAGGAGAAGAGGTATTAGTTTTTTTATTCGCTCTTATTCCCTCTAGAGGGTCCTTGTAATTGCAAGTCGGCCGAAGCTCTCCTGATTATCCTCAATCATCGATCCTTCTCTTTTTCTGCCGCATCTCCCAATCTTTTTTAACCTTTAAAGTTTGCTTTTCAATACTTCAAAAAAAACTGTAATTGAAGGTCGTTTTTTTAGTATTTTTATACATATTTTTTAAAAATAATTTTTGTTGTGGAGTTATTAACACACTTTCTATGATAGCCTTCATAGTAGAGGGAAAAAATTTGGTATAGTTTAGTTTTTTAACCATAAATAACAACTTCTCATTTCCAACATACGTCTTTAAAGCGAGTAATTAATACCTCATCTGCACCAATGATGCAGAATCTTTCTCGCAAGTTACTTACTTCTTTCTGAATGACACACATACACACACACACACACACACACACACCACACACACACACACACACACACACACTCACACACACACACATACACATACACATACATACACATACACGCATACACATACACACACACACACACACACATACACACACACACACACACACTCACACATACACACACACACATACACACACACACACACACACACACACACACACACACACACACACACACACACACACACACACACACACACACACATACACATTCATTTTTGGGAGTAAGATACCCTTGAAATGCTTTTGTTTGTAAATATTTAACGTTTTTTAGGCTTCAATCACTACACGCTGTTTAGCTCTCAGCAATCCTGAACAAAATTTTTGTAGAAACTAAAACTCACTCGAAGCAAACAAAATAAGAATCTTATTGGCCTCAAAACACCCTTCAAACTTCAACAATATCTTTGACATACACACGCTAGCGCATTGTTATAAAATCTAACTATGATTTAACGGCTGTTTTCTTTGACACAAATTTCACTAAATTAAATACATTTTTTTTCTTCATTCTTACTCAAAAGACATTTGTCACATAGTATTATTAAATACAATGTCCATTCAAACTTAAAATATTTACCGTTGTTAGTTGTCAAAGAAATCACTTTTAAAAAGAAATTGATGAATTGCCTGTTTCCAATTGTTGTAGATTGGAAGCTATCAATCTGCAACAATTAACAATTATTTCTTGTCATCTTTTCAGCAATATGATCGAATCAACGTAACTTCAACACGAATTAATCCTCAGTAAGGCTTGAAGCCCATAATGGCAAGCTATTTTGGGGGTTCTTTATTATAACAAGCCATACACCTATGGTAACAGTGAATGCTTGCAAGCCTCCTCGACGTTATCTTTCGACTGTTTCAAGTTAATTCACATGAAATTAAAACCCCAAAACAAATGATGAAGTGGAAATTAAGTTACTATCGTTCATGACAAGGATACAGAAACACGATCAATTAAAACTTTGGAAACACAGAAACCTGTTTTTTTCATACAAAAACTATTTATTCAGACTTTGTGTATTTGCAAATGTTTCTCAATAAAATCGTTGTCAGTAAAATAAGATTAATTGAGACATCAAAAACATAAAATATATTTTTTTACATTTCGAAACACTCAAAATATATTTATCTCATTAGAATAGTAGGAATAATGAACTTCATTATTAGCATAATTGATTTGGAAACTACATTACAAAGAATTTAAAGGACATATTTCAAAGTATTTTGAGATAATAAAATTTGGAAAATAATCTGAAAAATATAAGCTCGAAGATTATAACGGAGTTTGATGGATGGGTGATTGGAAATTAGATTGCTCTCGGGCCTGTGATGAAGGATAAATAATATTTTTAGCGAAAAAATGATGAAAGCTTTGTTGCTAATGCAGTTTATGTTTTTGGTGATGTTGAAAGCGCTTTTTGGAGTACAAAGTTTTTGAAAAAAGGCCTAATTTTTATTTCTTTAGTTTAAATAGAATTGAAAGAAAACTAAAAAGAGTTTTTAAAAAAAGTAACAAAACAACATCGCAGCTTAATGAAGGTTACAGCTTGAAAGCTGTGGTGTTGATGATGATTGAAATGATGCTGAAACTCAAAATAATGATGCTGATTATAGAAAATTGTAGAAAATTGTTGCAGTAATCTTGTGCAATTTTCTTTTGCTTTAATTTTTATTTTGAGAATATCTATTTGAGTTATAAATCCGCTTCACATTCTGCTAAACAAACTTTACACCAGTCTTCTCAAATCAGATTTAGGTAGCCACACTATCATTTTCTTTACTGATAATAATAATACTTTACAAGAGACCATTCAATCTGATAAAACAGAGATTCAATGCCACCTTATCAGTTCTCTTAAATATCTTGAAAAAAAGTCTCTGAAGCCGTTATAAGGATTTTATTGGCGACTTTTAAGAGTTATCTGCATTATTTATGGCCTATTCAGACGCATTTCGGGGAAATTGAATGTTTATTGAGTTATATTTATTCATTTCCGATAGATTTATTACTCTTTAACATTTCCTAGAATTGATTATTACGGTTTTACATGCCGCTTATGCAACAGGAAAGGTTCAAGCTATAGATCATACGATGAACAATTAGTTACGTATAGAATTATAATAAGCTGCAATAATCTAACACTCAATAATCTAGTAACATACTTTTTCATTTAAGACGGATTTCCATGCGTTTATCTTTTAAACAACATTAATCTACTTTCCATTGCACGCGCCCCAATCATCATCCTTGTTCTCTATTCTCGTCAAAGCTTACGATTTGTAACAACTTATAAATAGATTTTTTTTGTTTTTATAATTATTAAAAATTAGATTTATACTTAATTGAATAATTATATTTTCCCTAATTAATTAGCTCTATTTTGTTGAAATTAATTCTTTTGATATTTTTATTACATTATTTTATTTTATTTCATGTCAATATGAAGATTATTTTTATCTTCTATTTATTATTTTATCCTACATCGTTTCGCCCCTTCGATTGGTCATTTGTATGATTGATGTATGGTGATTAACCTAACTTATCAATCAATCCCCACTATCAATCAGCTCTACGCTATTATAGCCTTGTTCTTTAGTTTTTTTCTTTATTCTTTATAGAGATTTTTGGCAATTTTTTTAATATAGCAAATGAATCCTTTAAAATAAATCATCATAAAAATTGGAAAACATTATTCTTTTTTTAGCCTAATTCATCTTTATCACTCATTTTGATTATCAACTTTTTACGGTTTTATTTTGATTTGACGTATATTTTCGCTCTTAGAAGAATTCTCCATAGAAAATATGAAACTAATCAAAACATTTCATTGTTTTATTTAATCAATTTTTCATAAAATCGTTTTTAAAACTTTTTATATTTTTAGATTCGATCTTTTCACCAAACCAGTACAAAGCCATTTATTTTCCAGCTTTATTTTCTCCTTCATCACACTCCTTCTATTTATCTCAAGCATTCCAACTCCCTCAACTCTTAACTTAATTATCTTCTCATTAACAATAATTTATTATCTCATCAATATACTCATTTATTTAAATTACTATCACAAAATCGAATGAATTACTTCTTTTCTAGCTGCGTATGTTTTGACCCAATTCAGTCTTCTACCCCATCAAAGATGCAGACATTAATCATCACCGTTGCTGTTTTTTTTATAACTATTTAGTTTAGAAAATATCTTTTACTATTTTATTTTGAATGAAAATCCTTAAATGAATTACTTTCAAAATAATGTTATTTCAAGTATTTTTTCAAATAAATTATATTAGAAAAAAACAAATACCATGCTTATTAATATAAGAGTTTTTGAATTGTAACTATGAAACATTTATATCGTTTTATCCATTTAATTTCTAAAAAACTCTATTTTTATCCTTGTTCTTATATGGTATAACAGGATGTGTAATTGTTCTCTCATGTATTCATTTTTCTTTCTCATTTGAGAGGCATAGAACAGCTCTTCCAAACGCATCAATCACCATCAACTTCGTCTCTAATTATCCTCAACTACCACTCTCCTTCTGCCCATAGTATAATCACTTCACTACCCAACTACTCTTCAACGAGTCTAACTTTTTTCAAGTTTTACGAAATTTTCTAACTACTCATATCATTCCTTCTGAAAAATTTAAATCTCATTCACTACCCTTACAACTTACATTAACTACTACCATTACCACCATTCTCACCATTACCACCACTACCACTCCCCTACCCCCACCATCACCACCACACCCACTACCACCACCACACCACACAGGCTTGAGCAGGAAGAGGGGCAGACAGACCTACACCAGGTTTCAGACGTTGGAACTAGAAAAAGAGTTCCATTTCAACAAGTACCTCACCCGGAGAAGACGCATTGAAATCTCTCACCAGCTCTGTCTCACCGAACGACAGGTTAGATGGTAGAAGTGTAGGGTAATGGTGATGGAAATAGTTGCTTGATGATGCTGTAGTTACGGTGTGTATGAAGAAGGGGTTGAAGGAGGGGGATTGAAATTTATTTTTGGTGAAAAAAAGATGAGAACAGTGTTGAGTATCGGAAATTGTTGAAGAAGAATGTTGGATGTGGATTGTGGATTAAGGGCACGTTGAAACCGCAGGTGAAGATCTGGTTCCAGAACAGACGAATGAAATGGAAAAAAGAAGCTCGTTGAAGATAATGTAAACAATAATAATAAAAAGGAAAACTGTATCATAATAATAAATGATTTATTTAAATCAAGTACAGAAATGTGTTGAAAATGAATTTAAAAGTCATTTATCAAAACTTGCAATGAGAATCAAATCGAAAACTTAAAAGAAAATATGTATTTAAAAATAGGAACGACAATAAATCATGTTAAAAATATGAAAACATTAAAAAAAGTTAATAATAATGAAAATAATAATTTAATTAAACTGTTGGTGATGGGGGCATCATACGAAGGTAACAACTGTATCATAAAATATTAACCGTTATGTTTTCAAGCGTTTTACGCAATTTATATGTAACAATTAATATATTTTTATCTTTAAATTATGATTTTTTATCCTTAGTTTAATGTGGCGTGTAATTTATTTATATATTGGTATAAAACTATGTATATAAATTATATAAGACACGAGTAGTGCATAAAACTACACCACATTTCGTATTTTGTAGACATTGATGGATATACCAACAGTTCATTTTTCTTTCTATATCTTAAAGTTTCTTTTAGTCTACACCAGCACTTTCAACTGTCCAAATCAATTTTTCTCTTTCATCCATTCATCTTTCCATTCACCCATTCATCATCAATTTTTGTCCCAATCTTTAAAATTCAAAAGTAATATTTCAATGAAGGAAGAAGAAAATAAGTTTTAATTGTAAATAAAATTATCTTGACTCATCATCAATCAATTTACCAATTAACCTTTTGACCCCTTTACTGCCTAAAATCAAATAATTAATCCACTAAACCTAAAAATTCTTTATTCATTCACCAAGCTATCTGCTCATTCATTCACAAAACTCATCTTACATCTTTCTCACCTCACATACAAACCCTATGCTTATATTGAAGATCGAACATTTCTGCCTGCCTAATAGGGTAAATTTTGAGAATCTTATTACGATTTCATGCACGTCCAAATGTTTGCTATTCATGAGGTTAAGTTGAACAATCCTTTAGTGAAGGTTATAGCCTGTGTCTCGAGGTAGTGTGAATATAATTAATAATTTTTCTTTTTCATTGGGTTGCTATTGGTATATTTAGTAAGTATTTTTTTATTTAAAATAGTTATTAAAACACTTCCAAAGTATCGTTCACTAAGTTTTTCTTTAAGCCAATGCTGGAGGATGCTTCCAGGTTTTTAAAGTAAAAAATATATTTATCAAGTCACTTTATTTGTTAAAGATGTAATTTTATTTTTAATATGTTGTCTTCAATAATCTGTTGATTATTTATTTAATAATTAAGCTACTTTAGTAGTTTTTTTATTGAAAGAACACTCCACAAAAAAGGTAAACCTATTTTTGTTTTAAAAAGCTCTTTAAGCTTGTTATTGTAGTTAATTAACACTTAGTTACTTTCAAAAACTGCCACTCTTTCCTTTTCATTTATTTAACTGCTATTGGTTTTCCATTAGTTCGAATCTATCATGTTCACCAGCGGTATCACTTTTTGAATGCGTCTTCAAGTGTGTTTTTTGTTTGTTCGTATGTTTGGATGTTTGTGTCCGGAGAAGAATGCATTCGTGTACATACCTCATCCCAATCAGTTGCATGGCTGCTTGCTCTTCTTAGTGTTGTCTATTTAGTATCAATAACTTTTCCTATTATTATCATTAACGGCCAAAGGGGTAATCTCTCTCTATATACACACATATATTTAAATATGTGTGTAGTTTTTATGAATTTTGAAATCTTAAGGTAATAATTGAAACGGATTAATGGTTCTAATTCAGGGTAAGATAAGGATAAATCAATAGTTGTGTGTGCTTGTGGGAGAAAATGTGTGTGTGAATTCGCGTGTGTGTGTGTGCGTGTGTGTGTGTGTGTGTGTGTGTGTGTGTGTGTGTGTTTGTGTGTGTGTGTGTGTGTGTGTGTGTGTGTGTGTGTGTGTGTGTGTGTGTGTGTGTGTGTGTGTGTGTGTGTGTGTGTGTGTGTGTGTGTGTGTTTGTGTGTGTGTGTGTGTGTCGTGAAATATGTGTGTTTGCATGGATTGTTGTCATTATTCTATATATTAGTTTTTCGGTTTTGTGAAATTTTGAAGTAGTTTAAGCATTCTGTCATTCACCCGTTTGTAATCTAGTTTTTAAAATATCTATTAGTTTTCTTTAGTAAAGAAAGCTGTGCTAATACTATAAACAGACACTTAATAAACAAAGAAAAAAATTAAATTGCATTGCACTTAGATTAGGAAACTTCATGAAGAGATCCATTCAAATTCCATTTAATTTTATATGAGCCGTATTCTTTAAAAACACTAATACTGAACAGGAGTATAGTCTTTTTTTTGTGCTTGTGACAAATTAAAAAAACTCAATTTAAGTCGAGTTTTTATTTCAATACTGAGTATTAATCTTGCACTTAATTATTTACTGTTAAGTAACTATCCTAGAAAGTGACATTGAATCATGGATTCGGACATATTTTTTACCTTAGAAGATAACAACTTGGTTTTACTGCACAAATATCTATGAGAGTATCTAGGTTTGCATAACATGATTATTAAGTTTTTTCAGTTGTATTACCCTAGTTAAGTATTTAGTAGAGTCCAGTACAGCAGCCGTTTCCCATGCACCCTCGCAAGTCAATCAAAAATGATTTCGAAGCACTAAATACTCTTCCATTTTCAATGCACATACACGAAGTTTTTCAAGACACGAAAAATCAGATGACATAAAAAAACAAAAAGAAATAAACACATAATATACTCACATGCGCAAACACACTTTCACACGCACAAACACTCAACAAGCACTTCCGTTTAAACGTCAAGCGAAGCTCCAATCTGGCGATTGCATTTTATTTATTGCCCTTCTGTCTATCTTTTCTGTCATCCGCCGCGAAAATTATAAAATTATTTAAATTATTATAATTTTAGAAAATAATTTTTAAATTATAGTTTACTATTACAAGTGGTTATTTCTTTATCACTACGTAAAATAAAATTAATTTATTTTTACTTAGTTATAAACTTGCGTGGAAATCTGTTCATGTATTCATTAAAAAAATCTGTTTAAAAATGATTTATTTAAATGGAAAATTTTCTTATTTAATAAATATACATTATAAGTTTTAAAAAAGCTATCTATCATTGTATTCACACACAAAATGTGTAAAATACATCTATCTAAAAATTTGTTCATTTGTGACACTGAATAATTTTTTTAATTAAAAATTGTTTTAATATATTATTAATGAGTTAAAGAATATAAAATAAAATAAAATTATATATTTTAAAGTTTATATATGAGATTCAGTTTATATTGAAAGTTTTATCGGTAGATTTGTGTGTTGTGTGTTTTAGTAGAATATGAATTCTGATTAATTCAATTCTTTATTTAAAATACTTATTCATAAAGTGTTTACACTTCAATTGAGAATTTTTTTAAACCATGACATAAAAATATTGTTCTGTAAATTTTAATATCTTAATTTTTTAGTTACTATTTTGTTTTTGTTGCGTTATTGTTTTTTAATATATTGAATTAATTTTATATTTAAAACATAAAATTGTATATTACCTCGTTTTGTTTTGCTATTAAAAAATGTTTAAAATTTTTTATACATTTTGTTTTCTTTAAACATTTGTTTTTTTAAAATATATAAATTATAAAAATATGAAATCTATTTAAATCATGAAAAACAATAAATATTTATTCTCTTGTGCAATAAATATGGATTCATCTACAATCGAAACTGTAGTTTTTCTATCAAGATCAATATAAAAGCATTGTTTGATAGATTTACGCTAGCAATTATTGAAATATATATAAATACCAATTAACAATTTTGAAATAATTATATAAATTTTGTAAAATTTAAATTGTTGTTTTTACTATCAAATCTTTCTATTAAAAAATGACTGAATAAAATTCATTTTTATTTTACTCCGTTGTGTATTGAATATCGTGACATTTGTTTGAAAATATGTATAATAAATATGAATATGGTTTTCATTGTTTTTTTCTAAAAAATAAAAACCCTTTAAAATTATTAACCATAATTTGATCAAAAGGCTAAATTATTACCACAAAAAGCTAAATAAAAAAGAAAAAAAATCGATAGATGTTAAACAGATAGTTAAAACAAAAGAGATACTCTGAATATGTAAAAATATCTACAACGTATAAAAACAAAAGTATTACATATGCATCGTCGCACACACACACACACATACATAAATAAATATGCACAGAAGAAACGTTGATGAGTAATGATGAACAGTTTAATTCATACAAGACGCATTCGTAGCCCTCAGCTCTCCTACACGTTTTAGTGATTATGCCTTGCAATTACGGCCTCACTTCTTGAACCAGTGTATAAATTATGCCTAAATTAAAATTTACAAGTTAAGTTAAGAAAATCTATAAATAAGGAATTTTTCTTTTAAAAAAATTACAAAATAATCTTTTTTTTAATTTTGAAAAATGTTGTCTTGATGCTCTACCCTGTAGATCCGAGCTTGTTTAATTCAAACACAAGTTCGCTTTATTGGGTGGAATATCAAGGTATTATCTACATTATAAACCCTTTAGAATATTTTTTGAAGAATAAAAAATTCAAAATGTAAAACAACGCTTATCATATAAAATAATTTTTGAATATATTAAAAAAAAACTATGAATTTAAATTAGGTTAATTTAATTATATCACTGATATTTAAATTTTCTTAATATTAATTTATTATAATAAATATACAAATTTGAATTGTGGAACACAAATTCTTTCAGCCTTAAAAATAGAAAATAGGAATCTATTGATTTTTTCTCGCATGAGTCAATGCATCAAAAAGAACATTAATCTGAATCTATAATAATTAATTCTGAACTAAAATTTATTTCAATTAAATTTAGAATTAGAATTTAAAATTCGATTTATAAAGAACTATTTTGCATTGAAACAATTTTTTATATACCAAAGTATTTAAGAAAAATGTAAACTAAATTTAAAATATTTTCTAATAAAAATTAACACTTTACTTAACTTGACTCAATTTTTATAGATTATAATTTATTCACAGGATTCATATAATAGATATAAATTTATCAAAAAATATATTAAAACTTAAATAAATAATAAATATATTGAAAATATTTTATCCAGAAAGTTCGTGTAAAATCAATTTATTTTCTTGGTGGGCATAATAAATGACGTCATTATGCTGATCGGCTGCCCTTCTATGCTATCCTGTTGTATTTGCTTTTATTTTTTTATGCTTTATTATTTTATTTTGAAAATTTAATTTAATTTTAAAATATATTTTTCTCTTTTTGAGAAAATTAATTAATTTTTTGGCTTTAACGTGATCGATGCATTTATAATGTCAATATTATATAATATTATACATTTGGAAAAGTAAAAGTTTCAAACCCATATTATTTTTTTTGAATAAACAAATTATTAACTTAAAAGTAAAATAAAACACAAAACAGAAACTCTCGATTCTGTACCCAACAACCTAATCCCACTAACACAAAATTAAAAAATAATTAAATGCGAAATTCTGTCAGTGGGCCATCGATCACACTCGAATAATAAGGAACGTTTTTAGGCATTCATCTTCCTTGCGAAAATTATTTTAATTTATAAGCCGGGAACGCCTAATCCATCAAGGCCCTCGTTATTTTCTGAGCTATTTTTGATCTATTTTTCAGAGGCGCGAATTAAGACATGAAGTAGGAAATTTTTAATTGGAAATTTGAAAAAATTTAATTATTTTGTAAATTATAATATTAGAAATTTAAAAAAAAATTTATCTGTAGAAATTTGGTATAAAAGTATAACTAATTTTTTAAGAAAACTTAATTTGACTTACAACAACATCAAATGTTTTGAAATGAAATTTCACTCTCCTTTATAAACATATCCCCATGAAAACTTTTTTTGGAACATTAAAACTGTTTCATGATGATTTTGAAAACATTATTAATTTATCCCCTGAAAAAGCGAACCTCAAACCACCACACCACAAATACACCAACAACACAGCAGTCACCATCACGACGGATTTATTTAATTACAAATTCTTCTTGAGGCCCCACGTGATTTCTTGTCTTTCGACACACCACAAATCTTGCCAATTCCAGCCACCCCATCCACCCTCCATTTCTAATCCTCCGGCTTCACGCAACATGCCGCTTCCGGTCATCAAACATGATTACTTCATCGTTATTACGTCATAATTATTAATAATTATGACGTAATTAACTTCTCTGACGTCATTCCTCTGTCCCCTTACTTGGACGCTTCCTAAATCTCCTCTGGCCAGTCATAAATTTTCTTTTTTTATTCTTCTACTTAACATTCTTTTATATTATTTATTTAAATCAATATTAAAACAAATAAAATGATATTTCTTAAATGTTTTATTATTTTTTATATATATAAAATCTAAAATATTTTTTCAGGAATTTAAATAAAATGAAATAAATTAGGTATACGCTGATTAATTGTCGTCGGAATCCTGACGATCCAAGCCACATGCGATGTCAAAGCCGCTGGAAAAGTTGCCTCGGGTTCCGGAATAGAGGTATGTGTGCTTGTTAGTGTGTGTTTATTTTGTATACATTGTTTTTTCAGCAAAAGTATAAGTGAATTTGGAAACTGTGTTGGTGTTATTATGTCGATTTTTCCCCATTTTTTTAGGAGTTCTATTTTTTTAATATCATTGTGTGTGTGTGTGTATGTGAAAGGCTTTTGCCTCGAATGAAAACACGGTTGCTAATGAAAAAACCAGAGATGTATTATCAAAAAATACGAAACACGGAAAAGTATTTTAAAAAAACATTTATTGATAATAATGTTCGAGTTATAATTCTATAAATACGTCCAAAATAAACGAAATGCAATTGGGAGATTAGTGGCTTAGGTAGTCTGGATAGTTCTGCTCTTTGAATGCCGTTATCTCTCCTCTAAAAGTAATTATAAAAGTTATTTTGAATTTTATTTTTCCTATTTTATATTTTTTTCTTATTTTTATGATCGATTTTGTCAATTTCTAAAGTTTTTTCTCATAATTTAAATAAACTTTTTCGTTTTAGACAAAAATCTTTAGGCTTAACTTTTGTTTTTCATAATTATATTTTAAGTTTTTTTATGCATTTTTTTTCTCTCATCAATTTTGTTTTTGAAATAAAACTATTGCAAATACCAGCATCTTCATTTCGTTTTGCAGTTGTCAAACTTGAATGAGTTATTTTTAAACTTTTAATATATTTATTTCCTATTTTTTATTTGCACCTCATAACTTATTCCAGCATCTGTAATTTATTCACATTTATACATAATTAAAAGGCTATGCATCATATTTATATCTGCCACACTAATATATTACCTTCTTATTTATTGCCTTATAAATTTCTATAAAATGCTCCATGCAACACCACGCACAGATCGACTTGACGCTTTCAAACGCCAAAAAATTTTTCCTACATGCTTTATGCTTGTTATTTCATTGTATGTTTGTGTGTATGTTTAGATGTGTGTATTTTTATCATTTCATTTTTTTGTTTTTATGCCTTTTTGTGTTTTTTATTTTATGCATATGAATGCTTGTATATATGTCTAGTGCAAACGCTTTTGTACGTGTGTGTGTGTGTTTGTGTTTGCTCGAAAGCATGCCTCATTCACAAGGATTTGATAAATGAACGAGTTTCGTAGAACTTTAAAGACTTTTCTTGATTTTTCACTACTAGAACTCGCTCTTTTGTGAATGTTTTCAAACGGGTCTATTCAATGCTAGGAACATTAAAACACTCCAATACCACCCAATACAATTTTTTTTTATTTCACTAGTTTTTAAGATAGTCACTTTAAAATGCCAACTTTCATTCAAAAATGAGAAAAATCCCATAATTTTTCATTTTGTTTGCAAAAAACAATCGCTAAGTATACGTGAAAGAAATTAAATTCAAACAATAAAACTTAAATAAGTACAAAACCTCTTTCAAAAACTAGTATAATTTATTTTAGAAGTTATTGATGAAGAAATTGTGAATGCTTCAGCTGACCGGGATGGATGGTCTGATTGCAACTGCTGTCAGTCACGCGCATCAGAATTACAATGGGTTGGTTGCATTGTGTGACGGTTGGTGGGACAGGTAAATGAAATGGGTGGTTGTTGGTTTAGTAATTGTTTTTGGCTGTGTGGGTGGTAATTTTTGTTTGGGTAGACTTTTAACTCGAATTTTATTTAATAACAGTGAAATGTTTAGGTATATAACATTAAAATTGACGTATTGTCTCTACCATTGATATAATACAAAGACACAAGGAATACAAAAATGGCAAAACGTATAGAGTAAAAATAGTATAAAAAGCGAATGCTTCATGGATGAAGTCGAATATGATGATTGACAGAGCGTGAAAGAAAGAAAGGAAGTGGATGGCTGGATGATTAATAGGCGTAAGGATGAATAATAAATTGGATGAATGCATGATGGATTGACGAATTTGTATTCATCCAGCGAGGGAATTGCTTTCTCGAATCATGTCTCAGTTTTATCCCTAGAAGTAACGCCATGCATTTCTGAATACTTGAAACTTTCAACTCAAATGTGCAAACTTATTCTTTCTCAAAAGACTTTTAAAGACAACATGAGTTTTCACCTATGCAGCACAACTCTTTTTCTTCGAAATAGTTGAGAAGATATCATTATATAACAAAACTTTTCATATTTTTATTTTATTTCATTACACCATAACTCCACTATGTTCTCACGTTTTTGGCTAAAAGCAAATGCTTTCTTTTTCTCTCTTTATTTTTTTCTCTCGTCTCCCAACATAATCCTAGTCAATATGTCTTCAACCACTCTACCTCTCAAATTGTAATGGCCGCCATTACAAACTACTGTAAATATTTTATGGACTTTAAAGTGTTTCGCAATTTTTTATCACTCTTCTCTGCGGGCCTCACATTTTCTTGCTAGTAATTTTTCAGATTTTTATTTTTTAAAATAATTTTTCCATTTTTTAAGCTATATTTTTGCAACTAAAATGTAATCACTCAAAACTTAATTTTAAATGTTAGTTTTTGATATTTATTAAAAAATAATTTTTCATATAAGTTTTTATCAAAAACCTTTTTTCTAACTTGAATCGTTTTTGATTCTGTAGTAAGTTTCTATAGTCCATCTCAACTTTTTTTGTTTTTTTATTCTTCATTAACTTATTTATAAAAGTTTCCAACCCACAATCCCCATAAACTCAACACAAACTAAAATCACAATCCTTGTTTTTTCACAAAAAAACCTTTTTTTTTGCAATTTACTTCAGCAGAATATAATTTTATTATTTCTTTATTTTTTATTTTAACTTCTAATTATTTACTAGTTTTGGGGTTGAGACATTTCTTTTAATCCTTTTTCACTTAACGTCACTAAATTATAAATCTTCAAAATTTATATTCCTTCACATTTTTTTCTTCCAAAATTCACTTATTTGTTTCAACCACTACAACATCATTCCCCAAATCACATTTGTCACCCCTAAATAACTCACCAGTCACACCCTGGAACCCCTAAAGACCCACTCCTCCATTCTCTCCCACAACTTCACACAGCACTCTCTCAAGCAAGGCAATAAGTCAGCCCTGGAGTTAAATCCATCAGCATACATTATTTAATCTATCGCTTTCTCTGCGTTTTTACCGCCTCCGTTCGCTCCCAGGCGTCATTGGTGGCTTGATAAGACGCCTTCTTGTCGCCTTGTTTGTGCTGCAAAGGCCGCTTTTAATGCGTAAATATTTGATGTCTGATTGCGTAACTAAGATTCACTCGATGATTTATCTTCTTTTTTTTCTGAGAAATTTTTTTCCTCAATTTTATAAGCTGAAAATATTGAATTAAGTCGGCGCATTTTGGGTTTCAAGTGAGACTGATGTCTGTAATATGTTTCGCAAAACCCAAGTGTCGAAAGGATTAAGTTCGTCTTTTTTAAACTTTCAATTTCAATTTTTTTTCTCTTAAAAAGCACTAAATTAAGGTTGAGTTAACAGGTGATAGTTGTTGTACTTTTAATCAGCGTAGCCTTCAAAATTCGCCTCACGTTCCTATCTTCGTTCTAGTAATTGCTTTGTGTGTTCGCTTGCATGCATGTGTGAGTGTAGTTGGAAGAGTAGTTGAAAGGCGAGGCTCGTGTGTTATTAAATGTAGTTTAATGCTTCTGATTTTGCCGAGAGTGGCACGTGTACAGTTCATATGTTAATTAGTACATGTGTAACTGTCGAGAAGATTCTATATTTTTGGCACCAACATTTGAAGATCCATGAGCTCAATCATCCCCTATGTTATTCCAAAAAACAATTTATAAAAAGGTATTTTAAGAAATGCGTAGATATGAGAGAAAAACTACACAAATACATACTCTTTTTTTAAATTATGCAAATATAAAAAAAGGTTTGCAAAAAGTTTTAAAAAAAGTATTAAATAGATTAAATCATACATTTAATTCTGAACTTGGACTCAAGCAACAACTGGAAAACTCGCTTCGCGTGGATATTCAATCAGCTAATGTATTCCCAATACATTTCACATTTCTTTCATTTTTCAAAACTTTGATCACTATCATTACTTATCTTTTACATCGTTTTTAATATATATTTTTTAAATGCTTCTATTTTGATCATTTGTGTATTTATTATAAAAATATATTTTCCATACAATACGAAAACTTTTTTTTTCCAGCAATGTTTCTTTCCAGATACCTCAAATGGGGTAAGTTAGCTCATTTTCATGAAATTGTGATGATAAAGCTTCATTGAAAAGCAAAATTCAAAAATGTTTCCTTTTCATGCACTTCCAACTTGTGTTTTTCTGTGTGTGTGTTTGTGTGTGTGTGTGTTTGTGTGTGTTTGTGTTTGTGTGTGTGTGTGGGTGTGTGTGTGGGTGTGTGTGTGTGTGTTTGTGTGTGTGTGTGTGTGTACTGATGAGATTATGTATTTATCGGGTTGTGGAGTGGAGGCATAATAATATTAGTGAAGAGTGAATAATGTCCTGTCTTTGTTTCACCTACGTACGTGTGAGTGTCGATGTGTATTTGTGTGTATATGTGTGTGTTTGTATGTGTATATATAATTTTTTTTTCTTTATGGAAGAGGTAAAGATGTTTGTGTGTGTATTTTTGAGTGTTTTTTTTGGTACGAAGAGTTTTTATGTTTATTTATAAACAGTTCTCAATTCTGTGTGTGCTTATGTGTGTTTGTGGGCCGATGTGTGTTGTAGCGTGAATGTACGCATGAGTGGTTTAGAGTGTGTGTTGGCAATTCATAATAATTATAAACCCATAAAAACAACAAATTTGCTTGGTGATTAAGCTCTCATTAGGAATTAAGCTATCATTGCATTGAAAACTAATATAATCTAAAACACACATAAAAACAAAAAATAAAAACTTTTTTTATTGTATTATTGACGTGTTTATGCTTTTATTTTTAATTATGACAGTAAACGCTCTAAATTGGAAGCATAATGGATCTTCATGAAAACTCGGTTTATTTTCGTGTGTGTTTATGTGTTTGTTCCTATGTGTCTATACGTGCTGCTGTATGTGTTTTATTCGTCTGTTTTTATGAGGGTATAAAAACAATTTTGTGTTTGTATTTGTGTTTGTACGTTTGTGTGTTCACATGTGTTTGGATCTGTGCGCGAAATTATTTAATTATAAATATTTTAAGGAAAATTCAATTTTTATATCGCTCGGGAAAGCTTTACAAATGATGGACCTTTCCTGCCATGATTTATGAATACAATTCTTTTCCAAAGCGCCAGATGCGACACTCATGGTGGTAGTAGTAGTCGTGGGTTGTGGCTGCGGTGGATGTGGTATTTGTGGCTTGTTGTAGAAATGGTTGTTATAGCTGTAGTAATGTTGGTGAAAGTTGTTTTTAAGTGGTACTTTTTGTGTGATGGTGACTGCTTAAAATCGTGAGAGTCGTTACTTTTAATATAAATGAATACTTTGTTATTAAAAACAATTTAAGTTTAAAAAAAATATTCTAACATTATTTTAAAGGTTTTTTCTTCATAAAGTTTGTTCATAGGCAGCTGTTACTTCTGGCACTTGTTTCAAATAAAATGCTTTCAATTGCGTTGCCTCCGAGGAAATCAAAAAGCTCTCGAGGTCTTTTTTCTTGTATTTTTTATTTGTTCTTCAACGTTTAAAAAAAGTTTAAAACACTTGTTAAAAGGAAGAAAAAATTTCGACTTCCACAAAAGCCTGTAACTTTAGTACATACCCAACCTCAAAAGCCCCCAAACTTAAACACCAACCCACAAACAAACAGCCCAACAAACCAACGCGAAGAATTCTTCACAACAAGCGAAGAACAGCAACAACAAAAAGTCTATAATTCAAGTCTTACCCGGCCATAACTCAGCGACCGAAGCCATTTTTCAGACGTATCTTTAATAATCCTTTGAACATGCGCTCTGACGACGAGAGCGCCATCATTCATGCTGACGTTAACATCATGTACCCGCATTTTGGTCGTCGTGGTGGTTGTTGTAGTTGCTGCTCTGGTTATAGTTGCTGTGGCTGTAGTAGCTGTAGTCGTGGTTGCTGTAGTTGCTGTAGTGTAGTTGTTGAAGTTGTGGCAGTGAAATTGTTGGGTTGGTTGTTGTTTTGACTGCTGTCATTGTTGCTGTAAGGGTTCTTGTTTGTATTTTCTGTGTTAGTTGTGAGAGTCTAACAGCTATAAAAAAACTTATCAATGATTTGATGAAGTTTTGTCGTAGTTTTGGTGTTTTGGGAACTCAATGTAGATATTGATGTAAATGATTCGTTGTTTTTGTCGAAAGCAGAATCACAGGTGTGCTTTGAGTCGTTAATGAAACTAAAAAAAATTGCAACTAAAAAATATTTATTTTGGAATGTTTAAAAAATAAAAAGTTTATTTGAAGCTTTGCTGCAGTTTCACAACAGATTTTGTCGAATCTTATTTTGTAAAAGTTATAAATTCTAAAAAAATAAAATTCAAAATAGTATAGAAACATAATAATGTAAAAATTAAACTTTAATAATAAAAAACAAAATGTTTGAATGAGAAAAAATAGTGTGATTGAAAGTGTACATCTGCGCTGAAACGAAAGTTTTTACACGCTAGCTTTTAAATTGGAAAAAGTGAATTAAGAGAAAAAAATGTTTTTTTCATGTATTTATTATTATATAAACTCTTTGAAAATAAATATTGTAATCTTATTTGAAAATCCTTCACAATATCATTTAAAATCAAAGTAAATCATTCAAATTCTTCATTTATCATTTTTAAAATCATGTTTTTACTTTCACACCCAATCTTCCATTCAACCCTTTTTTTTTTCGCCCAACAACGTCTTAGAATATTGAATAGAAATTCCACGGGCGGTTGCTCACAAGGACGATTCATCTTCTGTTTGAATTTCTTGATGAATTACTCCAACCGAATTTCCCTCCAATTGAAATGTATGCGGTGTACGTGCTGGTGATGAGTAGAAAGAAAATGGTGGGAAGGAATGGTGGAGATGGTAGTGGAAAATCGTTTTTGTGACGAAAAATAGATTTGATAATTAGATGAGTTTTGGTAGCGTTGTAGCCGTGGAAGGACGCTGAAAGGTTAGTCACACATTTCACTTCCGTTCCAATCTTCATTAAAGTCTTCACACTTTTTTCATTCGATTTTCTCCCTATTTTATTTTCCCACCCAATTCAATTCTAATTGACGTCATCGTTCTCATCAACATTTTCTCATCATCACCCTTTCGATCGTCAATGAAGTCAACATTATTATCAATACTCCAACCCCTCTACCCTTGAAGAACAAACAAACATACGCACAGACGCATCGATCACTATTACGTCACAGGCTGACGTCATATCTACTTGGAGCAGAAGGCCTTATCTGCGCATGCCTTGCTGCCGCTGCTGCAAGTTTGGTGATGGTAGTAGTAGTATTGGTCGCCGTTGTTGTTGTGGCAGTGGTGGTGCAAGTTGTTGTGAAAGTTGTGTTAGCAGTTGTTGGAGTAGTAGTATTGGTGGCAGTTTTTGTGGAAGTGTTTTTTGAAGCTTTTATTGTTGTAGTCGTAGTTGTGTCTGTGGTAATTTTAGTAGTTTTATTAGTAATAACAGTTGTGGATGTAGAAGTTTTAGTTGTGAATTTTGTTGTTTTTTAAATTCAGGTTTTTTAATTTTTTATTTTATTTATAAATTTATTCATTCATATTAAAGTTAAGATTTCGAAAATACATAGACTATAGATTATATAAACAATGAACTAAAAAAATAAATCTTAAAATGTGAAACAAAAAGTTGTTAAAAAATAAAAACCGCGAACATTTTTGTTTTGATTTGAAAGCGAGTGGAAATTCTTTTGCGACGAAAGGAATCTGGAATACGGAGGCCAACGAGGACAAAATAATAAATTAAAGATTCTATATTGAAACCATTTTTATAATTTAAAATAATGGTTCCAATTTTGAAAAAGGTTTTTAACATGTATGGAGAAAATAAAAGATACGAATATTTTTTGAATATTGATCAAGTTTTTAGTTATAAAATGTGGATGAAAAATAGGTTTTTATGGAAGTGAATGTAATAAATACCAATGGAAAAATGCTGAGCATTCACAAAACAGATGAATTATTTTATGTCAAAAGGTAGACATATAAAGATAGATGAAAAATGTAGAAAGATGAATTGGAAATATCACAGAAAATATAGTCGAGTAAAAAATTAACAAGAAGGAAATACAAAAGCAAACAAAAGATTAAGAATATATTAGTTTGAATAAAAACCAAAATAAAAACATGATAAAAAGATAAATACAATTTTTCAAAACAAAGAAACAAAATGGGAGGCGGAAACGGCAGAAATAGGCTGGAGAGCATGGAGATACAAGCGGAATCGATCAATAAAATGCATCGGCAATATAAGACAGGTCTTGTGTGATTCCTTTCTTTTATTTTTTATGATTTTTCTACGAATTTTTCATCCATTCAAATTGAGAATTCAATTTGTTTGAATTTTGTTTTTTAATAGATTTTTACATTTTCCCCAATATCTCTTCACAATGAACCAAAAGTTTGTTTTTTATCAAAATTCTCCGGCTTTGAAATTTTCTCCGTCCTTCATATTCGTTTAAAAAAACCATTCGGGTTATCGTTCACTCAATCATTTTCAATTTAATCTATTTCCTATCAATATACATACACGCGGATGGACACGTTGGAAGTGCCATCAATCCTCCGCTATATTAAATAAGGCCTGCAGACAGAATCGCAATATAAACCCCATGCCTGCATGTCTACAATGGAGGTACATGAAACGAACTAATGGGACGAGAATGTAATGAAAGAAATTACTTAAAAATGACAATTTTTTGCCTATAAATTATGTTCTTTTGTGAAGACGCAAGATTGAGTGGTTGTTCTATGGCGAAGGAAAAGATGAAAAGAGTAGAAAATCAATAAAATATATTTTTTTCTAGAAATAATTTTGAAAAGTAAAGAAAGTTTTGTGATTGGGAAGTTTTATGGGAATAATGGAAGAAAAGTATTTTGACGAATTGACAAAAATACAAAAAAATTTATAAACTATGAAAAAAATATAAAAAACGAGAGTAAAAAAGTTTCGATATCTAGTCATAAAAAATACAAAAGTTCAAGACTATAAACTAAAAGAAATAATCTGTTTCGCAATGAATACAACTTTTATTTGTGAGATCTGATGTTTTAGACTTTTCATTTATTTCAACAACAAATATTTAGACTGATTATTTATAATTAAAATCTGTTTTAAAGATTAATTTTTGGTTTAAAAAAATGCTAGAATGTTTGAAAAATACAAATATGCTATGCCAACTCTGATAAAGAGGTTTCTCATATATACAACTGAGAATAACATTGAAATAATCCTTCTATATTATACTGAATGAATAAATTGTTCAAAAATGTTAAATCTTTTTTCCCAACTTAAAAAAAAATAGTTAAACGAAATTTATTAATTATAATTATAATTAATTATGTAATTTATACTCTTACAATCGAAAGCAAGTCAAATGAAGTTTCTCTGACACTAAAAGCCTTCAAACTTCGGTCGGCACAAAGTCTTTGATTAACATAATAAATATTCATATTTCCTTCTTTTATTTTATATTCAAATATTATAAAGTTTATTATAATTAATAACGATTATTAAAATATTATTATTATCTTCCTCTATTCATTCACAAGCGCTCAACATGTCAGTCTTAAAGAGGACAATGAGGCGCCCAGATAATTATAATGATTAATTACTCTGATTATTATTTTTTTATTGAAGTTATTTCTATATTTGGCATGCTTTCTGCTAAATTCTTTTGATCTAACTTCAACTCTTTTCAAAGTGACAAAGATGTCTGTGTGCAAGATCGTGATAAAAACCTCTCTCATCACGCCATCCAGCTCAATTAGTACAATTTGTTCAGCGCCTAGTGCAAAACTATTTGTCTTCTCTAATTCTTACAATCTCTGGATGCTCGAATTCAAGTGTTGAAAGCTGAAAATTAATTAAATTGTGTTCAGACTTTGAAAGAACAAAAAACCAATCAATTTTACATAAAAAAAACCCTTTATGTGAAAAAGGTCAATAATGTTAAAGATGATTGTCGAATCATTTTTCCGTTGAACCATTCACTAAGAAACTAAGGGCTGGAAACATTACAGGCCTCATTCTGTTGCGTGACAACCTTTTTTTTTAAATTGTGGACAAATTATGACATACATCTAATCAGTATAAGAATTATTGGATTTATAATATTTTTAAAACTGGAAAATAAACGATTATAATAGTTGGACGTTGATCAGGAATCTAAAAGGAAGAGGTAATGAAACGGCTTCATGAACAAAATCTTCAATCTCAAATATGTTAACATACAAAAATAATAACGTGCAAAAAAATATATAAATTATACAAACATTCGAAGATTTATATAGCGCTAAAGACGATTCAATACATTGCATATACTGAGACAGCTTGTGCGCTCTGTGCAAGAGGCTATAAAATATTTTTATTTATGGCTAGGAGAACAGTTCGTCATTCAGATAGATCGAGTTTTTCAGCACTCTTTAAACGTCGTTATTTCAACGCTATTGATTTTAGATCTTTCTGTTAAGTGTTAAAGGGCTTTTAACAAGTTTAAGTTTTTATTGCCCAGTTAGAATTGTTGTCACTCTTCATGCAAAGTACAACTGCGCTCCACATTCTCGTCTTCTGATTGCTGTGGCAAGGTTGCGAACAACTTCTACGATCAGCCCATCTTCAACATACTCTTCTACATCTCCAACAATTAAAATCTTCGATACTCTTCCAACAAGACTATAAAGAACACTATAAATATAACAAGTGTAACGAAGTCTGTCAAAAGAACAAGATTACACATTTTAACAGCTAGATAGAAAGCCCTAAAAAATAAAAATACATATGTGAGAAGCTTCAATAATCAATTCAGTAATAAAAGGAAATAAATTGCTCGAGATAACAATAGCACTTTAATAGACCCGTATTAACAAATCAAATAATACTCTGTTAAAATTTTAAACTTTCTAACAATGAAAAATAAAAATAAAGAATAGATAAAATTGTGCCAAAAAAAATAATATTATATTGAAAAAAAACTTATGAAACGATCATTAGGCTTTTAAAAAACGAGATAAAACTACTTTTAATTTAGAAAAAACAGCCTCTCATAGATAAAATAGCCAATGAAGATGGATCGCGCGAACGGTTGGCGATGATAAGGCTATTTCTATTCTATGCATAGATATTTTGAAATTACTTTGAAATTAAAGAGCTTTTCTAAATTTCTATTTTTTAAACAAAAAAACTTCACTATTTTTCTTTTTCAGCTCCTGGTTTGGAATCGATATGCAATCTTGAAATAATGCTTCTCAACGTTTTCCTTTAATTTATTTGAGTTTTTATTTCGAATAAATAATTTTATTTTGATTTTCAAAGATACATTCACCCAATAATTACATTTGAAAAATTCTTAATTTACACACAATGCACAACCTCATCACTATTGCATAGCTCCTCTCAAACACGCAATCATAATCATCAGCATCATCATTGTTTTCATAGTCTGCTATTACTATTAGCCTCCCACTATCATCCCTTTTCTCACACACTTTTCTTACGCATCATCCTTTTTTTTCTTTATTCCTATTTTTCTTTTTATTATTCTATTTTTATTATCATTCTCCCACACCATCAAAACTACAGCAGCTACTGCGACTATTATTAAAACTACAACGTTGTTATCGTCACATCCACCATAAAAAGTACGTTCACCTCTAGAATCATTTTCTTTCCTACAACCACACCACAATTACTTCAAACAACAGCATTACTATTTGTATAGGAACTCGTATAAACACGGGTATTCCCATTGAAACCTCATAAGGATTATAATCATTAATATTATTTTTTGTTTTTTTAATCCTAATTATCAATATTATGATATTTTTCAATAACAAATAAAAATTAAACAAATAGTTATCCTAAAATTGCAGAAAAATATTTGAAAGAAAATTCGTAAAAGGAATTAGAAACTTCAAAACAAATTAAGAAAAAAACAATCTTACAGCCCTTGAAGAATCTGTGATATGCACAAAAATATAAATCCGGGTATAGAATGATTGATGAGGATAATGATGGAAGTGACTGAAGAAGAATGGATGGATGGAGGATAAAGATGATGAATGGATGGATGGAATGAATGAAGATGATGATGTATGGATGGATGGACAGTATGATTGAGAACGATGAATGGATAAATGAATAGAGCGATGGATGAAGAAGAATGTTGATGGATGCAAGAATCAGAGTGATGGATAGAAAAAGTAGTGAAAACTTGTCTAAAGATGATTACGAAGGTAATAGCAACCACTCGTTTTTTAAAGTTTTTATAATTTTTCTTCCAAAATTATTTGATGTATCCCAAAACTCTGTCGTTTTGACATTAAAAAACAGATTTTTATTTGTTTTCTTATTTTGATTTTTGACTTCAAAATGAAGTCAAGCAAAAATCTCAGTGAGTTATTGCTCATGGTAAGATTAATGCTTGAATTTTCGTTGTAATATTGCAGTTTGGGAATCTTCATATTAAATTTTCTATTTATTATTTAAAAAATTAGAATTAATATTTCGTTTTGTTTTATATTGATAGAAATTACAAAATATCTGTTTTAAGTTCTTTTTTGGTTGATAATCGTTTTTCAATCAAATATTTAACTTTATGTTAAAAAATGCAAAAAGCAATTTTTTTCTTATTTAACTTTTAATGATATAAACAAGAAAAAATCGTAAACACATAAACACAAACACATAAACACAAACACATAAAAACACACACATAAAAACACACACACACTCAGACAAAAAAACAACTTCTCAGTAATACATACAATAACACACAAAAACACAAAATCAAAAATCCAAATACCAGCAAACGAATACTTTAGTTTCAGCAATCGGTGCAAATATATAAATTGGAAGTTTAATATTTTCCGTGCCGTCTGACTTCTGAAGGAGTGTCTAAATAAGGAAGACATGATTAACGACATCAAGCGGGAAATGCTGGCTAATCCGCCAAGAAATAAAAGTTTTTGTGTTCCTTGCCATGAAAATGATGGAGTTATTTTTCTCTAATTCTGAAAAAGATTAAAGTTTTTTTTCTCAAATGTTTTTCAACAAAGACTAGTGTTTAGTTTTATTGATAGAAAGCTTGTTAAAGAATAAAAGCACACAATCCATTACCATTGAGTGACCTTTTGTCAGTGGCCTCGGAGAACCTTTGTCTTAGGGGGGTATATTTCAATTTCCTTTCGCGCCTCCGTGACGGATCATGCAGATTTGCGCGTGTTTCATCGACATTCCCTCCCAACTCTTTGGAGTTACATTCTTCTTTGATGCAGTTTATATACGTTCAAAAACACAATTTTGAATTATACATTTTTCTCGACTCGTTTTAGAAAAAAAACTGAAAAACATAAATTATATTTTATAAATTCTTTTAAACCAATATTTTCAAAAACAATTTGTTTCACTCATCCATTAATTCATTCATTCATTAACTTCAGAATCTTTTTTCTTTATCCCTTTTTCAATTACTCCATCCAGCCATCCTTAATCCCTGAGGTTGTGTTTGGAATGCATGAAGACACGCTCCAATAGAAATGCCTCAGTCCGTAATAACCAACATAATGAGATTCACAAAAAGCTTTTTGATTTTGCTTTTTGGCGTTTCCTATTTTTCTGTCATGCTTTTCCAAAATAATTGAATAACTTGTAGATTTTCATCCTTTTTTTTAGTTTCAACTTTATGTTAATATTTAATTTATTGAATTTATTTAAATGATACTCAGACATATAAATATCACATAATTATACCAGCGACAATTGCCCCCAGCTTTGCGGTCTTTGTAGCTCAACTTGAAATTTCTTCTTTACGATTTTTTATATCTCGATGTATCTGAACCTTTGAACATGCTTATTTATTCACCCCAGCATTATAACACTAATCCACTTTTCCTCTGGGCAGACTCTTTGTTCAACTCGTACAAGGTGGATCCACTGGCACCAACCTCCTCCTACAAGAACTACTACGACAGCCACTCCGGCAGCGACGCCACCTCCACAGGCCTCAGCGGCTTCTTTCTGGGCTCTTTCTACTCCAGCCTCACCGACGTTGGCAGCACCAGTGGTTCGTTGCTAAGCAACCACAATGGACACCTAGGCAACCACAACAACGGCAGCAGCAACATCGCTAACACAGCAAACTCTGGCTTCGATGAAGAAGAGTGGATCAACGAGAGCAAGTACTGCGACCCTCATCTCCTGATGACCACCTCCTCGGCGAGGCCTGCAGGGAGCGAACATGATCTGGTCAGCATGGAGGAAAGGAGCTACTACAGCTTCAACTCGAAGCAGCAGCAGCCACAGCAGAGCAAGCAGCTCAGCAGCAAAATGACTTCAGCAGCGAGCAGTAGTGGCAGCAATGTGGTGAATAACAGTAAGATAGACAGTTCTGATGGAATCAAAAGAAGAGAAGAAAGTGGTGCAAAGAGGAGAAGTTCAAATGGACCAGAAAAAGAAAATGCATCTGACGTCAGTGATGATGAAGTGGATGATGATGACGATGATGAAGTTGTGAAGGAAAAAGGCAAAAAGGAGAAAGGAAAGGAGGCTTTCACGAAAATTCAGATCTACCCTTGGATGAAGAGAGCTCATGGCAACAGCAACAACAACAATAATAACAATACTAACAACAATAACAGTAACACCAACACCAAAAATGGAGGTAATAATTGTTGAATGCACTTTAGTAAAAATAAATTTAAAATTAACTGTTATTGATGGTGGAATGGTTAGTATTCTGTGTTCTAGATTCACATCGTGCCTTTGATGCTACCAGTATGTTTAATATAGAAATTCTTCAATATTCGGTTTTCCATAATCATTTAATCGTTTCATATAAAAAAATTCTACTTTTTTTTTCTTATCTCAATTTATTATTTTTCAATCACACTCTACCGAACTTTATCTCATAGAAATATATTTTTAATTGTTTCTTTGAACTACTTCTACCATTTCTATTTCACGCCTTCTCCAAAAAAGACTGGCAGCAAGAGTCGCCCGATGACGCTGCAGGATCGGGCACTACCGGCGCTTCGAGCAAAAGGCTTCGAACCTCCTATACCAGACACCAGACTCTAGAGCTTGAGAAAGAGTTCTACTTCAACAGGTTGATTATTTTGATGATAATGCCGATGGGGATAGTGGTAAAAGTGGTGATGATGTTGATAATGAAAATGATAGTATCACTATGAGTTTTGATAATAATAAAAAAGAAATTGTATTTTTCTTATGGATAATATTTTTATGGTTTTAAAAGAAAAGTTAAAAATGCTGAAGTAATTATGAATTAAAAAACGCACAGGGATTTCTATTTGTGCCACAAGACTAGGGATTTAACGAAAATTTGTACTTTTCATATCTGACAAAACTAGCGTCAAAGATATAAATGTTGAGTCTCAACCAAGAAAAAAAGCGAGAGAAAATTTCATCGAGATACCGAATCGATCGCTGTAAAAAATGGAGAATGAGAGTAGGGAGATGAATGAAGATAAACGCGTGAGGCCGTAAATGGTTGAGTGATTAAATTCTTTGAATAAGAATGGATGAGATGGATAAATAGACGAGACAAGAAGATGGTAAATCTAAGAAGATAGCATGCGAAAGTGGCCTCTTGCAAGGGATTATGGAGAATTAATTTTGTATGTTCCTGGTAATAGATGGGAGGCCGGCTAATTAGAAAGGTGATTAATTGCTTGGTCGATTGGTTAGTTGATAAATGCTTGTTTTAATTGATGGCTTTTTGTGTGCTTGATTGATTGAACGGATGATCGATTAAAGAGATTAGTCAACAATTTCAAAAAGCTTCCGAACTAACAATTTCGTAATATCACATTTTTAAAAAGTATTTTTATGTTTATGAGTTATTATTTAATATTTTGAAAAAAAATGATATTTTTTATACCAGGAAAAACTTTAATAAATCTTTTTTCAAATATCAATTATTTTAAAACACAAAATTGCTGCGTATATCTTAAAAACTCAAACAATATTAAATGCACTTCAAGCTTAACTTGCCATTACTCACGCACGCCGATTTCACAGAAACCTACAAAAATTCAAACCAAAACCCAAAGAAAACTTCATAAAAACCCGCAACCACTGACAATTCAGCTTTTCAAATCGTCGTTTTCTGATTCGTCAGGTATTTGGCGCGCAGGAGAAGGATCGAGATCGCTCATTCGCTGACATTGTCAGAGCGGCAAATCAAAATCTGGTTCCAGAACAGACGCATGAAGTGGAAGAAGGACCACAAGGGCAAGAGTAACAGCCACAACGGCATGCTCGGTTCCCATGGAAACAACAATTCGCCTGTCTCTTCCACGATGATGATGAAGGGAGGAGGCAATGGCATGGACGGAGGCTACCGTTCCAAACTGCTGCACCACAACCTGCACGGAGGCCTGCATCACGGAGGGGGAGGCATCTACCAGCAACACCGCAGCAACAATTCATGTTCTCTCAACAACGCGTCGTTGTTCGGAAACAACAACCGCAACTTGTCGGCTTTCATGGCGACTGGAGGAGGAGGTGGCTGTTACGGCGTGGGTGACATGGGTGGTTACGACCCACACCAGGGTCACCCAGGCTCGCTGCTGTCTCCTCTTAACCACAACCACTCTCACCATCTGTTGAGTCCCCACCAGAGAGCGTTCAATGGTCCCTTCCAGCCCCTCTCATCACCCGCTCCTCCCCGTAGCATCCTCAACGCATACCACCTCAACCACCAGCCTCTGGCACCATACCCTATCCCTTCTGGTCACCCCATGCAGCATCTTATGGAAGGCTAGTTCTCAGAGCCCTGCAGCAGCACATCATAGTATTATCGTCACACTACGTGAAACTCGTTAATTTTTGTTTTGACTGGCGGAGAGTGTATGGACTGCTCGACGTTTATTTAATAATTGAAATTACAAATGGTATTTGCATTATTTACTGAGTTTTGATTTAATGTATAAAATTAATTCAATGATAGAATATGGATTTAATATTTATAAAAAATAGAGGTTGATACATTCTATGGATAACTTTAAAATATTGCGGATGGTTTTTTATAGCATATGAAGTAACGTAAACGTTTTTGTGTTTTCTTACTTTTCATATTCAAGACTTATGGTTAAAACCAATATATTGTTTTTACTATAAAAATATGATTATTCGATAGTTTTTTTTTCAAAGTATAGTATTGAATGCGCATCCTATATTATAGAGAAAAAACGTAATCAGAATTCCATGTTCCAAGAATCAACCTTACCTGTATCGAAAATATACACTACAGGTGAAGGCTGTTAACCTAAACTATACCTACATTTTTACCCGATAAATTTCCCACTTTCAAATATTCAATATCTATTGTCATTTGTTTTAAAATAATAATTAACATTCTTTTTTGAGCAAACAATTTCATAATTTATATTTATTTAGTATATTTCTTGTTTGAAGTAATAATTTTTCTTGGCATTTATAATAATTTATGCTTTTTTAAAAATTATTCAACCATATTATTCAACATACATAATCAGTCATTCAAAGTTGTAAAATGCCCTTCTATTGATTTTTCCTTAGATACATTGTATTTTCTACCACTTTAAAAGCATTGTTGTTTGGTAGTCTGTTATTGTGTTAATGGATGTCTGCTTGTGTGTGTGTGTTTGTGTGTATGCGTGTTTGTAAGCGTGTGTAATTTTTCTTTTGTTAGTTATTTCATTTGAATGGATAAAGGGTAAAAACACAAGGTAGTAATACTTCCGTAGTTGCTTTTATTAAATACTGGATTCTAAATATATAATTAATTTTATGAATATACAAGAAACAAGTTCAAATTATTTAACAAATAATTAACCAAATGTAAAAAATATTATTTACTTAAAAAAAGTATACTTCAAATTTATACTAATAATTCTTTAGTTAATCTTACATTCAAAAAGTTAAGAGTGTATAAATAACAAAAACGTCTAGTTTCGGTTTTCAAAATAAAGTTATTCGTTGTGAACTTACTACTGAGAAATGTTTGTCATCTCATGTTATTTCTCTGAGAAAAGGGTATTCGAACAAGGTATATCGTTTTTACATTTAAAATTATTTGCCATTTCGGAAGCAAAGGGTATTTAAAATGTTTCATTTTGTATCTTTTAATAATTTTAACAAACGTTTACTTTTTCTTATTCTTGTTGCTCTTTTTCACCATTAGGCGTTTTGTTATAAGAATTTGAATTTTTACTTCTTTATTTATACTTTAAAATTTTTTAACCAAATTTTTATTTCTAAAATGAATTAATATATTCATTTTTTTCACTATTCATTATTTTAATTATTTTATTATTTCACTTAACCTTCCTATTTCTAATATATTACATTCCATATTGTACTGTGAACAGTGACCATTAGTTTAGAACAGTCAAAACTTATTTATTCTCATCGTATCTTTGTTTAATCTACTGTGTCTAAAGTTTTTATGAATTTAAATATTTATTTGTAATTTACAATTAAAAAATTATCTTACGAAATAATAATCTGAAATAACAGCTAAAGTAATTAGTTCAAATATATTTTAATTCCAATTATAAGTAATACATAATTTTTCATGAAATTTCATATGCGTTCTTTTATTTATAATATTTGGAACCTTATGTATTCAAATACGTAATTAAAAACTATAAATTGAAAACCATTTAATAAAATGTATTTTATTTTTGTTTAAAATGATTCACCGAATTTTGACTTTCTAGCTTTGAAATAATGTATGTTGTATTATAAATGAAAATAATATTCGACAATAAAATCTATTATTGTTTTTTTGTATAAAATGAAAAAACAACTCAGAACTGTTTGAGGTTTATTGAAACAAGGAAACACTATTTTTAAGAAAAATTATTTTCTAGAAAAAATTGAATAAATTAATTTAAAATTTTAATTTAATCATATACAACTTTTAAAAATATTAAAACGATTTTAAATCCATTGAAAATTTTAAAGTTTAAATAATTATAAAATTGCGTTTTTTATGCTAAATATTTTAAATGAAAAATGTTCTAATCAGTCGCTAAGCCTAGCAAGTATAACGCATTATTAACTAATCTCTAGCTTGAAATCCTTTTGAATCGGAAAATAGAAGGATGAAGATGAAGGAAGAATAATTATAAAGCAGATGGATAATTAAATCAATATGGGTTAATTATATTCGTAAATTATTCATGTAAAAAGTATATCAATCTTTAAACAATTAAATTCAAAGACTTTATCCCTATTGAAGTTTAAATTTTATTTGATAAATGAAAAATAGGAAAAAATAAATAATGGATAAAAATATATATTTGAGAGATCTGCATGAAGTGCTAAGTGCTGTTTGATTGTTTCTTTTTAAATTTAAACAAGATATTTTCATTTACAAACTTCGAAAATATATTTTCATTTACTAAAATCAAAAATAATTTTTATTTACTAACTTCAAAAATAAATTTTTATTTTTAAAGTTCCTATGATATTAAAAAAATTTAAAGTTTGAATTTTTATAAATTTACGTTTGAAATTTTCTTTTAATTTAAATTATTTGATAATTTTATTTATTTAATTCCCCAATCAAATTTTAAAAACATTTTATCTTAAGTTTTACAGAACTTTATATTTATCTTGTTCAATTCTCAAAGACATTTATAAATGTGCCTATTTCTCTTTTTTGATAGATTAAGGGCCAGAAAGGTTGACAAATGAATGGATAGATTTTTATCGAGCGGTTGAAATGGAATGTTAATGAATAAAAACCTCGCCACAAAAAAATATCCGTACTTATTTTTAAACTTAATTTCTAGAAAAGAATTTATAAAACATTTCAATATTTAGACAATTTTAAGATGTATTTCTATTTTATCCCAAAATAATATATAATTTTCTGGGTGAATGCATTGATGAATAGTTGCAAGAATGGATAAAGAAGGAGTGATGAATGGCTGGAGGTGAATTATAAATTAAGAAGCTCTCTGGAGATTCCTTTTTAATCAAAAGATCGATATTTAATTATAGAAAAAATATTTTAAATCGTATTTCTAAATTTAATAGAAGTATTAATATTTACTTTCTGGGTTAAATATTTTAATTTATGTCAGAAATTTAAATTTGTAATATTTTACAAGCTAGCTTTTTAAAATTTTAAATCGAAGAAAAAAAGTTAAGATGTTATCAACAAATTTAAATATCAATATTTTATAAACTAAATCCACTATTTTTTATTATATATTAATATATGTCCCCCATTCGAAAACGTTTTAAATTTTTGTAAATTTTAGAAAATGTAGATTTAAATATCTAAGAACTCTTAGTTTTCTGCCCTACCCAAAAAGAGCGCTTGTATTCTAGAAAAAATTAAGGTCTGAATATAATAAGAACTTATATACGACTATAAAATTCATTCCCAAACGGGCCACATTCTCAAATGGGTCGGAACATATTCTCTATGATATTGATTCTTATAGGATGTATAAAAGAAAAAGCAGCTTACATTCTTTACTTCAGTCAGTATCCGAAAAATCCCGAAAATATCAAATAATCCAATTTTTCAGAAAAATGAATAATCTGATACACAACTGTTTTTCAAATTTTCTTTAATAAAAAATAATAATTGTTTTTTGCAAAAATTAATAAATATCATAAAGTCGATTTAAAAATAGGAATTTCTTGCATAACCTAAGTTCAAATACTCCGAAACTCAGCTATAAGTACAACAAAAGTAATAAAATTTTATGGACTTTTGAAGGTTAACATTGGTTCATGCTACACTTCCCACATTCCCTCACAGCCAATGTCACTACAGAGCAGGTCGTAAAATCGTGATTGAAATGTCCCTAAGTAATACTACAAAATTTCAATATTATACTTTCTTTTTAATTTAATAAATACTTATTTCAAAAAAGAATTCTTCTTTAATCATTTAAAAAAAGTTTTTTGAGATAACAATATTTTCTTGGAAAATTTATATATTAGCGGAATTTAAAGTTTTAGGGACCACCTTACGATCAAAATATAATTATTTATTATGGTTTATCAAGTTATCTAGAAACGCTTGAATTATTTACTGAGTGTTTAATAAGACGAATAGATTTTTTATAATTATTTATGAAAAAACATATTAAATTTGAAAACTGTAAGACATTTATATCAAGTTTAATTATCACACTGGTTCTCAAAGTTGCTTATATAACCATTGAAAGGAATGGAAAAATTTTGACATTGTTTTTCTCGTGGATGGCAAGGTTGTGGTTTCAAGTCAGACAGACATCTTGTATCAGGTATCAGGTATCTCGTAGTTGGCTCCGGAGAGTAGTGTTGTTTTAAGAAAACGGTTTGTTGTTCCTGAATATAATTCTGGATTTGAGGTTGCTGGGTTTGCTTTTTTTGCAGTTGTTGTGGCATGGAATATGCTTTATTTTGTTGTTGTTCTTGTTGGAAAGTTGAACCATCACAATCTCCTGTTGAAGACTGCAGCAACTTACCCCTGTTAGGTTTCAATATTTTAAAAAACAAAGTTTCTTCCGGTTTGTGACGCATAAAATTGAAAAAAATATTAACAGTTGTCGACAGTCTCATGCGAACTATTAACAACCCAGAACAACAAGATCTCAATCCTCCACCATTCAAACTGCCCCACCCACTTATAAATAGACGTCATGATATCTCTGATCGCCTGCTCTTTGAACAGCCAATCCACCGACTCCACAGCCTCCACCAGTGTTTTCACTGATAGCTTTTCCAGATGGGCAACTTCGCCTTATCGTCAGTTTGCATATTTTAGGGTATTAAATCATGCATCAAATACTATCACAACCCCTCATCATCAACATAATCATTTTCTATTATAATTTTCATATTAAACTCCACCATCCTCTCTTCATCGCAACCTCCACCCCCATCATCACTTAGTAGGACTGGAGCATGGCACATTCTCCCTTCTTTGTCGCTTTCAATCCATCGCACCAGTCCATAAAATATCATCAGTTCTAGCTTGAGAATGGTTGTATGCATAAATATCGTTGGATCCAAATAAAAACTTTAAACGAATCTTTTATTTATAAATGTAACCAAAATCTGCGACTAACGATTAATATTTAACTTTTTCCTGCCTTCCATTATTCATTAAAATTTCTCTTCTTTAAATGTATTCATTCACTACCCACCTCTTCTTCAGTAAGGTTTCCACAGTAAGAGTAGATACAATTTCTACTTTCAGCAGCACCCAAAATCAAATTTATCCATTTCAGCGGCAGCTCTAGAAATTCCGGTTCCAGTAATACCTCCTTGAAAAATATTTGTGTGTGGCAATTGTGGTATTTAGTCTTTTAGCTGAAAGTTTAACACCCTAATCAGTTTCTTTCACATGTTCTAACCTTTATTCCACTAATCCCAAAATATGTATCCCAAACCACCACCTTCTTCCAAAATCAACCAACCGCAATATTTTGCAGCACAAACCGCAGCAAAACTTTTCTAGTGTTCTTCATGTCATAGGAATCGACCAAGACAAGGTATCCAATGGCGTTGCAAAAGTGCATACTGGCCATTATGAAGTTGATGCATAGTCGATGCAGTATTGATATCTAAAGGAAAAAATTAGTTTAGTGTGAAACAAATAATTGTTATTCTTTGTAAAAAAAAGATTAAGTGTGAGAATGTAATTTTCACATTAGATTTAAAACCTACAATTATTTGTCTGTTTAGTTAACAAAGTAAAATCGTGAGCGAACTATTTTTCATCTATGCAAACACCTTAAGTTCCAGTGAGATGTGGAGGAGGCAATGAATGTTAGAATGGAGGATAACTGAGGCATCGCCAGTGTATAGAAACCTCAATAAACAACACACGGTTTCTGTTGAATAGCTCTGCATCGAAATTACCAGCTGCTGTTGCTTTGGTTGTTGTTGCATAGATGAGTCGCCATTTTCGTTGTTACAAAAGCAAGAGTTGTTGTTGAAGTTCATTTTTGTATCGTCAATCTTGTTGTTGTCTTGATTCACGTTTATACTTTTACCTCCACTTTTTGGGGGGATTGTAATTATGTTCGTTGGATTTGTAAGCTGTAGTTCTGCTGTTAGAGAATTTGAAGGTTTGACGTAGACGCCAGGTGATTTGAAAGATATACTTTTAACGAAACTATCGCTTTTGAGAATCTTGCAAATTCCCATGTTAATGTTCGTGCTGTTAATGTTAGTCTTGGTATCGCTTTCACTAGTATAATTGTAAGTGTCAAAATGAGATTTATTATTGTTATTGTTATTATTAATACTATTATCTAAGTATGTATCCTGGAATACGTTATAAATTGAGTCGTTTTTTTGAAAGCCAATGCAATTAACACCATCTTCACCAACATCATCTTGATCTTCAGCACCATAATTATCAAAATTTTCATCAATTTTACTAATACTAGAAAAGCTTTGGTAACTTTTAATTTTGGTAAATTCAATACCAGTGTCTCCCCCATCAATGCATTTGTTACCGTTTAAGTTACTCGTACTAACTTGCTGCGGTTGATTAAATCCACCATTATTACATAAAAAATCAATGAACAAGTCAGAATTTCCGCTTGTTAAATTTACATTACTGTTATTAAGTATGTTGTAAGTGTCTGTTAGCAACCGTTTATCATTATTTAAGGTATTTATGTCATTCAAAAGAATATTATTATTGTGTGGGTGAGTTTGAATTTTTGAAGAATGTGTCATTTGGTGGTTGTTTTTGTTGAGGCTGCAAATTCCATTGTTTTGAGTGTCGCCAATGTTGCTGATGAGCTTATGCACACTTTCTCGGTTAATCGCTAGTAACTCTATCGAGTTATATGCATTGTATTTAAGGTTTTTGTCATAAGGGGACTTTTTGGGGAAGGCGCTGTGGTAGAAGTTACTTTTGTTGGGGAAGGTTTTCAAAGATTGGTTTTTAAAAAGATATTTGGGGTCAATTGAATTGCATTCTAAGTTTGCATTGTTGCTGTTGTTGTTGTCAAATATACCATTATGGTTGTTGTTGCTGTTGAGTAAAGCATTATGGTTGTTTGAAAGGTTATTATTCTTTTTTTGTGAAGTGGTGTTTAAAAGTTGATCGATTTTTGGAGACGACCTGAACAGTATTGCTTCATTGACGGTGTTTTTGAAGACTTTGTCGAGATCTACTTGGGAATACAAGTCTACCGACCCACAATTACGTCTATTCATAGAACCTGAATTCGTTTGCATTGGGTAGTATTTGTTGGAAATGTTCTTTTTCATAAAACTATTAGCCGTGTCAATGTTTTTTGATGAAAGGTTTTCACTCTTGTGTTTAATACTGAATCCAGAAGGCGCAGCCGGTGTGGGGAGAGGTTTTTTGTAGATGAAGTTTTGTGGACAGAATGGGTGATTGTTTACGGAAAAAGGTGTTTGAAAGAAATCACAAGAACTTGTGAGATCAACTAGTTTCTTCAACCTCTGACTATTAGAGTTATTTTTTTCGCTTTTGTTCCAATCTTTCTTTTCCAAGCTGGAAAAGTTATCGCTTTCAATTTTATTGCTAATGCACACACTCAACTTGCTTGTTGCTTGTTTCTTCTTCTCTTTCAAGTTAGCCAGGGCTCTAGAAATAGCAGATTGAGTTTGTTCAGCCTTGATGTTTTGGTTACTTTCTTTTTTGAGAGAAGACTGTTTAGTATTAGAACTACCAGAATTTTTTGGCAATGTCGAACTTACGGTTAGAACATCATTGGATCTGCTTTCCACTGGCGTTACGGACGATGTGCTTGTTTGACTTTCATCCTTTTCAGATTTCACTATACTTTGGAGAATTTTTGAAGTTGTTAAAGTACTATTTTGATCTTGTTTTTTCGAATAGATTGAATCTTTTTTGTTTTCTTCGAGCTGTTTTATATTTTTTATTTCACTTATAATTTTTGATTTTTCCATCGGCTCACTCGTGTTGTGTTCAGATTCCCTTCTTTCTAAAGCTTCGGTTATCTTTGCTAAAATGACTTTATTCCTTTCCTCTTGGTCAGAACTTTTGTGTGATGACTTTTTTCTTTGTTGTTGGTAGAGTTGTTGCTGCATCTGACATTGTTTTTGTTCTAAATGTTGTTTTTGGTTGAAAATGAAATTTGACTGTCGATTAAATGGCTCTTTTTCTTTTTGAAATTCTAAACAACATTTTTTAAAAAGCTCGTGTGGTAGAAGTAAATTTTCTGAGATAACTTGTGGTGGTTGGTTGGAACTATTGCTTTGTCGCTTCTTTTGTTGTTGAATTTGTTTTAGATGTTGCTGTTGCTGCTGTTGATTTTGCTGCAACCTGAAGAGCTCACGATGAAAATCCAGTGAATTGGGGGATGTGCTTCTAAAAGAAGAGAGCTTGTGTTGGTTATTTTCGGATTGAAATGAGTGTTTTTCAAACTTTTGCTGTTTCTGATGCTTTTGGAACTGTTGTAGTTGATTAATAAGTTCTTGTTGCTGAAGTTGTTGTTGTTGAAGTTGTATTTGCTGTTGATGAATGACTTTTTTTAAACATTCTTGTTTGCTAGATTGTTTTTGCGAAATATATTTATTTAATTTTTGTGATTTTTGTGAAAATAGTGAAAAATTGTTTGTTTCATTTAAAGAATTCTGATCGGAATCTTCTGAATAGGATGGCGAATAAGGCTCAGTATTAAGGATCGATTTGGGTATATTTTCTGTATTCTCTTTAACTTTTACTTGGGATTGGGAACACTTACACAGAGCTGACACATAATCGCTATGAACGTTTACCGATTCAGTTGAAAGAGTACTTAAGTTTTTTAGGTTTAGCTTCTTTTGCGGTTTATATTTCGATTGTGATTTTTCATATTTTTCATCGCCGTCAGAAGCATTGTAAGGATATTTGAGGTGCAGAAGCTGCTGACACTTTTGCAAGTAATCCAAGTTTTGTTGCTTTTTAAGCAGTAATTTCTTTTGTTTTTGCTCTTCTGATGTCTGTCGTTCAATGAAAAATTCGTGAAGTTTTTCACTTAAAGCTCCTAACACCAGCCTATGAGCCTGAAAATATTTATTATTAAATTTTATTTTCTTATTTTTTTAATTTAGAAACGTTTAATTAGAAGTTTTTTTATGAAATATTTTAATGCAAATAAATTAAATAATTTATTTTAAAGTAAAAATGTATCTGATTTGAGAGTTTATATTTATATTTAAATTTACTTGAAAAATTATAAGTATAAAAATATGTAATGAAAGATTAATATATATGTAATGAA
This sequence comes from Piscicola geometra, assembly GCA_943735955.1. Lineage (NCBI taxonomy): Eukaryota > Metazoa > Annelida > Clitellata > Hirudinida > Piscicolidae > Piscicola > Piscicola geometra. The sequence goes on from OX030962.1 coordinate 8,246,093, forward strand.
AGATTAATATATATGTAATGAAAGATTAATATATATGTAATGAAAGATTAATATATTATTTGAAAAAATATAATAAAACTAGTAAACATTTTGTGGAAAAATATAATGACACAATTAAAAAAAACCATTAGCGTGAAAACAATAAAGATTATAATTGTAAGAATTTTTTAATAAGTCCTTATACATTTTATTCTGACTAAATAATTATTAAAAAACAAGGTTTTTAGATAATAATAAATAATCATAACACTAATATCATTTTTTCAATAAAATATATGAAACATTACGAAACACTAAGTATTACTTTTTGTATCTATTTTATAAATTTTTCAAAAATGTAATGAATTCAAAACAGTCTATTTGAAAAATTTAATTTACAAATTTTAAAGTTATTATAAAATTATACATAAACTAAATGTCATTTTGACATTAAATTAAATATAATTTTTGAAAATATATAATAAATAACAATAAAAATATAGTTTCAATATTAATATAATCAAATTTTCAATGAAATTTAGAAAACCGTTTAAAATATTCATAAAATTCCATTCTTATTTAAAAAAACGATTTGGAAATATTTCTTCAAACCTGATACATTTCATATTTTAATGGAGATATCTCATTGGAAATGAATTAATTTTCAACTAAAAATTACAGACAGCATCTCACCCCAATGCTCGAATCTTCAGTCAAAACCAAAACGTCGCACAGCAGTTGCTGATCGTAAAGGCTCCACATAAAACATGGTAATGTTGTACGTGGAAATACTTCCATAACCTCACTTCAACAGTTTAATAATAAATCACTCAATCTTTGGTTATTTTTGTAATAATATATTTTAAATCTTTTATAGGATTTCTAGTGACTGTTATAATTTATAATATTTTTTTTTGTAAATAGGACTATTAAACTTGTATATTCACTACACTCAGAAATTCGTAGTGAATAAGATACATTTTAAAATTTTAAAATCATATTTTATATTTCGCTGTAAATCTTTATGGATAACTTATTAATATTTACATTCGAAAATTTGTTTACTAATGACGTTTTAAATAATTTTTTAATTTTCCATAAATGTAATTTCTATATTTTTAACTGATTTATTTAATAAATTTTCAAAATATATAATACGTTTTTAAACTCAATTTGGAATTTAGTCCTATTAGAGAGTTTAAATTTATATTTAAATTTAAATGAATAATTTAACCACTGTTTTATTGTTAAACAATAATTTGAAAATAATTTTCTATTATAACTAATTTTTCTTCCAAATCTATTAGAGTTAATAATATAATAAAATCTTATTTACATTTGAAACTACTACAGCCATCTAACGAATTAATGAGTTTACAATCTTTAAAAAAATGCTTTATAATACATAAACGATTAAATTGTAAATTTTTCAATGTAAACTTTTTTTTGAATAGTTAACATTATAAAATAAATTTATTTCTTCAAAATTTAAAAATTCATAGAATACATAATGAAGACACACATACAGATACATACAAACATACATTCATGCAAACAACAAAAAAGCCTTTCTAATCGGTTTATTACAGAAGATTGTAAACCAATTAACACCCCGGTGTTTTACAATGCAAATTACAAGGCCGCTGTTTAAAACAAAACGGTTCTCCTTTAAAAGTAATATATGCTATTAAAAAATGAATCTTTTAGGAAAAATAGGTTTCAAAACTTAACATCACCACCACCTTTATGTGAATATAAGAACATACACTGTATATTATACAGCCATCGCTGATTTTGATTGTCTTTACCTTATAACATCATTAGGACCTTTAAAAAAATAGTAAAAAAACAAATAATTTATTTTTCAAGATAGAATACATCTTAAAAATTATAATTTTTTTAAAATTCCAGGTAAATAGGTTTTTGAAAATAACTATTTAAATGTTATTAAAGACATGTTTGTGAATATGGTCAAAAAGGCTAAAATAGGCACTTTAACAGAACTTGATGGTTAAGTCTAATATGAAAAAATAGTTATTTCAATAATGAAGACATTTATGAGGTTTAAGTAATATAAAGATAAAAAGTCTTGAAGCGACTACAATAATCAATATGTTTGTTTAACAATTTATTTATTCAAGTGGTTTAAATATTGATAGTATTGCGTTTTAAAAGTTATCATCATCCCAACTTCATCATCTTCATCATCATTATAATCATCTTTATTATCATCATCATCATCATTATCATCATCATCATCATCATCATCATCTAGTGCATGGACACGACTCCATGATGGATTTGTTGATGTGTTGAGCCACTGTCGACAAGCTGAACTCAAATTGTTGCTGTTGGTTATGATATTAATATTATTAATAATAAATCATTAATAAAAACAATTATAATAAAAATAGTTTTAATTCAGATAAAAATATTAATTAATTATTTAAATAAATAAATAAAAACAATCAGCACCTTGGTCTTAACAACACCCATCCTCTGATCTCTCAGATGTTCCAGAGTGGCCGCCATGTTGATTTCCTTAACTCCTGATGATGATGAGGATGACAGTGATGATAATGATAGAGATGGTGGTGATAGTAATAATGATGATAAAATCGATGATGATGATGATAAAATAATAATAAAAACCTTCAACTTATATATAAATAGTTATAATTAATAATGGTATTAAAAATCATGATGATGTAGGAGAAATGTAGGACCAGATATGATGCGCTTGATAAAGATATCGATGAGTGCATAAGTGCCAGTCCTGTCCGAGCCCTCCCTGGGGTGAGGGTTGAGGTGTTGGAGTGTGGTCGCTATGGAGAAGGTAGATTATTAAATGGTTTTATAATTAATTAAAAAATAAATAGTATTGGTTGTAATAAACTCACTCGCAGTGTATGATAATCGTCCGTTCTCCACCGCAGGATTTATTGACTTTTCTTGTTTTTTAAAATATTAATTTTCTTTAATTGTTTATTCGCTTAATGTAAAAAAATATTTAAATAATGGAACATTTAATTTTTAAAATCATGGAAAGATTAATGAAAACTTTGTTTTAAATAAACATATTTTTATTGATAAAATAAGAAACCTCATGAAATTTAGAAGAGAAGTGGATGATGAAGGCACGCCAAGCGATTGCCAGTTAAAATAGTGAAAAATGCTAATGGTTCTACTGTTAGTTTTGATGCTGTTCTTTGTTGATTTTTCGTTTTTATTAATTTTTTTCCTGTTGTTAACAACTCCATTTCTGAATTTAGTTTCACATCCATTGGTTATTCCGTTATTATTATGATCATCAGCATCAACATCATCATCGTCATCGTCATCGTTTTTAGGTTTGTTGAGATTGTAAAGCAATAAGTTACGAACAATGTAGTCTTGGTGGGTGATGTGTTGAGAAATAAGATGAGCCTGGAGGGAGGCATGATGATAATGATGATGGTAGTGTAAGGTTTGATAATGATTTCGTTAGTGAATATAATGATGGTTTTAAAAAATATGTAGAAAGCACTTTCAATAAGCAATTAAAAATTAATTTATTTTTTCTTATTAAAATATCGTCACTTCAAAATTCTGGAAGTTAAACGACCCAGTTTGTGGCCAGTAGGAGTGTGATTGGTCGTTTAATGAGGTCAGATTGACAATTAAATTACTGCCAGATTCCCAAACCATCTATGAATAAAATGAATAAAAATAATGACTCATAATTGAATTTTAAAGAATAATTTACACATTTTTATTTTAATGGAAATATTGTAGCTAGGTGAAAATATGTTTTTTCCTACCATCCATTCTAATAACAACCTGCCAAAAGTCACAGGTGGTGGATGGAGTGGGATTTTGGGTGAAAATGTAAGATGGTTTGCGTGGGTTGGAATCCATCTGGAGAGTGTAAGTTATATTAATAATTGAATGATTTATTATAATTTAAAATGATTTATATATAGAATAAAAAGAAATGAATTATTAATATTAGGGAAAAAAATCAATTATTAAAAGTATAAAAAAATAAAATAAATTATTATTTAGTTGAAAATATTATTAACTATATAGCTGGCATTGATGTAATCAGATTTATTTAAGTTTGAGTCTTTATTCAGTTTAACTCTGTTCTTATCATCTGAAATTATTTATTAATATTAAAAATTATATTAAAATTAATAGAATAATAATATTTCAAACAAATAGGAGATTGAATAATAATGCATAAACTGATTACAACTTTTAAACTCATAATACATTGAGATAATAATATATTAAAAATAATACTACTTGAAAATTAATACTTTAAAAAAATTGAAAAATTTCATACAAGGCAAGCAGTGGATTGAACGGTTTTTGTCAGCATTGCAGGGTATGGTGGAGATGGTGGTGACTGTGTCGTCGGCCTGGTAAGCCTGCAAGCCCTCCCACTCCTTGGCCAGAAGATCATGGTTGTTGAGGTACTTTTCCATATAGGACTTTGAGATAAATGAATTTTGAATTAAATTAAGTTTGAAAAAAATTTTTTTTTTACATTCAAATTATTTATTTTAATTATAATTTTTTTACTATTATATGAAGAATCAACTTTTCCTTTTTACCATATATATTTTTTTTTCTTATAGCTCATAGAAGAGGATTTTTGAAAATAACCAAGATAAGGTGTCCCATGGAAATGTTCATGAGGTGCATTTGGTTGCTGCAGACACAAACTCCAACATTCTCCTCCGTTTCCTCTTCCTCTTTTCCCTCTTCTTTCGCGTAGATGCATGCTTGAGTCTTCTTCAACATTCGTATTGAGTGAATGGCAGACGTATTTGATGGCAACTTGTCAGAGTTTTCCATATTGTCTATATTATCCTTTTTCAAAATGTTGAACAAATTAAAATCCGAAATTTCATTTGATATATCTTTTTTGCATTCACTTTGTTCATCAGATACATCTTTTTCTACATAGGTTTTTCTGGTTTCAGTTTCATTGATATCTTTTGTAATCATTTTATTAAGCACATCCAAGAAAAATAGTTGATAAAAGTGGATTTTCTTAGTGACAAAGCCATCTTTAAATATTTGAACATCCATCTTGGCCAAATCGAACAAGCCACTGATCCATCTGAATCGATTTTTTGCTTCTGATACTCAATAAGGATCTAAACCAAATGTGCATTTTGGTTTTTAACAGGTAAAAGAATTTTATTTAATGCTCTTAATATTTATATTAATGATAAAAATAAATGAAAAATAAATTATAGGCTATTAATTTAATTCTAGTGTTTGAATGTTCAATGAAAAGAAAAATAGCGGTAATTTTAAAAATAGATGAAAATAATAATATATAAACTTATTTAAAGCAAAATGGCAATGAGAATATGTTTTAAAAGATTAAGAAGTGTTGATATTTTATAAAATGCACACATTCTACAATATCTGAACATTCTGTATCTGAACAATTCATTGTGTTTTTTATGATGATAAAAAGAAATAAAAATGATATATCTAAAGCGGCGTATGTGGGGCGGGATTTAGAGCCGCATTATATACATTAACAACGAACCTAAGATATTATAAGGAATAAACTCCATAAATCTGACAAATTATACCTCATGTTAGCATGCTTCTGATATGTGATACAACCGGATTTCAAGAAATATATACGTATAAATGCAATAAAGTAGCTTGTCTTTGGAAAGGTTGGCTTTGAAAGAAGGATGAAGCTTCAGTCCTAGGACTTTAAAAGGTTTAGAAGGTAATTTTAATTATTTAAATAGAACATTAAGTTAAGATAACTTTTATAAAGTTTTATTTCGGATTATTCGTAATTTTCAACTATTTGAAATTATTTTTTTCCTTTTTTAAGTTTAATTTCAATTTTTTTGTCTTATTTTATTGCTATATTTCGAAATAAAGTGTAAAAAAGAACAAAAGATGAGTTATAATGTCACGCGATTGTGAAAAAAGACAAGAGAAAATCTTGAAAAACCCGGTAAAAGCCTAGAGGATTGAATTAGAAATTTATTGAAACTGGATTAAAAACTTAAGTTTTTTCGTTAAAATAAAAAAAAATATATTAGAATCACATATTGAAGAGAATTTGTAATATTCAATGAGTTTTTGCATAGTGAAAAATAATTTTAAAATATATCGATAAAATTATTAATTGAAAAAAGATTTATGGCTGAAAGACCTTTTTTTGTCCTTTAAGGCACAATATATTTATTAAACTGACCGTTCACAATTATTTTATAAGTGATAATTTTCATAAATATATCCTAGTTTATTATTTTTCTTAGATTTCATCACCTTTCTGAGAGGGTCACATAAAAGTATCACTAATGTATCTAGAATTCCTAATTTGATGCAAAAAAAATAAGGCAAACATTTATCAAAGGAAAAGCAAAAAATACGAATAAAAAATAGTATTATTTAAATAAATATATATCAAATAAAAAAATGCAATAAAACAAGTTTCAAAATCGATTTTTGAAACAAACGAAAAAAAACTTTGAAAATTACTTGATGAAAGCTGCAGAACATCTTCCTTTCGTAATTAACTTTGAGGCTCGAGGCTTGAAATTAAAAAGATATTTTCACCTGATCTGCAATTTCTCAACAACAAAAAACGGCAGAAAAAACTCATAAATATAGATAACTACCTGAATGGATTCACCAGTGCAATAAAACTGTGAAATAGTAGTCGTATCACCCTCAGCATTTCTACATCATCATCATCAGCAGCAGTAGAAGTTACATCATCATCATCATCATCATTGTCATCATCATTGTCATCATCATCCTCAATAATGCGTAGGAAGAACATTTTCACTTATGTTTATTGCTTCTTTATCATCTGTCTGTCTAATGTTCAAATGAACAACAACGACAACAAAAATGATGAAACCAACAACAACAACAACAACAACAACAAGCACAACAACAACAACAACAACAACAACAAGCACAACAACAACAACAATGCTTCTTTATACGAGCATCCTCACTCGAGCCGTAAACCAAATACGCCATCCTTACTATCGCTTTATGTAGTTGTTACGACCACAATATGGCAAACAACAAATTATTCAGCAACTGCTACAACACTAACTACAATCGCTGGAGCAACAAAAGAAAAAACAAAACTAATTAATGCAACCAACACGAAAGCAACAACAGCTATTCTTGAAATTCAAAAAAGGGATAGTGAAGCTCTAGTAGGCTCAACAACAAGAAGTAAAATTAAAACAAAAAAAGAGATAAATGAAAAGAAAAATGAGTACGAGAAAGGTGTTGAAATCAAAAGAGAAGACGGAAAAATAAATAAAATAGATAGTTTGGAAAAAAATGGAAAAACGAAATCAATAAATAGAAGCAATAAAAAAAGAAATATTGAGGAAAAGAAAAAGGAAGGCGATGAAAAAAACAATAAATACTTTGGCAATGTGTCGAATGAAAAAAACTCAAAGAAAAATAAAATCAATGAAAAAATAGAGACGACATCGCCATTTAAAAAAACTCCAGAAATATATTCCATATGTCCTAGCAATTGTCAATGCAGCAATGGAAACAAAAACAAGAAAACTGCTATAAATAGTATTTATAAAGAGAACGTTAAAAACATCAATAAAATAATAAAGATTCATAACAAAGGCAGTAATAATCTGAAGATTTGGGATGATGATGAAGATGTTGAGAACGAAGAAATCATCGATGAAGATAATGACGATGACGAGGGTAGGGGAAATTTACTCTTCATTATTTTCAGTTGTAAAAAAGAATTAATACAAGTTTTATTAGTATTTTTTTGGATAGAGATATTATCCTAAATATTATAACATTATTTTTTAAATAAAATGTTATTTATTATTATTATATTCATTATTAATTTTCTGTTATTTTTATTCTATTATATTAATATTTATTTACCGCTCAAGTGTGCTTGGATGGGATAGACATGGTGTTGGATGGTTGTGGTTGCTGCTTCATTTGTCCAAGACAACAAGGTTTTCATCTTCATCATCACCACCACCACCAACCACAACATCATCATCATCTCCACCACGATCACCATCACCATATCATCATCATCATCATCACGACCTTCACCATCACCATTAATACAATCACAATCATCATCACCATCATCAAAAACATCATCATCATCCCCAGGAGACTTGTGTGACCACGTGAACATCTGTGATGGCAGCAAGGGCTTGTATTGCAACATGAAGGATGCAGTTGCAAAGGAAGCAATGGGACTGTGCGTAGGTGGGTGGTGATGGTGGCAGTATATTATTTAGTATACAAAATACTATAAAACAAAAAAGGTTGATAATGTTTTTTTCGTATATTCTTTTTGCCTATACAGGTAGTTGATTTTAAAAAATTGTCATGGAGAGTTTTTTTTTAAATATATAAATTGTATTTTTGTCGTTTCAGTCTCGGAGATTAAATATTAGGCCAATAGCACGTGAGGAAACTGATTAAACTGTTGATCTATCGACATTTTAAGCGGATTTAAAAGCCTAATTAAAAAGACATTAAAAAATAATTTAAAGTCAATTCGAGAGTTAATGAGACGCGAGAAATAGTGGCATTCAGGAAAATAACTTAAATAATTAAAAGCATCTGAAGAATTAGTTTTCTCTCGCAAAGTAGCAGAAAAAGGAAATAGCTAAATAAAAAAATATGTTTCGAGTTAATAATTATTTTATTTTTAAATATTTATTCTTTTTCTTTCAGCTAAACAAGGCTCTTTCTGTCAGCCATCTCCTGGCGAGGTTTACCAAGACGGTGACGTCATCGTCAAGAACTGTAGTGTCACGTGTCAGTGCCAAAACGGCGTGTTCGCATGCGCCAACAGTTGCGTCTCGATAGCGCCTCTTCCATCCATCCACTGTTCTCATCCTGCCCTGGTGGAGGTTGAAGGAAGGTGTTGTGGAGAGTGGGTGTGTCCAAAGAAGAGTGGCGTTGGTGGTGTTGGTGGGGATCTGATGGTTAATAAAGGGAACGAAATAAGAGAAGATGCGATAGATAGTGGCGGAGTGAGAATGGGTGGAGATGGAATAGATAAAAGTGGAAAAAGTTTTTTGATTATAGACGAAAGTTTGAAAAACTATTGGCAAGACCATAAAGAAAACGATGACGCGAGAGAAGGCTATAGTAGAAAAATGGAAGAGCACAAAGGGAAAGAGAATGAAGAGAAAAAAAGAATGCTGGGCGATTTAGAGTCGAAAGAAACGAACGGGACATCACAATTGCAAGTCACAAGGGCGAAAGAGTTAAAGGAAGCGGAAAAAGACGCGAAAGTTGTAATGGCCACGTGCAACGAGGCCACCACCAACTGGACTCCCTGCAGCAAGTGTTTACTCCTTTTTTTCCTATAAACAAATGAATGAAAAAATATTTTTTATGAATGTAGTTACATTTTTTTTATTACTTAAAAGACCTGTAAAACATATAAAAGAAGAGATAAATTCCGGGTAGATAAATATCTATTCCTACAAATGATAATGCTTTTAGGACAACATATGTTCACAAAAAAATACATCAAATATATTATTAACCTTTCTTATTGGTTTTATAAAAAGGATCATTCTTATTTTAATCAAAGATCCTGTGGAGTTGGATGGAGTGTGAGGAGGAGGATGAGAATGGACTGCGCTAGTGGGGAAGAAAAAAGACTGTGTATGCTCAGGCCGTGTGACATGAATGATAGAGATAAAGTGGGTGGTTGCTGGGTGGGAGGTTGCTGGATGGGTGGGTGTTTGATGGATGAGTGAATGCTGAGTGGGTGGTTGCAAGGTGGAGGGATATTTTGATGGGTTTAGGATGAATAGATAAGAGTTTGATATATGATGAGTTGATGGCGGTTGTAAAATTTGTGTGGAAAATTCCTATGTAGGTTGTTGAAAGAAAATTTGGACCAAAAAAAGTCATGTAGAAAAGAAGTGCAATTGAATTTCCTTCGATAAGGTTTCTCATTGGAGGCTGAATACATCGAGCGTAAAGGCTTAGTGTGCTGTAGTGCCATAGAACGGCTAGCTTTTGAGTTATGTCTGCTACTTTATGGCTACCATCATGCAACTGAAGTACATCAACTCTTTACACAAACTCACAAACACACTCACACACACACACACACACACACACACACACACACACACACACACACACACACACACACACACACACACACACACACACACACACACACACACACACACACACACACACACACACACACACACACAAACACACACACACACACACACACACACAAAGAGTACAATATTTTATAATGAAGAGAGACGTCATTACGAAGGATTAATATTCATATAGTCATGTCTAGGATGTTTTCATGGAGCTGGTAGTAGTGATACTACTGTTACAATCAAATTCTTAAAAGTTAAAAATTTCAAAAGTTAAGATAAAAAATAACTCATTGGTAAGTTTTATATGAAGGTAATTAAAACGGGAGTTTTAATCAAAGAATGTTTTAACAACTAATCAACTAATTAAACTTAATTAACTATTAAAAATTAATAAATAAATTTTCACCAATTCACATCATCCTCGCAGACAGGCAAAGAATGCAAAAGCACTTGGCGACATGAGGTGCGCATGCGCTATCATTATCAAGACTGCTTCTCTGTCAAACTCTTCAAGCCCAAATTCTGTGGCACATGCAAGAAACACAGGTGCAGTCAGGGGTTCACCACTCTAAGACCAACTTTAATTTTCCATGAATTCACCATAAATTCAACAAGAAGTCACCCTGAGTTTACTATAAATTCACATTAAATTCACTGTAAATTCACCATAGATTCACCATAAATTCACCATAATTTCACTATAAATTCACTTTTGAAGCATCATAAGTCAACCATGAATCTATCATAAGTCAACCATAAATCTATCATAAGTCAACCATAAATCTATCACAAGTCGACCATGAATCTACCATAAATATAAATCCAATTTCAATCTAACAGATCGAATATTACTCATTCATTTTCCGGCACACTTTTCTAAGATCTCAAACTTCCTCAAAAAAACAGGTGTTGTATCCCTGAGCTGAGCAAGACAATCAATGCAAGCTTCCAATGCAGCAACGGAACCATCTTCATCAGCGTAATGTGGGTCAAAAAATGTTCTTGTCGAGAAAGTTATTGCTGAAGAAGACTGCGATGGGCAGAAGGAGGTTGAAGATGGAAGTGGCAAAATGGGATGTTTTAGTTGATTATTTAGATTATTGGTACGGATTTTATGAGCGTTTTGTATAAATGTTTGACAATTTTAGAACGTTCTCTGATTAAAACTCTCTTTTATGAATCTCTCTTACATATGAAATTTTTCATAAAGCATTAAATTCTTCATTTTAAAAATCATTACTAAAAAGCTTCTTTGAATTGCGGAGAAGATTTTTTAAGGTCTTCTCAATCAATCATACTGCATTCATTGATGAATAGGACGTCCTTAGAAGATCACCAGTTTAATTTTTTCCATTTCTGCTTTCGTATTAATCATAGATTTTTGGGAATATATAAGTTTTACCATTTTATTTTTAATTCTTAAAGTTTCGAATGGATATGAAATATCATTTGCTCAAAACTTTCGTATAAATACAATGTAATTATATTTTTAAACTTTATTTTAATAAAATCTTCTAAAATAAACACTTAAAAAAATAATTTATCTTCTTTATTAGGTTATTGATAAAATTACTATTTTAAGTATTCTATTTTTACGAGTAGTATCATAAAAGATAATTTAAAGAATTCATCATTTTAAGTTAATTTCTGGAAGTTAAATAAAATTTGAAAATACTAACGTTAAATTTTTTTTATCAAAATACTTTGGTGATAAACATTTTTGTAAATATAATTGAATTTGGATAAAGTAGAAATTTATTTAGTATCGCATCTAGCGTTTGAATCAGTTTTAAATTTACAAGGATGAACACAATTTGCTGACCAGAGTCGTAAACTATGAAATTCATCCGTTTATCACTAACAGTTTTGCATTCATTTATAGAAAATAAAAAAAACGTCCTCTTGATGTGGTTTTGAAGTAAAACTATTGTACCCTTTTAAGGCCTTTTTAGTTGTTTTTGTTTCTCAACTTATTTTTATTTTGTTTGACTTTAAAACACAAGTATTGGTTTGATGAAAAATCAAAATATTTATTTGAATATGTAATTGATTAGTTTTTATGAACGAATTTTCTATTAAATATTAGAAATCAATTTTTAATGTGCAATAAATCTAAAAATCATAAAAGTAACCCAAAATCCACAAAAATCAAAATATTAAAACCCCTGTCATTTCTTCACATACACTTTACCCTCGGATATTCTCCCTTTACCGGAATTATCTGACACTTTCCTTCTCCACACTTCAACACGGATTCCATCTCCTGGCAGATGAAAGTTTCATACAGGGATTTTATCTTTAGATAAGGAAAAAAACTCAATTTCTTGTTTAAAAATTTAAAATTTAAAGCATTTTAAAATAATATAAATGTATCTAAAATCTTGAGCTTTTCTATGAAACTTTTTATGTCAAAATAGATTCTCAAACCTTGCATGGATCCGCACAGTAGCACACCGGACAGCCATAACTGTCCTTTCTGTAGCCGCTCAAAGGACATTGTTCCTTGCAATTTCGGGAATTGAGAACTTGACAGCCTTCATTTTTGGATCCTTGAATCGGATCAGAATGGCTAAAAACCAAGCACATTTTACAAATATTAAATTTTAAACTTAATAAAGAAAAATCATAAGCTTGACAAGTGTCCTTTAAATTTATTTTGAAATCTAAAAATAAAAAATTTTCAACACTTACTTTTCTTGCAGTAAGCGCTTCTTAAATTGCATCTGGTTTTCATGCATTTGATAGGCTTCAAAATGCATCTCTCATCCTTGGCACAAATGTCCTTCTGCAATGGGTTCAAATGGTGTTTTAACACTAACCAAAACTTGCTTTCAAATAAATTGACGTCAAATAAACAACCCATTGAGGGCATATATTGAGCTGGTGTGTGCAGTAGCAGCCGTCTGGTCCCATTTCATCCCTCATGTATGCCTCAGATGGGTCTATTGGCACGTTAGGAACGCAGTTTGTGCACACTGAAAAAAATTAAGAAATTAAGTAAATTATTAAAAGGTTTGATTGTTTACTGGTGACTCATAGTAACTTTATTTTCTGTATAATTCAATGCTATTTTCGAAGCATATAGTTGCTGAATCTGCAATATGAATTAAGGTCTTACTCTTTCTTCGAGCTGTTGACGTATAGAGAATGAAGCAGAAGGAGAAAAAAAGTAAATACATGTTTTCTGTTTTTACAAGAACTAAACGACGACGATTTTCACTGCGTTTATATTTAGAAAAGAGCTTCACAAGGAGAACAATATAACGCTTGTAACTTAATCTAGGAATGAAAGATCCATATAGGAGTAAACTAAATTGTGTGGGCACACGTGAAAAACAATGAGTAAACACAACTTTGATTAAGCTGATTATAATAGGCATTTCTTTTTAATTTTGCTCATATCCAGTTTGCTGAATAGCCGCATCGATCAGGTTCAGCTGCAAGAACACAGAGGAACCCAGCCACAGCAACAGCCTGCTTGAATCTTGGTAAATACTTCAAGTTCATCGTCAACACCAGTGACATTTCCTGCACCTCCGGCCGCACTCCCAACACAAGTTCCAAGATGTTGATGAAGATTTTGTGGTGATGAGGATGCTGAAGTAAGAATGATGGTACTGGTGAGGTGCTGGTGGTGCTGTAAGGATAAAGATGTTTAATTGATGCTGCGTTGGCGGTGATGATTTTAGATGTGAAGGTTGATTAAATACTTTATTAAGGATACTGTTTTTTTTAGTTAAATTTAAATAAATATATTTTATAGGACCTGTAGGTGCTTTTATAAGTGTTTTATTTAACAATTTCACCTGTAAGCGCTTTTAATTAGAGAAAAAGCGCTATAGAAATATTTTGATTGATCACATTGTTACATTCAAAAGAATTCAGTGTCCTTCAAATACATATTTACTTTAAAAAAAATAATAATAATACAGTTTCGCGCTACAAAAACTATTGTGCATTAATGAAATGAAAAAATCTAATTTTAAAGCTGAAATACAAATGATAGGACATCATCTAGTAATAAGGCACAGCTTTGCTTTAAAAGCTATTCAAAATAAGTAAATGCTAAAAAAATGTTAATCGAAAAATAAGTGGAGTGGTTATAGATTCACGGCTTAATCAATAACCTCGAGGGCATATGTTTTTCATGTGGAAATTCTACCATAAGCAAAATGGCAGACTCATTCATCCTCCCAAATAAAATATATAATTTTTCAAGAATTTGAACCGCTAAAATTTAATTTATTTCAAATCAAAACATTGCTATTGAAAAATATTTTCATTTTACTAAATCAAGTCTAAAATCATGTTGGTATTCTATCTTTTTTTCTCGTTTTGCGTTCACTGCTGCTACCCTTTATTTTCTGAATTTTCTCAACATCCAAGTTTTTATTAGTCTCTATGTCCTGCTTAGAAGCCTCTTCTGAGACGTTCATTAAATTTCGGTAATTCTTCATTTTTGCTTTTTTCTTCTCAAAATCATTACTTTCACCATAATCATCATCTTTTTCATCATTACTATTTCTTTCATTTTCACGTCGTCTCTTTTTTTTATTTTTCTTTGATTTATTCTTCTCATCGTTTTCAAATAATTCTCCAGCTTTATTCTTTTTCTTTTCAAGAACTAATTCATTTTCCCCCTCCATATTCTCGACAACAACTTCCCCTCTATCACCACCTTCACCACCTATCAAATCACTTTTATCCTTTTCAGCTCTTCTTTTTCTCCTCTTCTCCTTTTTACTCTCACTCACTTCAGCATCTTTCTCCTCAACAGCATCATTACTAGCGATGATGAACTTAACCTTATCATCATCGCCCTTTTTCTTCTTTTTATCTTTCTTTCTTTTAGTTTTCTTACTTTCAACCAAACTATCATCCCCAATCTTTTCTTCTTTATCACCTTCTTCACTACCATCATTAGGGCAACCACTCCTATCATTATCATAACCACCATCATAATTATCATTACCACCACCAGTCTTATTATTATCATCATCATCATGAGCACCCTTTCCACCCTTAGAGGCTCTCGTGGCATTCAGCTTGGCCATCTTAGCTGCAAAGTAATCACTCATGTTGCTGCTACTCATGCTGGTCTTGAGGCCAGATTCTGGAAGGGCAACACTCTCCTGTGGACGGTGATGATAATGATGATATCCACTGATTAAATGATTAACCTAATTTATAATGTTGATGATGATACTCATGAATATGAACACTAAAAGTGAATTTACATTCAAACTGCTAAGCCCTTCAGAGTAGGTCTTTGACTTCTTCATCATTGATTCTTTACCATCATCATCATCACCACCACTTTTATTATTGATATTTTTTTTAATACCAAAGACGCAATTCATTTCTTCCTGTGTCTTGATGGATAGATTCTTGCTCTGTATAAACTTGTGGTATCTGAGCACACAAAATAATTTGAATATATTATATAAAATTATATTATATCATAGACGTAAATACACACATGAATTTTTTGAATAATAATTTATTTATTTGAAAAATACTACAAACTGCGGAATATATTATAAAATAAATAAATTAATCACCTAGATTTTGTGTAAGAGCTCTTGGCAGTTTCACTCAAATTAGAAAACTGGTTCTTCTTCTTGATAAACTCACTAGAATCATTATCATCATTATCTTTCTTCTTATCATCATTATTGTGTATGGCAGCAAGATTCGCGAGAACAGCTTGGAACTCATCTTGGTGAGATGAAAGTTGGTCAGCTCTTGTGAGAGAGCAACCAATACCTAGAAAAATTATTATAAAAATAATGGTAAAAATCAATGAAATTTAATTTATGAAATTATAATAGTTAAAATATGAAACCTCTCTTGTCACTCTTGCAGTCAACCTTCACATGTTCAACCCTGCCATCTTCTCTCTTTCCCAGTCCTTTTCCACTGCTCCAGCCCATCTTCTCGATCAGCCGTTGTCCCAGCTTTGAGCTGTCTGTAGAAGTCGCATAATTGCAATTAAAAGAATAAATTATATTCTATAAATCAAAGTTGGTAAGCATATCAATCAATCAATCCCTAATTATTTGTATAGCGCCCTTTACAAAGTAAGCATATGAAAGTTAGTAATTGTGGTCTAAGAGATTTTATCGGATTGAAGTTTTTGAACATTAAATAGGAGGCTAATAATTTTAACAATCTATTTTTACCATTTGCCCACTCGGCACCATTTGGATTAAGAGAATATTTCACTTTCTTTTTTCCCTCAGCTAACATCTTCGCAGTATTAGAATTGAGAGATAAAAGACTTTATCATAAATTCTTTAAACATTCATAACTACAAATTTAACTTGATAAAAAACTTGATTTCCAACTTTTAATGCTTCCAATTGTGTAATGATTATGAGCACGATGTGTGAAGAAAAAGAGAAAAGTTTAAAAGTGAAGCCCAATAGAAAAAATTATTGAATTATTTATATTTTTTAAAAACCATTAAATTTGAAATTATATTTTTGAAACAATTATTTTTCAATTCATGAAAAATTAAGTATTTTATTAATATAAAAACCTGTCAAAAGAAAATTTTTTCACAATTTTTGCATGAAGAACTTTAGAAAACTTGTATTCCAACTTTAATACGAATAGCAATACAAAGCAATAGTTTTAAATGACTATAATGCAATGACTATATAATGAGTAAACAATAAATTTTTATAATATAAACAAATATTATGAATGGAATTCAGATTAACAAATTGTAAATAAAGTAAAATGCACTTGAAGAAAAACTTTACAAAATCCTTTCACCGAAAAAAACAATAAAATGGATCAATAATCGACTGTCAATATAATGTAAAAAAATTATTTCAGATAGAATAAAATAGAAACTTTAGTGATGAGAGTGAAAAATTTTGAATTTAGTGAATGCTTTTGCTCTTGTTTTGGTGATTTTTATATGACATACAACGTATTTTGAGTTAATGTGTTTTTATGTGTTATTCGTGATATTAAAAATTTTGTTTATGATAATATTGTTTATATTTATGAGTAATTAATTAATGATTTTTTAGATGTTAAAAATGAAATTCAAGTGACAAAATATTTGGTGAAGTGAAAGGAAAAATGTAAAAAATTCATCAGCCATGATTATTGAAAAAACAATTAGGCCCATCTCTCTAAATAATTAATTATGAATAATTATAAAATAGTAGATTTTTCATGATCATAGTTGTAAAGATATTTATTTCCATTTTTCCTTGAACCGATTTGATTTTGTTCTTTGAGATAACTTCTATTGTATTCACGATACTTTAGATAATCATCTCCAACTTGCTTATTTTCAAATTCAATGTTTTTTAATTTATTTTGGGTCTCCCTCAAACTATCGCTATTATCACTTCCAGCGCTGAAACCGCTTTCTCCATCAACATCTTCATCATCGTTAAAATTCAGATTTACAAAATCTGGAGTGGATTTGTGATATATTGGTTTTAGTTTGTTTGTGTTTTTGTATTTATTGTTGCTGAAGTTGTTTTCATTACGTTGTTGTAGTTGTAGTTGCTGGTTTGGAGAATCATACAGCATACCGTGACTTAGTTGTGTGTTGTTGTTTTTATTTTTTTTCTGATGTTGAAAATATTTATTTTTGAAATGGAAATTTCCTTGGGAGGGTGAATCGTGGTGCTTTGGTGAATCTTGAAAACGTACGTTTTGTCGTTGTTGTTTCATGAATGGTCGTTCAAGTTGTTCGTTGCTGTGATGGACTTGGTTATTGTATTGCAACTGGTTTTGTTGTTGTTGTTGGTGAGAAGTCAGTTTGTGTAGTTGTTCAGGCCGGGGAAAGTATCGATTGAGGTCGTACCGTTGCAGCAGTTGCTCTTGCTGTTTGCTACTGTTGTTGCTCAGTAGTTTGGTATACAACTTCTGATGCTTTTCCATTTCTTTGAATAGTTCTTTTTCCAATTCCTAAACAATTTTTCAGTTTGAAAACTATTTTCAATAAATAATTATTAGGGAAAAAAATATTTATGCCAAATAATGTTTGTTGTTACAACTTGAACTAACCCTGGCGTGGTCATATTGTCTTACAGCACTCTCTTTCTCCTCCTTCTCACATCTCAGCAACTCTCCTCGGCTGTTCTCCTGGAAACGCCTGCTGATACCTTGCTGCTGCTGTTGCTGTAATGGTAGGGGATGAATTAGTAGGTGTTGTACTAGTTGCAGTGGTTGTTGTTGTTGTTTTTGTGTTAAGGATGCCTAGCTTTTTATTTTAACTTTGTTTTATGTTGTAATGCTGATTCATAAAAATACTTACAAATTTTTCCCTAAGTTCTCTTTTTTCTTTTTCCAATCTTTTTTCCATTTTCTCCACGACTTTTCTCATTCGATTTTCTTCTCGTCTCATCGCTTCTTCCATTTTAATCTTTTCATTCCTCTCAAACTGAATATTTTTTAATATGATAAAAAATTTTTTTTTAAAATACAAGTCATTAAAATAAAACATTCAATTAATTTGTTAAAATTGTAATTTATTTTAACATTTATGTTAAAATATTTAATTAAAATACTTCACCTCTTTGAAAAGGTTTCTTTCATGGGCTAGCAAGACTCTGGCTCCAACGACGCGACTGCTAAGAACACTACTGATGTTGCTGTTAGTGCTGCTGTTGCTGTTATATTGACTGTTTTTAGAGTTGTAGTTGTAGTTGAAATTTGCGGTATTTTTAAAGCTAAAATTAGGATTCATAAACTTAATTTCTTCGTTATTAGTTTGTCTGTTATTGTTATCATTGTGGTTGATTAATTCTTTTTTGAATATTTCAATTCTTTTAAGCATTTTTTCTTTCAAAGCTCTTCTGAATCTTCTTTCGTTTTTTGAAACATTTCTCAGCAGTTCATCCATCTCTCTTTTATGATCTTCTGATAATAATTCTATTTCCTGAAAAATATTCATCAATTTTTTTTATTTCTGCATAAAACCAAATAAAAAACCGAAACAACATACCATTTCAGATCTATTTTTTAAAATAATTCTTCATAATGTTTCATTCCAATTCCCTTACACTACAATTTGCAGTCGACCCTCATAAAAAAATTAAAAATCACGTTTCCCCACATCCTCGCACCGCTCACCAAAGAGTTTCTGGCACCCGTCTGTACAGCCATCAACTCCATCATTTCCTGATTCTGCTTCTGAATCAACGCACTTTTCTTGCGTATGTTGAGTTTTTCTTGTTTTCCTAACGCCGTGTAGAAGGCTTGCGAGAGAGAAAAATTTTATTTAATGTTTAAATAAATTTTAAAACTTCAAGATGCATTTTTAATCTATTGTTTTTTTCAAGATAATGAATAAATTCCCAATTAATCCATCCATCGATTCACCACTCACCTCTGATCAGCCCATGCTTTTTCTTGATGAACTCGTCGTCTGAAACATAAGCCGCTTTACGCTGTTGTCTTCTCAGTTGGGCCGTTAGTCGTACCATCGACTCCCGCTGCTGCAGTCTGTAGTCTCTCAGCTGAAGGGAACAGGGTGGAAAAAGGGAATGGTGGATGACAAGTGATAATGATAATAATGAAAAGTGATAATAAGTGACATCATTCTGGTGGGTGAGAGAGTGACAAGGTTTGATATTGCAGTTGAATTTTAAATGATTAAAAATGTTTTTTCAAGTTAACAATGTAAAAACCTCGGTTTTGAAGTCATCATCATCATAACCCCCTCGTTTGAACTTCAAACTGACCCTGAATGCTCTGTACTCTACTTCCTAGATTTGAATCGTGTGAAAATTATTGCTACAATTAATAAAAAAATCTTCAGACAATAATTTATTTAAATTTTCGTTTGATAACACATAATTAATTTCAAATCATAAATTTATTTAAACTACTTTTAAAATCCTGAAAATAAATCAATAATAAATCAATATTGAAATCCATCAAATCAACCTGTTTGTCTCTGATTTGGTGGTAAAGGTCTTTGATTTGGTTGTCGTTGTGTTTCTCCTGCTGTGTCATGCTGCTTGTATGCTCCCTTGTCATACTGTCTATTTCCCTTGTGTATCTCTTTATACACTTCTGAAGTGGGGAGTAAGAAAAATGTTGAAGATTGAACATTTCTGAAAACATTAAAGTTTAAAAAAATACTAATAAGAGTATTTTTTAATTTATAAAAAGATATCTATAAAATTAAATTTAAAAATCTCTAAAATATTATTTGTTTAAACATTGTATTTAATCGACCCAAAGCAACCTTCATTTCCCGTCTGCACTCCTCCTCCAGTGCACCCATCTCCTCCAAAAACTTCGCATTCATCTTGCTCACCTTGAGGAACGAAAAAATATTAATAAAAGATTAATTGACGAATAATTGAATTGGCATATAAATTGGCTTTTAAAAAGCAATTGGAATTTACCAATCAAAAAACGAATAAAAACATAGGATAGAAAAAATTAAAACAGTCCACTTTGTTGTTTTCTCTCAACTTCAACAGTCGCAATTCTCTACTTTGGAGTTTTCTGGAGAAAAAAAACAAATGTAACATTTTGTAAAGAATTAATCCTTCTTCTCTTCCTCACCTAGCCATCATCTGTTCTTCTAGGGCTTCTTGCTGGCCTATTTTAACGACTTTGTTTGACCTACTCAGCACTACTTCGTCATCAAAGACGTACCTTCTTGTCTTCGTGAGAGACTTGTATCTAGGTTTCTGAAATAATTTAAAAGGGTAAAAAAATCCACAAAAAACAAATATGACTTATTCTATTGGTAATATAACTTGACATTAAACTACAGTTAATATAGTTAAAATATACAGATCGAAAAATGTAGATATAAAAAAATCGAAGTTTATTTAGTGAATAGTGAAGTCCTACCTCTCGATCGAAAGTCGAGTTTTCGCTGTGTTCGTCGATGGGAAACTCAAAATCGAAGTCATCATCTCCGTAATCATTTTGGCCAATAACAACTTTATTCTTGTTACTATTATGCTTTCCATTATCCCTTTTTTCATTTGAAACTGTATTATTATTATTAGCATTACCCAAGTAATTAATACTTGTAGAATTCTCAATTGAATACTGCTTGATCCTACTTGGAGTGCCTCTACCACAACCATCATCATCACCCCTACCACCACCACCACCATCACCATCACCCCTACCACCACCACCACCACCATCATCATCACCCCTACCACCACCACCACCATCATCATCATCATTACCATTATCTTCACCATTAACATCACCACCCACACGGCCACCATCATTACTACCATTAAATTTAATACTGGAAACCACCATTTGAATACTCGAATTATCACGACTTGTTAATGCCTTTTTGTTATTGATATATTTCAAATTATTTTCTTTTTTTTTTATATTCAACCTTTTATCATCGTCATTATTACTATAACCAGAAAGAACATAAGCTCTATTATCGTTTTCATGATTATGTTTAAGATAAGGTTTATTATCAAAATTATTATTATTAACAGTTTTATCATTAAAATAATTTTGAATGTTACTATTATCATTATTATTATCATTATTATCATTATTATTATTATTATTATTATGATTTTTGAAATTATTATTATCATCAATATTTTTATTATTATGGATTTCCAAAGTGTTCATGGCGGTACTGACGTCAGAATGGACGGGTGACCTTATGATCCAATTATCGTCCCTCTTTATCACTCTCGGCCTCACCACGTGATTAAAATCCATGTTATTATTATTAATTTTATTATTTTTATTGTTGTTGTTTTTATTGTTATAAAGGTAATTATTGTTTTTATCATTGTTTGCCTTTATATTTTGGTTTATGTTATTTGTTTGCACATTTTTTGTATTGTTTTTATTTAATACACTATTTGTATTACTGGATTTAATAATAACATTATTATTGTTTTTATCATTATCATTATTATTTTCACTAAGATCATAGCCATGAACATTGTAATTGCTTCCAATTAGCCTCTGTCTTTTGCCCAACGACCCAAAAAGACTGACCTTGACACCACTCAATGAAATATTACTGCTATTGTTATGATTGATTTTATTACTACCATTATACATATTATTATTATTATTATCGTTATCATTATTGAAATTATTATTATTTTCATTATTATCATTTTTATTATTATCATTCTCTTTTCTATTTTTATCATCATCGATATAATTTATATTATAATTATTTTCAATTATATCTTTTAATTCCCTTTCGTTTACTTTTGATGACTTACTTTTTTCCCCTTTTTTGTCTTTTATTTCGGCATAAACAGTGGAATTTGCATGAACACGTTCATTATCAACCTTTTCCGTTTTGGTATCCACAATAGGATCATTTTTATATGTTTTTTTATTTCCAATATGATCATTAATATTGCTTTCATTCTTTGTTGTTTTATCATTATCATTTATCTTTTGATTCTTATTTTTAATATGAAAAAACTTATTTTTATTGACATCATTTAATTTATCTGTCATTTCGATGCTTAAAATATTACTTTTACTTACTTTTTGGTTAACAATTAAATTATTTATCTCAATATTTTGGTTATTAGTAATATTCGGGTTTAATTTTTGACTATAATTTCTTATAATATAATTTTTTGGAGTCCATGATAATCCAGAATTATTATTATTATTATTATTAACGACATCATTTACACGACTAGAATTATGAGTACTAGTTTTAATAGTATTAATAATACTGTCCGAAATAGCCGTAACAGCAGAAGTAGAAACAGTAGTTGTAATACTCTCTTTGTGGTACGATGGAGGTGTGATGATGATTGTTGAGGTTTGTGTTGTGATTGTGATGGATGCTGTAGTGGTTGCTACAAGAGTCCCTTTTTCATCATCATCATCGTTTTTCTCAGAAATTTTTGTTAATTTATTCTCTTTGTCAATATTTTTACTTTCTTCCTTGAAAGACATGACCTTGAATATGAGGTCACAATCATCATCATCATCTTCATCATTATTATCATTAATGTTATCATTTTCATCATCAATATTGGTTCTGTAATCAGTGTCTTCAACCTACAAAAAAGTATCAAACATTTAAAAATGCTCATAAATGGTTAAAGTTGTTACTAAGAATAAATGAGATAAATTGAAAAAAGATGATCATGAGGATGAAAAAGAAGATGATGATGATTATTATTATTTAATTTATTAATATTTTTATTATTTTATTAACCTCAGATTCCTCCATATCTTCCACTTCCACCTCCACACTGCCCTGCAACTCCGCTACCAACTTCCTCAATGCGCTATCATCATCATCACCACCACAATCGTCATCATTACCGTTATTATTATTATTTTTGGTAGTGTTGTCACTACTTTGTGTATGAAATTTGTGAGCCAAAAATGCGTGCTGTAAATGGAAAAAGGGCAATTAAAATAAAAAACTTATAGAAAAAAATATTGAAATTAAAAGGTTATTTAGCTGAATAAAAATTCAGACCATGGATAGTTGCATGCTGGATGAGCGTCCCAGGGGTTGGTAGATGAGGCATTGGTGTAGGAAATCATTGAAATCGCTGGACCTGGGATGGGTTTGAATCCCTTTTATCCTTCTGTCTATTTACCATTTCATCTTTTCATCCATTTATCACCCAGTTAAACCATAATTTTATCTATCGAACGATCGGACTATAAATCATCTATTCAATGAATAATTTCTTCTAAACTCATCGATTCACCAGTGAATTTCTTTAGTTTAACAATTATTAATTCAAATCCGCTATTTCCTTTAATTCATAAAGTAATTATTCTAACCAGTTACTCGCTATTCACCCACTCATTAACCAAAAATATTATTCATTCATCCATTCACCACCCATCCACTAATCCTTCCATTAAACACCAAATTGTCTATTCATCCCCTACATCACCACCCATCCAGCCATCCATCCTCCAATTCATCACCAAACCATCCATTCACCACCTATCCTCCAATTCACTACTCAACCAACCAACCATCTTCCAATTCACCACCCAACCATCCATCCATCTTCCAATTCACCACCCAACCATCCATCCATCCTCCAATTCACCACTCAACCACCCAACCACCCAGCCACCAATTCACCACTCAACCACCCAACCACCCAGCCACCAATTCACCACTCAACCACCCAACCACCAATTCACCACTCAACCACCCAACCACCCAGCCACCAATTCACCACTCAACCACCCAACCACCCAGCCACCAATTCACCACTCAACCACCCAACCACCCAGCCACCAATTCACCACTCAACCACCCAATCACCCGGCCACCAATTCACCACCCAACCACCCAATCACCCGGCCACCAATTCACCACTCAACCACCCAATCACCCGGCCACCAATTCACCACCCAACCACCCAACCACCCAGCCACCAATTCACCACTCAACCACCCAAACACCCGGCCACCAATTCACCACCCAACCACCCACCACTCTGCCACCAATTCACCACCCAACCACCCACCACTCTGCAGGCCTCTGAAGCGTCGGTGGGATGCTTTTGATGATCTTGATGAGAACTCGAGAAGAGTTTAATTGGTTGTGTGGTGGCAGACCCTCCGCTAGTTCTATTAGAAGTATCCCTGAATGCATGGATGGATGAATGCATGGATGAATGAATGCATGCATGCATGGATGGATGGATAGATGGATCAATGGAAAGATAGATAGATAAATGGATAGATGGATGAATGGATGGATGGATGAATGGATGGATGGATAGATGGATGGATGGATGGATGAATGGATGGATGAATAGACGAACCAAAAGCCCAAACGTCGATTTTTTCATCGTAGTAAGAGTCTCGGTTGGCCTCGCATGAAACCAACTCTGGTGCCATCCTTTATGGTGATGATAATGGTGGATGGTGATAATGGTGGATGATGATGATGGTGGATGATGATGATGGTGGATGATGACAAAGATGATAATAATGAAGATGATATTTATTTTAATAACTATTTAGAGCAAAACAAAATGGAATACATAGTGAGAAAACATTCAATAAAGTTATTTTCCAGACCAGTAAGGGGATCCGATGAAAGTGTTCCTCTTCTTTTCAGGACTTGAGCAGTAAGCCGATACCCCAAAGTCAGCTGATACATCAACATCATCATCATCATCATCATCATCACCATCATCATCATCATCATCATCATCATCATCATCATCATCATCATCATCATCATCATCATCATCATCATCATCATCATCATCATCATCAGCATCACAATCATCTTCATCCACACCACTACCACTCACCTAGTTTGATACACGCAGACGAGTTCAGCAAGACATTAGCTGCCTTGACGTCTCTGTGGATGACCTGATTAGCATGTAAGTAGGTCAAAGCTTGACATATATGCTTGGCGATTGACCTGATTTCTGATTCGGTCATTGGCCTTTCGAGTTCCTTCATTATGTTGTCGAGGGAGCTCATTTGACAATACTCCAGAAACAACTATGGTGTTTGAGATATGAAAAATATGAATATTCAACGGTAAAAACATTTTAACGTTCTCAACATTATCATAACACCATTCTCATCGTAATCATCATCACACCACCGCACTTTTCATCATCATCATCATAATCATGATCACCATCATCATCATCATCATCATTATCGCCACCCATAGTTTGGATTGGTAGTAGTAGGCGTCGAGAAGTTGAACGATGTTGATGTGGCGCAGGTGCAGAAGGACCTTGACCTCGTTGCAGTGGTCCAGCACCATCTCATCGTCCTCTATCACGATCTGGAGTGAATAAAGTGCTTTTGTATTGGTTGAGCGCTCTTAAAGTTGTAATAAAAGTAAACATTTATTTAATTGATAAATTGATTGATTTAGGGGGATGGGAATGATTACGAAATGTGATGTTGGTGCTGTTTTTGATTTGCGTTGATGTATTGAGGGTAGCAAGTTTTTATAATTCTATTTGTGTAAGATTTTTTATAATTTATATAATAAATGTGTTTTATTATTAATATCCCTTTCACCTGCTTTGACGCAGCTAGTTTCTTGTTAAGTTTATTTCTAGACTGTGGTTCAAAGAAATAAAAATTATTAAAATTTATATTTGCAACTGTTTTAAAATCAAGTTTTTAAAGCGAAATTTTTTTTATAAATAAAAAAATCATTCAACAACCCGTTTATAGTGATAGAAAATGCTCAATTATCAAAAAATAACATTCAACACCACCTTGTATATTTCCCCAAAAGCTCCATCTCCGATCTTTACAAGAGTTTCCCATTTCTCGTTTGGATCTTGGTCCACTTTTAGGTACTTTGAGACGAGCCTGAGAGAGGTTTCTTGCGATGACTGCGTCTTTTCCGAAGCCGAGGTGGAAGAGGG
Source organism: Piscicola geometra (assembly GCA_943735955.1). Classification (NCBI taxonomy): domain Eukaryota; kingdom Metazoa; phylum Annelida; class Clitellata; order Hirudinida; family Piscicolidae; genus Piscicola; species Piscicola geometra. Next base: position 8,272,581 of record OX030962.1, read on the forward strand.
TGTGCTGAAGAACAGCCTCAACTTTCGCAAAATTCCAGGCATTCTTTTATTTGGTTCTGGTTACCAAATGAGGTTTTAATGTTTTAATGCAATTCGATAAAACGTGATGAGAAGTCTAAGAATATATTTTTTCAAGAAGATCAGTAGAAGAAGATTATGAAAATTATAAAAAAAGTAATGTTTTGAAAGATATTAAAGTATCGGATCATGCAAACATCTCTACCCCAAATGAGTTATCGTCATTTTTGTCTTCTTAATATTATCTTCAAGATCTTGCAGGTGATTTTGAATAAAAAAACTATCTGAAATATATAATAGAAACAGAATAAAATAATTTTAGAAAAATTAAAAATTTAACACTGAGGATTCGACTTTTTCGATAAAATAACCTTGCTCGAAAATCCTTGAAAAACGAAAATAATCTATTATTTATGAGCAAAACAAAAGACGATAAAATATCAATGCAAACTGTTATGAAAGCAATCCAGGTGCTTTGGCAATGGTAAAATGCGCATAATTTATTTTATTTTGATAAAGTAAGTCATTAATTTTTTTAAATCTTTAAACATAATTGTAAAATTGTTTGATTTTATATAATTTCTTTTGAAGTTTGAAACCACAAAAACTTTGAATTAATGTGTGTTGCTAATATAAACAAGTTCGTTCTTCATTGACAAATGGCCAAGTAAACTATAGAGGATTTTATTGACAAGTAGCAAAACCTGGACTTTTAAATGAAAACACAATGGTATAGGAAATATAGATTTTTTAGTTTGTAATATTTTGAACAAATCTTTCAAATTTGTGTGAATAATTTGATGATTTTATATTCTCATAAGGGACTCAGCAAGCTCCGGAGAAGAAGGAAAACTTAAAAAAGAGTCTAATCCATTCAGAACAGAATACCGACCTAAATCAAGTCAAACAGTTTTTAAATTAAATTTATTAATACTAAATGTAGATTCAATCATATACCTATAGTAATACTATATATATAATATATATATAGTATTACTATAGGTATATGATTGAATATTATATATGGATTCAATCAATCAATCAAATAAATTTCTAAGAAATCTTTCATCAAATTAAAGATTGACTATTAAAATATATTCTGAATATAACTGAAAATGTTTTTTTATAAAAAATATTTTAATTATAAGCAACAGGAAAGAATATTAAAATCCAAGTATCATATACAAATGATCAGGTGCTGGCTCCAGGCGTTCCAGTGGATCCAGTAATCAAACAGTTTCTCCAAGGAATAGGCATGCATCATTCCTCAATGATGATGATGATGATGGTGATGTTGGTGGTGAAGTGGATAACTTATCAAAGCGAAATGATGAGAAAACCATTCATGGAAATAGTATAGAAAAAAAGTTAAAAAATTTGAGTTTTCCTTCAGAAAAAAGAAAGTCAAGTCAAAATGAAAGCAGGAAAAACTCAATAGCATCAAATTTCTCTAAAATGAATTTAAATTCACCATCTGAATCGAGACGAAACTCAGTTCTTTCGAGTTCTTCCAAGCTTAATTCACCAAAAAAGTCCAGGAAACATTCTATCTTGTCAAATCTATCGAGAAAAGATTCACGTAGTTCGAATGCTGAAAAAGAAAATGCTGCAAAAACTCCTAAACAAAATTCCATTGCTTCAAATAATCTCGGAAAAAAATCGATTTCATCAGATCGATCAAGAAAAAACTCGATTTCATCAGATCGATCAAGAAAAAACTCGATTTCATCAGATCGATCAAGAAAAAACTCATTTTCTCCAGATACATCAAGGAAGCACTCAATTATTTCGAATCAATCTCGCAAAAACTCATTATCTTCGAACTCAAGTGAAAAAAAATTCACAAATTTGTCACGAAAAAATTCTGGTTCTTCAGAAAACTCTAGATCTTCTTCAGGCTTTAATGTCAAAAGGAAAGAAGAAACGAAAGATAGAATTGAGAACGGTAGAAGATCGTCTATGAGGGGCGATGATGCTGTGGTGAAGAAGATAGAATACAATGGAGGTGGTGTGGGAAATAATGATGAATATGAGAGTCGACAAAACAGTAGTCGAAGTGATTATAGTCGACAGAACAGCAAGGATTCAAGCAGAAAGAGAGATGATCGAGATAAAAGCAAGGAACACACGCACAACTCATCAAGGGAGGGCAGGAAGATGAAGGAATCTGGTGAGAGTTTTGAAGATTGGATGGGCGGTAGAAGTGTGGATAAGCATTCCAGAAGTGCCTCCAGTATGGGATCATCATCAAGATCATCCTTAAGGAATCTTCGGGGTGATAATGATGATGGCAGCATGAAAGGTAAAATAGACAACGGCGAAGAAAAAAGGAGACAGTTTAGAGATGAAGATGATGCCAAAAGAAGAGATTTCAGCACTGGCTCTGAAGGCAGTGCCAACAGTCCTCGTTCACAGCTGGGAAGAAGTATGAAGGAAACGAGACAAAGTATAGATAGTAGAAAAAATGACGATGATGATGATGATGATGATGATGATGATGATGATAGTGAAGATGATGATGATGATGATGATGATGCAAGGAAAAGTTTCGCAGGATCAAGAAGAAATGATGTGAAGGAAGGTTATAGACAAAAGGATGCTCGTAGGAGATCTCTTAGAGATGATGATAGTATAAGAAGTTATAGGGATGATGGCGTTGATGATGATGATGGTGGTGATGATGGTGATCATGTTTATGACAAAAAAAAGATGTTTGGTTTTCAAGATTGTGAAGTGCATTCGATACACAGCAGCCATGGGTCGCTCAAGTCTATACTCAAGTCCAGTAATGATAATTTGGTGAACAAAGTTTCAGAAACTGGTGGAAATATTTTGAGAAGTTTGTTAGTTTAATTATATTAATTCTTCTTTATATTTCGTATTTATTTCATATACAAATAACAAATATAATTTAACTATTTTTTTTAGAAATATTGAGTTCAAATTTTTTCAAAGAATATAATTTTTAATAATTTAAATATGAAATGAAATAATCGATTTAAAATTTTTGCGACAGAGAACCTTCAATGCGCCGATCGGCATCCTTCAAGAACGTCCAATCACGTTACTTGTCCCACTTCCCATCCAACCAATCAGAGCCCTCCAACTCCACCACAGCCCTGAGACAAAAGATATTTGAAGAGTGGAGGAAAAGTCGAACTAAAGGAATGAAAAGGAAGGAAGAAGAAAAAAGAAGGAAGGAGATTGAGGAGGAGGAGGCTCTGAGGAAGGTTGGTTTGTCGTGGAAGGCAGGTTTACAATGTTTTTACAGGTTTGATAAGTGGCGAAGAATCATGATTAGGTTCAATGCAATTGTAAACCATTAATGCTTTAATTTAAAAAATACATTTTGAAATAGCAAAAGGAAGAAAAAATGATAGAAGGGGAAGCGTCATACAATGCCTGGAAAGAGAAAAAGAAGAAACAGGAGGAAAAAGAGAAGAAAAAGTTAGAGCGAGAAAAACGGAAAAAACAAAAAGAAGATGATGAAAAACTCTCAAAGAAAAAAGACGCAGAAATGGTAAAAAAAAGTTTAAGTATTTTAAATGTATTTAAAATAAATCTTGCAAATTCAGATGTTTCTTCACTGGAAGAAAAATAAAGACGAACACATTGGAGAGCTTGAAAAGAAAAAACAAAAGAAAAAGATAGAAATGGAAAAAAAAGAAATTTGTGGCAAAAAAGAAGATGCCACAAAAGCCTTCGAGTGTTGGTCAGTATCCTTAAGTTTCCAAATTTTCATTCGAAATATAATTAGTTTAAAGAATTATAATGAACACTTTTAAAGGAAAAAGAATAAAGACTCAAGCCTGATAGTGATGAAGAGGGAGCAGGAGAGGAAGGAAGCGGCAGTGGCAAGGAGGAAGAGGAAGGAAGAGGAAGAGAAGCAGACAATGGCTCTCAATAAGTACCTGGAGTGGTGTGACAAGAAGGTAAGAGAGGGGTGGTGGAAGGGTGGATGGGGTGGATTGGTGGAAGAGTGATTGCAGATGGTGGTGTATCTGTCATCAATAATATTAATACTAAAAAAACAAGTTGTTTTAAACAACTACTAATACTATCGTAACTAATATGAATAAGAATAATAGTATTTTTTCAACCCCAAAACTCACAGGAAAAAGAGTCCAAAGAGAAAGAGTACAGCGGAAAAGTGGAAATGTACTCGAGCACCATCACCAAGCCGTGGAGGCCATCCAGCTCGTTCAGAAAGGTGCTGCCGTAGGAGAGGATGGAAGAAGGTGGAGGCAAGAGATGGTTATGGAAGGGATGGTTATGGGTGGATTGGTGGAAAGATGGTGTTGAGAAAGGGATGATGAAAGTATGGTGATGGAGATTTAAAGAAAAGATTAAGTGAAAAATTACTAGAGTATCAACCTGTTTAGTGTATTATGTCGGTGAGGTACTCGTCTTATAGAATAAGCAATCATAAGATTCTTGCTAAAAACGCTTCTTATACTATAACTCGTGGTACTTTTTATTGCCTACAAAGACTACAAAGAGAATTTTTCGTTGTTGAAATATTATGAAGTGTGTCATGTTTCAAATGGGGAAATTCAAAGAGTTCAATGAAGAGTAAGTCGATGTAGTAAATGGCATGTTATCTACATGAAAACTCAGTCGAAATAATATTCAAGAAGTATCAATTGAAACCAGTCAATCTTGGTGAAAGAAGCATCGTGAAAATAAATTATTACATTATATTAACTATATAATATATTTGTAACATTTTTATTAATAACAGTATTTTTACTATTATAAAGTATACTAGTGTTATTGGTGAACACATCGCATGGGTACCTGGGTTTTGAGTTTTTGACCCATTGGCATCTCTATACTGGTGATAATGATACCATTATAATCATCACTTCAATCATCATTATTGTATCATCATTTCCATCATAATAATTGGATAATCATCCTTTTAGTCATAAGAATCCTGTGAATTAATTTGTGATGGAAGCATGAACGACTTGAATGGACGGCATGGAAAGACTATGGATGTTACAATGGTGCATTGCTACATGGAGGGTACCTTAGCGAAGTCAACGTGGTAGTATAAGCTATACTGTATAGGCTATACTCTATAGCGCTCGATGGATTGAGATATTCAAAAGATGTAGAGTACGAAGGATTTGATGACTAGGCCTAATAAATTATAAATAGTTGTGAAAGAGATGGTGGTGAAGAAGATGTTGATGGTGGTGTACAATAGTGGGGATGTTGATAGTTCTTATGGTGAGGGTAGGAACTAGAGATGATGATATTGACAAAGAATAGTTAATTATTCAAAGTGGATATGTGGATTATCCTAAAATAAATTATTGATTATCTGAAAATAAATGATTAATTATCCTAAAAATGTGAAAATAAATTCATGAGAAGAGGTGGAATCGATAAATGAATATTATAAGTATAATAAAGTAATTTAGTATAAAATGTCTATTGTGGATCGCTTATTAATAGAATTGTGGATACGATTGAGAGAAAAATAGATTAAATGCTAAAAATTATAAATATGGAAATACTAAAAATATGGAATTTCCTAACTTGATTTTAGAAACAGACAATAGTGAGAAATATTTGTGAAAGGTGATAGGAAATTGATTAAATGATAAAAATTATGAATGAATTCTACGGGGTAAAGCACACAAAATAGAAAACCTCTGGACAGTTCCAAAACTATATAAAAATAAAAGTATTTTTATTTTTTGCAATTACACACGCTCTAATTTAAAATCTTTGAAAATAAATTCATTAAAATATACAAGGTATGTCGAATAAAGACTTTAAAATTGAAAACCCTAATGGAGCATAACACAGGTCTGAAAAAATCTAAAAAATAATCCTTTATTGTTACTAAAACTACAAAATTTTAAAATTTTCATCACCTTATATGTTTTTAATATCGTTTTTTTATATATAAATATCTATATATTTCGCTGACAAATCGGAGATCATTTGAGCTTTGAGAAAAACATCTAGCAAAATATAAGACTGAACAAACGATTCAAAACGAAAAACTCAGTTTGTTTGATTAGCAAAATAACTTGTATACAAAAGGGGATAGAAGCGACAACAAAATAGTCTTGCTGTCAGTTACTAAATAGATTAATAACAATTAAACTTATTTTGTATAATAATAATATAAATTAATGAGACTGACACAAGTCATATTTAAGTAAAGGAATGCGTTTAAACACCTCCATTCCAAGCTGGCCCTATGAACCGCAAGTGTTTCTATATATGAATAATAATTGATATTTCAAAATAATAAAATTACTAAAAACTATTTAAATTGAACCTATAAACTTTGACGATTCACGCTGCATCCTAAACAACGCTGAAACTGTTCTCACCGTGCATTTCAAGTGCCGAGGCAAGCGTAGGCTTCTCTGAGCCTCTCCCCGCAAGCATCGAAGCAAAAAGATTGATTTGAAAGAATCGAGCTGAATTTAAACTATTCGTGAGACTAGAGAGAGATTGAGTGCTTTGGCCGGTCGATGAAAAAAATTGTTTAGAAAATGCTAAAGAAGCCTTTAAGAAGCGCGCAAAATAGTCATGACGGAAAAAAATGTCTTCGAATTTTGAAATTTAACGCCTCAAAGAACGAATAATAAAAGCAACATCATAAAACTATATAACAGCCTCGAGGAAACAACACCAAACGAACGATAATAACCAAATGCTTAAATTTAAAAACTCACGCACAAAACTAAACACACACACACACACACATACAGACCCTTAGACTAGCAAATACGTTATAATTTGTGTAATACTCGTTAAACAATAAAAACATTTTAGCGTAAATATTATGAAATTAATACCTTCCAATGATACGAAGAGAGTAAAACACTGTGATAAAAACGTGAGCACAGATAGAAGACTTTAACCGCGAGAATGCGAGCACCCAGATAATAATAAAAAAGACTTTAATAACTCGCAAATTAATCTTTTCCTCTCTCTACCTTCTTCAAATACAGTTATTGAAGTTAGGAGTTACTTCTAAACGTATCTTTTCCACCAACAATCTCCTCTAAATCACCTTTAAACCACTTCCAAAGTATAAAAACTGCCCAAATCACCAGGCAATTCGACAGTCGCATCAAGAGCGGATCTTGATCTTATAAAGCTTCAGCTTAAAGCCCAGAAGTTCCGAAATGACAGCCGAAAAGGCCGACAAAACGACCACCTTGGTGATGTTGTAGAGGAGCGGGTTGGCAGAGAAGCCAGACACCTTGAAAGGACTTTCCACCTCCTGTTGAATTGAAAGGGGGAGAGGGGAGTTGAGTAGAAATAGTTTGTGATAAGTTTTCATTATCATCACCATCGCCATCATCATCCTCATTGCAATCACCAAGATCATCATCAGCACCTTGAGTAGGTCTTCGGCCAGCTTGAGAACTGAGTTGGCCATCATCAACTCGTTCTTCTTGTGCGGCTTCTGCTCCATGTGGAGGTACAAGTTGATCTAGAGAAGAGATGCGAGTGTCAAAAAAGTTATTAAAAAATTTAAAAAATTTTTAACAAATTTAAAAAATTTAAAAAATATTTTAAAAGTTATTGAATAAATTTTTAATTAAACTTTCAGTAAATTAAAATTACGAGATGACCCAAAGATACCAATATCAATTCCAACCAATCCCATTGGCCCCTCCAACCAATTCAAAATCACACCCTATTCCTTCCAAAAAGACCTGTTCGGTAATGAGTACAGAGAAGTTGCGGTATTTCTTATTTATACTCGTCCCCAGTGTGATGAAGCGCAGCAAAAATACGCCGATACTCAGACCCCAGACGGCCATCTCCCAGTTGCTTAATTCGTCGAGAAAACACCCGTAATCCTGCAGAATCTGTCATGGCGTTGGGTGGAGTTTGTGAACGCAAGTTTATCATTTTCAAATCTTTTGAAATTTGATTGATTTTATTTAGTTTAATTTTTTTAAATATTTTATTCCGTTGAAGAAAATTTAATTTTTTCTAGCTTAATTTAATTTTAAAAAAAGAATTAAATTTCCTTTGTTAAAATCTTATTTTTAAATGACAAGATGCCTTTCAGCGTAGGAACCTCGATGCAGATGGTGGAGATGATGACGACTGAAGCCAGGAACGCCACTGACACAATCACTTCCACCGAGCGCTGAGGGCCCCTTCTCTGATGAGCGATGGTGGTGGTGTTTGCATGGTGGAAGGGTGACCAGTGTTGGGTTAATCAGATGGGTCAATGATGATTTGGTTTTAGGGGGTTAGCATGATGAAGATTTTTTCCCATTATTTGTGCTAACCTTCAAGAAAGACCTTACAGACAACCACATCTTGATGTTGCGTACCTATTTGGGGAAAAAATCATTAAAAGAGCTTTTAAAAAATATATATATAAAATAAAAAAACACAAAAAAAACTTCAAAACCACCAACTTTATTGAGTCTAAAGTGGGGCAGACGATATTTCCTGGCGCGTCTGAGAGAGGTGAGGTAGCTGAAGTTCTTGGCGTAAAGCAGGCGCTGGTAAAAGGTCCTCTCGGAGACGGCGAGCATGAAGAAGAGAATCAGAGATAGGCACAATCTCTGGGCCACCCCGTTCAAAATGATCAGCACCTGACGCCAATTTCGACCGAGGGCGATTTGCAGTCCTAGCGAGAGGTCGGTGCTGTTGCTGGCCATGTTGAGCGTCTCTAGACGACTCCAGGAGTGGTAGGTGCGGAATACGATGGGCATGCTAGCGAGCAGGAGCGAGGAAAAGACGCCCAGGATGAAGTAGTCGTGGGCGAGGCATGACTTGTCGACCTTCTTTATGATGTTCCAGCCTAGAAAACCATAAAGTTATTATAACTCTTTTTTTATTTGAAAAACATATATTCTTGATTATAGGAATTAATATTACAAATTATAAAAATAAATATTACAAATTATAAAAATTAATATTTCAAATTATAAAAATTAATATTTTAAATTATAAAAATTAATATTTTAAATTATAAAAAATTAATATTTTAAATTATAAAAATTAATATTTTAAATTATAAAAATTAATATTTTAAATTATAAAAATTAATATTTTAAATTATAAAAATTAATATTTTAAATTATAAAATTTAACATTCAAAATATTAATATTTCCTATTTTTCCAATGAAATAAAATTATTATGCACCATTTCATGCTTACTCACCTATATCGAGTACACTCAGATTGACCTTCTGTATCTCGTCATTCTCCCAAATAATGCAGCTCACTTTATGTATGATAATAATCATCTTCATCATCAACAATATGATCATCATCATCACGATCATCATTTTCATCATTATCCCATACCATTTTAATTTAACAATAAAATAAATTTATTTAACAAATTGCACCGATTAAAGCACCCACCCTTATTCTCCATCGCGTAGTAGAGACGGTTGACACTGGGAGGCGCTAGTTGATCAGGCCTCTCGGGGTAGGTGTCGTCGAGTTGTTGTTGTTGCTGTTGCTGTTGTTGGGTGTTGCCTGTTGTTGTGATGGTGGTGGTTGTTGTAGTGGTGATGATGGTAATAATGATGATAATGATGATGATAATGATGATGACGAAGAACCTGTAGTCTGGAAATCCTCATCATCATCATCGTCAACCTCCTCCTCCTCCTCTTCTGCATCCTCTCCTCCTCCAGTCTTGATGCTCTTGAGTGACGGACAAGATGAAGCACGTAGCCCTTTCACTGCCCCACGAAGACCCCTCCTCCTGCCCGCAACTCCTCCCCCTCCATCCCCTGAAACGCCATTCATTTTGACAGCACCCTCCTCCACTCCACCATTAAAACCGCCACCACCAACACCAACACCATTTTCATTCACCCTTGAATTTATCCCTTCATCGTATGCATCTTCGCTTGTTGATGCGTTGCTATGGCGATGTTTGTGGTTGCTAGGCAACGGGGTGGTGAAGTAGTTACCAAGGATATTCAAGCATCTAGATGCTCTAGCGTTTAAGTTTATCGAACTATTTGATTTTGTGGCTTTCAATCGCAATTCACTTTCATCCTTCGCACACGTGACGAAGCTACACTCGTCATCATTACCGAGAGCACCACCGCTCACATCATCATCATCAAGATAACCGCCATTGTGGCTTGGAACGCAAGTGCTTGCAATCCTGACATTAGAGGTCATAGTAGTAGTTGTTTTATTCCTTCTTCTCAACCCCCTTCTGTCCATCAATCCGCTGTTATTCGAATTCGCCTTCTTTACCTTCACTCCATCTTTGCACTCAACATCTCTCGTTGCCCGACTCCTGCATGCGATGAAAGAGTGCGCTAGCCTATGATCGAATTTCGATCCACTTTTATTCGACTCGGCAAGATCGATCTCACTGCTGAACTTGACGCCAAAGTTTCGATCGCCATGATTATGATCGCCATTCACGTACTGCGAGTTACACGTGTTGTAACGAAACCTGCTACCCGCTGAAACCATCTTGGTCTCCTCCCACAACCTTTGATTGGCACTCAGCACAGAACTAGAGCTACTCACCCTCATCATTATCACATCCTCCTCGGCCACCACGTCATCGTCTTCGTCATCATCGTCCGAATGGATGGACGAAGTGGTGGAGTTTGTGTCGACTCCCTTCCCGCCATCGAGACCCAGTTTCAGAATCCTCCTGCGCGGGATAAGCAGTGACATCATCGAGTAAGCCTCATCTTCTTCCTCTTCCTCCTCCTCTTCTTCTTCTTCATCACGGTCGAGCTCGTTAGGAAAGTTATCGACTTGAAAATGAATCTTTGGAAGCGCTTTTTGTTGCGTGGTGCACGCCTTGAAATGCTTGGTGTTGCTGTTGTTTTCTTTTTCTTCATGATTGTTTCGAGTTTCTTTTTCAAGTGTTTCACTTTTATTTTTGACGACTTCAACACCTTTATTATTTCCGTTCCTTTCAACAGCATCTTCGCTAGCGAGCTCATTGTAATTGTTGTTACAGTTCATCTTTCCCCCTTCATCAACAACCTCTTCTTCACCGCCAACACCACTACCAACATCATCCACTCCCACCCCTCTCTCATCATCCTCCCCCACTCCTCCTCCCACCTCCACTCCGAATACTCTATATTCCTTCTGACAGCGTTCGGAATTAAGTACAAACCCAATATCATCGTATTCCCCTTCGCTTCTGTATCGAGCCCTTTCAAGTTTTGATTCGTTCGATTTTTGATTTTTGGAAATTTTCAGCCAATTTCTGGGAATAATATTGTAATATCGCAAAAATATAATATTTATTGAAGTATTTATAGCATAATTAATGGAATAAATTTAATTTTGAAAAAAACTCACTGATGCTTTGGCGTGTTGTAGGCTGTATTGAAGTCATTTTCGTCCTCTTCTTCATCATCACCCGGAAAAATAAATCTGCCAAAAAAAAAATATTTTTACAAAATTCATTTTTCTATAAATAAAATAAAAATAATTTATCCAACACTCACTTTTTGACACAATCAAGATCGAAAGACGGGCTTTTATTTTGCAAAAAGAAAAAATTAGAAGCTTTTTTTTTCAAGCTTATAGTCGGATTGGTGGTTTGAGGTACTGATGACGATGCTGTTGTCGATGATGATGATGATTCTGATACTAATCCAGAGGAGGTTATTTGGGTGTTGAGGATGGCAAGGATGAAGTAAATGATGCATGGAGTGAGCAAGTGGGAAATGCTTAGAGCCTGTGAGATGTGGTTTTTAATATGGAATCTTTAAAAACAATTCAAATAATTTATTTAAAATAATGTATTAGAATAAATCAATAACCAAATTCATATTTTTAAATGACTAATTCATTATCGATTTATTTGACACTTCGTCTGCTGGCGTGATGTTGTCAGTGGTGTAGAGGTAGAAGGAGGCGAGTTGAAGGAGGTAGAGAACGAGGAGGAGGGTGGAGGTGGGCACGCCTGTGCATTTGCGCCACCTTAAAGAGAGGGTTTTAGGAGGAAGGCGTTTATAAAGCCGAGAAAAGAAAAAGCTGTGTAATAACTATATAGTAACAACAACAAAAGTAATAACAATTGAAACAATAGCACCTACCAAAAAAGACTGAAACAACCGCAACTATAACAAAACTGAAACAGAAACTACAACAGTAACTACAACAACAGAAACAACTACAACATCAGCAGCTTTCTCAACAACCATTTGAAGCAAAGAGGCAGGAAGAGAACTCTGCACAGAGCCTTGCGTGAGATGGAGAGCCAGCTATGGCGTGGTTTGATCTTTGACGAACCTGGGAGTAGCAAAATGCTGAAACCGTAACGGCTGAAATATTAATTCAAAAACTATAATGTTAAATATATTTCTTCCATTTTGGTTTTATTTACATTTTAAAATTTTACCCACCCCTGACTAAGTCGACGTCAATTAGAGCGCTGTTCACCTTGGCCCTCTTCCTTGTTAGTTTGTTCAAACTCTTTGGAAATAACAAGTTATTTTAGCCTCTGTTTCATATGATTATTCCCTTCAATGGCTCATAACATTTAAATTTAATATTATTCAGTTAATGATTTTTTTGTTTAAGTATCTTGAAGTGATAGATAATTAAATCGATTAGTTTGCAATTTTTAACACGTTAATTAGTGACTGAAACTCAGATTATTACCCAAAATCACATACAGTTCATTACTTTGTTATATTTAACATAAAAAAAAGCAAAAAAATAATTAAGGTTTTTCTTTATTTTATAAAAATTAGGTTTTATGCTTTTTTAAGTTCAGCAGCAATCTTTTTGGTAGAAATCTTTCACACGTGGATTTTTAGCACATACATGCACTCTAGAATTTGAGGAAAAAATCAATAAAAATTAAAGATTTATTAGTGTCATTGAATAAAAAAGATTTCACAAGTCATAAAGCTTGATTATGATTTGAAGAAATAATCCATGAATAGGAATCATCACCATAATAAAATTAAGAAGGGGCTTTGATGCAAAGAACTTTAAGACCACATAAAGATGCAAAAAGCTTTTTTAAGAATTATATCATTTAACAGAATAAATTATGAGGGCATATACCATAGAATCCCAAAAACAATTATGAACTTATCCAAATATTCTTACATATCCCATCCAGTGCTGGGTGAAGTTAATTTTTTTACAGATGAATTGCGTTATTGATAAATAATTTGATAAAATAACTAAATAATTTACGGAATAAGCAGTATATTATTAGTATTTGAGCTCCAAATAATGATTTTTTTAAAAAAGTGATTTTTTAAAATAGATTTTTCTTTTTTTCACTCATATTCATCCTACTGACAAGTCATACCTGACTGACAGCCCTTTCAATAGACCTTTCCCACGGTTGTTTGTCATAGACACCAATCTATAAAAAAATTATTTAAAGTTTAAGCTATTTAAATAGTTAAATTGTAGTTTACTTATAAATGTGGTACATCATGGTGAGATGTGCACCTATTGGTATATGTTAAACACATAAAATATTTGTATGAGAAAAAATTTATAGCTTTGAACCAAAGTTCTGCCTCTGCTTTATATTATAAAGTTTATAACTTTTAGCTGTTTTGCTCATACTCACAGTTTTTTAAGAGATTGGTAAATGAAAAATTTAAAAAGCTTATTTTTTTATTCTGCAAATTTTTAAAGCAGTATAAGAAACATCCTACCATGTCTTGATACTTGCTTATTACCCGATTTAACATGTCCATTTTATTAAATGGGATTACAATTAAATCTTAAAATAACCAATAACAATTTAAATGTCATGAAATACGTAAAAATATTTTGCGAAAAAATAATTGTAACATATATTTATTTATATTTAGATTTATATTAACCCTAGTTTTAATCAGCTAAAGCCCTTAACTTAAGGGTAATTTCTTTAAAATGATGTTGAGTGACTAAGGGGCCATTGTTGCTAAGTTTCTCCTTTTAAGTTATTCATATGGCACAAATTATTTACTCAAAATTATATTTGTATACTAAATTTAACTGATAGTCTATTTAAAATATTTTTCTTAATTTAAATATTATTTTTTTAAAAACTGTAAACAAATTTTTTAAAGGTCAGTTTAAATGTTTAAATGTTAACTCTTTGGTACACCTTCATTTTATTGAAACGTAAACACTTTTTTGCAATTATTGTATGCTAAATTATTAATGAGTTAACATTTATTGACATTTTTGACAAAACAAAATGGCATCTCATGGTGACAAAAAAGGTATTAATTTTATGTCAAACATTCATAAATTTAATTTTAAAATATATATTGACATCGGTTTCCAGACGGCAGTTTATTGATGGATGATTACAGCCCCCTTCCAAAAAAAAATGAAGAGGAAAAAATTACCAAACCATACACAAACGAAGACAAATTGGAAGAATGGAGAGTAGACTTGACTAAGGTTTAACAAGCACTAACTTTGAAAATCATAAATTTTGTAAAACTAATTTATTATCAATATATACTTCAAAATTCTTAATTTTCAAATTTCAAGCTGGAATACGAGATTCAGACGCTGAAGTCAGTGCTGGTTGCGAAGCACAGAGAGGCAAATGATCTTCGTCGGAAGCTGGGCATCACTCAGATAAGTGAGATCAAGCAAGATCTGCAGTATGGAATTCAGGCTGTCAAGGAATCTAATGCGTTAGTGGTGGTTTCATTGATTGTGAAAGTTCTGAAGGTTTTGAGGATTGGGAATGTTCTTAGAGTCGGACAGTGGTCACTATGAAGCATGTTTAATTTTAGTTGTGAGCGTTGAGAGATTTTTTTATTTTAAAACTCAATTGGGATGATACAATTACATACAAGAAAATAAATTTTCTATATAATTTTAATTAAATTTTTAGTTTCCAGAAAACCAGTTCAGCTTTCAGGAACTTTGGCAGCTTTGCTTCCCAGAAAGTTGGAAACCTGAGGTTTGAATAGAATATTTAAATTTGGTTTTAAATATTATTTTAAATATTTAAATTTTTTGGTTTTCTCAGAAACTCAATGGCTTTCAAATCTGTTGAGGGCAAAGTTGGAACAGCTTACACATCAGTAAAGGTGCTTTTATGATGCAATTAAAAAAATTAACACTTCCATAAATTGTAACTAACACAACTATATATTTATTTAATGGATAAATAAATTAATTTGCATACTTTAGAATAAATAATGATCATTATTATTAAAACCACAAGCATTCAAAATCAATTGATTCGCTCAAATCTCACATGGTAAGTTTAACTTTCGAATAAAGTTAAGCCTTAGCTTTGCGTTTGAGAAATCAGTTTGTTCAAAAATCTTCTTTGAATTGTACCCACAATTTACTTTATTTTCTCCATGTTATATCACTCTCAGTTTGAGTTAATTTTTAAAAATCATTTTCGTTATAAATCATTAGTTTTTTCCATTTCCGATCTTTCAGAAATAACGTTTCAGTTGAATCAAACTTTGACACACTGACCACCTATAAAAGAACCAAACCTTTCTTCTATTTCACCACAATCAAAAAACTCCACCAACATTTGGCAACCACAATCAGACAACCCAACCAACATTCACCCACCACGATCAAAACCTCCATCCACCCCTTCAACCACCCACCGCCAGGGCAAGTTGAAGCCCGGCAAATCGACCGACGGCTACGAACGCGAACTAGACGACAAGGCTGACGGCCTATCGGAGCCGTTCGAGACGCCCGAGTACCCGGACACGAGCGCCTACAACGCGCCTAGTGAGCAAACCCTTGTCAGCGACCTCGTCAAGAAACAAGCCGCATAATCCTCTTGTATTTTTTCCTGTGTAGCGCATCGTAATCATTTGTTTATTCATATAATTTTTTTTCTTTATTTCTTTATTATTAATTATTATATACTAATGTTTTTTATCACTTTATTTTTGTGTGGCTGTAAGAGGTTTAAGGTATTTTTAAATTGTAAATTTACTTTTTCGTTTTGACTTTAATACTTTTTTTCGTGAGGTTTTCATCTCCACAGCTCTTGAGTTTTATCTTCATTCTAGCACTTCATTTAATGTCTCTGAATCCAAATACTCACCCCCACTAACTCCTCACCAACCCTTCACCAACCTTCCACTAACTCCTCACCAACCCTCTACCAACCTTCCACCAACTCCTCACCAACCCCTCACCAACCCTCCACCAACCCTTCACCAACCCTTCACCAACCCTCCACCAACCCTCCACCAACCCCTCACCAACCCCTCACCAACCCCTCACCAACCCTTCACCAACCCCTCACCAACCCTCCACCAACCCCTCACCAACTCTCCACCAACCCTACACCAACCCTCCACCAACCCTCCACCAACCCTTCACCAACCCTTCACCAACCCTCCACCAACCCTCCACCAACCCCTCACCAACCCTCCACCAACCCCTCACCAACCCTCCACCAACCCCTCACCAACCCCTCACCAACTCCTCACCAACCCTCCACCAACCCTCCACCAACCCCTCACCAACCCCTCACCAACCCTTCACCAACTCCTCACCAACCCTCCACCAACCCTTCCATTGCGCCAGTCCTAGTTGTGTGGAAACCTCTTTCCGATTACAACTTTGCACACTTTAAGAATTATTTATTTGCATTGTTGTTGTTGTCGTTGTTGTTGTTGCTGTTGTTGTTGTTGTTGTTGTTTTTTCTTGCATTCACTTTTACTCATTGCGGCCATTTCGTCAACCATCTTGAGTGATAATCCGAAAAGAAAGAGACGATAATTCAGTCAGTCGTCCAGTATAAGACAGTTTATTATCATCATTTTCATCATCATTATCATCATCATTATCATCATTGTCATCATCATCATCATCATTGTCATCATCATCATCATTGTCATCATCATCATCATCATTGTCATCATCATCATCATCATTGTCATCATCATCATCATCATCATTGTCATCATCATCATCATTGTCATCATCATCATCATCATCATATACGACATTATTAGTAATTTTGTTATTATTATTTTTATTAGCAGTATTTTATTACTATTATTGTCTTTGTCATTTAAATGCACCCACCACATTCACACCAACTTGTTGTGGAATCGTTACAATTTCCGGCAACATATGCTTCATAGATTACATTGCAAACATTCCAAAATCTCTATACATTCAAACGGTTCATATACAACATAATATTTCATAATATAATGTAATTTAATATAATATGATAAAAATTAAGCTTAAACTGGTAATTTTATCAATCAATGTTTTGACTTCCCGAATGCATCTGACTAAATAATCTTGCTTTTTTGGAGTTGAAAATAACATTTTATGAACATTAGTGAATAAATTACTTTTCTTTTGCAATGAGTTTTGAAAATTATTTTTATTTTTCACTTACCGCAACTTTAAAATCTCGTATTTAGTTCTAACGACTTTTTCCCATTTGGTCTAAAATTTTAAAATTATAACTTGCTTGTTCACCCTAGCTTTCAAACGTCTTGAATAACTATTTCCAATTTATTATGCATTGCTAAGGATTGAAATGAAATATTTGGTTATAGCATTTCAAGTAGCTTTGCTTATTCAAAATTTTTCCTCAACTTCTAGGCATTCCTATATCTTCGCATCAATAATTCATTCTTAAACCATTATAAAACTATCTTGAGATCCAGATGCTTGTGGCATGAAGCATCATGCTTGCTGTTTATCACAGGTGACATTTGCTAAAAAGTAGTGATAGTAAATTAACTGAATGGTTGGTAGTGAGGCATCTTTTATGGATTATATTATATTTTTTCCAGTTTATCTTTACAGAACTATTATTTAAATTCATTGATCTTTGAATGGGACTTGATTATGACTTCGCTACATCGCATTGATTCAGATATTGAGACTTA
This sequence comes from Piscicola geometra, assembly GCA_943735955.1. Classification (NCBI taxonomy): domain Eukaryota; kingdom Metazoa; phylum Annelida; class Clitellata; order Hirudinida; family Piscicolidae; genus Piscicola; species Piscicola geometra. The sequence continues at coordinate 8,290,434 of OX030962.1, forward strand.
GCCATTGAAAAACAAAACGTAATTTTCCATTCAAATTTATTTAAAATGTCACAATTACACTGAATAACATGTCGAGATTTAGCAGTAAAAATCGTTGACAAATTAAGTTTAATTTGCAACTACTGCCGAGTAATAAAAAGTTTAAATATAAAGCCTTTTCTCCGGCTAGGCATATAAATAGGGTTAATAAACTTCAAAAGAGTTCCTTTTACCCGCTTCACATCAAATGAAACAAAATTTTACCCAAAGCACATATGAGAAGTTAGTTAGGTTTTTTATCGCAGATTTAATTGATGAAATAGTTATTAAGTTCAGTTCAATGTTTAAATGTTTATATGGATCACTATATGAAGAATCAGCAAGCAAATAAAAAAGCAATCAGAAAATCTTTTACCGTTCGTGAACTATTTGTCAAAAAAGCAACATAAAAACATTTTCCTTGAGGTATGGAGTAAGAAACAGAAAAATCGGATAAAACTCACTTTTAAATTAATAAAATAAAGCCACAATATATAGCATACTAAGTGTACCTTAAATGAACTCTAATGTTTAGATTTGTTTGATTCAATTATTCCATAGTTTATGGCATACCCACGTAAATCTCTATAAATCATTTATTTGTATATAATGTGCAAATTGAATTAATAACTTGTTAGAAATCCTGAGTGCCTGTGACATGTGACAAACCAGCACGAACCCAAGCAAAATTTATAAAGGTAAATAATGCCACTATTAGCGTCCGTTCATTGTTTAACAATGACTTTAAGAAGGTCTGCGTTAATAACAGAGCTTTGTTGCATATGTAGGTAGTGTGGTAGTGAAAGAATGAATTAATTGCTAGGACACTAAGAGAATGTCAATATAAAGGGTTTTCAGTTCAAATAATATTTAAATTTAATATAATATGAAATGAAAATGTCGTTTAATAAATATTAAACAAATTTCAGCTAAAATTGACGAGAAAAACTGTCTTTATCTGATAAAAACGAAATATAAAGGTTAAATTCCAAAGAAATCATACAATTCGATTAAAAATCTTGTACTTTGCACAATAAAAACCGTTTCACATTGAAAATTAAACATTGAAAAAAAAAGAAATTAAAAAGTGGTATTAAGAATTGGACGAAAGTATAGAAAAAAATAGGGTTAATTTTTCCCTAATCTTTTCAAAGTTTTAATTCACACAGATACTCAATGAAACTAGAATGAAATTTGTACAATTTATTTTTTAATCACTCACGCATTCATCCTATTTTAAATTCAGCAATCTTCAATTGGAAAAAGTTTTTTTCCACTCAAAAAGACAGACCAGTTCATCAAAAGCCAAAAGTTCAAAAGCAGACAATTTTAAATATGAAAAAGAAAAAACAAAATTCGCATAACTTCGAAGGCATTCATTTTTACCTGTTTTACATCTAAGTATTTACTATCTAATTGGAAAAAATATTAAAAAATGAAATTAAATTCTTTTTCAGTCACAAAGCAATAGCAAAAAAATGTCAAACAATTTCGAAAGCATTCTAAATCTTTTTTCCGCTTCTTAACTTTCTCGCACCCAATTCCCAGTTTCAATCAAAAGCCTTTCCAACAGTATTTCAATAAATGATCCAAAAAAGGATGATTTCGATCCTTTCATTTCCTTGGTACAAGCGTGATGGGAACTCTTTTTCCTGGGTTCAAAAGAGTTCTAAGTCTCGTTTTTATTTCTTCGCCTTCGATCGCCTTCAAGTCAAAGCTGTCCACTATCTGGAAGGTAGGAGTAGTGGTAAGGGTTGGGTCGTGGTAGAGATGGAGTGATGCTTGGGGTGGAGTGGTGGTTGGGCTCAAGTGATGGTAGGAGTGTTGGTGGGGCTATGCTGTTAGAGAATTAATAGTTGTTTTTAAAGTTTGCTAGTATTTATAGTTGATGTCCTAATTTAAAGTTTATTGCTGTTTTGTCAGTAGGTACATTTGTTGAATGAAGCCTGCTGTAGACTGAATGACAGCAGAGTGATAGTGAAAATGGAGCTCTCAAGGGTGTCAAGTGCAACAGCCAATAAAATACAGAAAACTCTGTCTTAACTTAATTGTTTCTTTAAAGTCAACGATTCAATAATTTTTGTGTTGCAGATTTGCACTTGAAAGAGATTATATTTGAAAGTTCTTTGTCATCCATTCAGATGCCACGCTGCTTGCATCTCGATAAACTTGGAATAGTTTTAAGACACTTAAAAGGGTGAATAAAATTTCGCAATGAAATTATATGTAAAAACTTTAAGACTTTTAGGATATTGAAGGATTTAAAAAATGAACTAACTTACATTGATCCTAAAAAATAATACAGCAAAAATCGAGTCAATAAAAGAAGAAAAAGAAAAGATAACAAAATTAATGAAAGTAACAAGGTGGGAAACGTTCATAGTGTAATAATAAAACAATTACCGAGTAATAAACACCATAATTATTTCAGTGCACTAGATCAACTGTAGCTTGTAAATCACCTATCTCAAATATTTCATTGTTTTTCATTTCAGTTCATTTATTTTTATATTCTTAAACAATTCATTCATTTTTTTCTTTTACTTTATTATATATATTTTTCCAATATTAATAATAATATAACCCTTATTTTTATTATTAGTTCATAACTATTTATAATATTTCCGTGCTACTATATTTATCTTTTAACAAAATGTTTTTATTTTCGATGTTTTTGTGAACGAAAGTTCAACCGGTTTTGAGTAGTTTTCTTTTTGATTGATAATCTTGCTCTAAATTCCTTTTGACTCTACAGAACCGTTTGCTGGTATCATTGTATTCAGGTTTGCTATATGCTATATAATCCATTTATTTTTAGCATATACAATTTTATTTTGTTAAACGTATATTTCCATTTATTATACATTATATTTAAATATACAACAATATTTATTTATTTAATTTTTTTCTTCATGATGTGTTAAATGGAGGTTTGTGTTTGACCACTGCACCGAATGGCGATGCTCTTAAACTTGCAGGTGTGAAATAGATCACATGCTGATACGTAATTTGTGTGCTGTTATTTATTTTATGTATTAATATGTCGACTATGAGCTTTCTTTAGTATTTAGTTTTTTTAGTAGAACCATAATCAATATTTAGGTTTTTTTCTAAAAAGTGGCAACACGCGTTGTACCCTAACTTGTTTATCCATGCATTTTAGACTTTTTCTTAAGTGCATCTATACTTTTATTGGAAAAATGTTTCGTTTTTTGAACATTGTTCTCAAAACTTTCATGTGTTTATTTTAATTAAATGATTTTAAAAAATTTTGAATAATTGTTGTTATTATATAAATTTTATTTATGTTTTCACAATTGTTAAACAAATAGATGGATTGTTATTTGAGATGGGTGCACTCTTGATTCTTATGGAAAGTTTCTTTGGTACATTGTAAATGCACATACATGTAAACGCACACATCCATAAACCCATTTCATAAAAAAATATATAATAAATTCATGAATACAACATACAAAAACAAAAAAGAATATGCATTCGAAAAAAATAGGTAAATACTCCTACGCTGTCTTTTATAAACGTTTAATAGCCTACTGAAAGTTTTTTTGCGCTTTGAGCACCTAAATTTCACAAAAATTCAGAAGCTTATAGAATTTCTCGAGGACAACAGAAAACATATTACAGATTGCTGCAAAAAAATCTTGATGACATATCTTTAATCTTGCAAATTATGTAAAACTTGAATGTTATTTACATTTTTTCACAAAATATTTTAATCTTTAATTCTTACTATGATGTTCATTTAAAATAATTCATTTTTTGAAAATATTTTAAACTTTTCAAAGTGCTCATAAACTAGTTTAAACATTAGCGTCACACAGGCTTAACCTAGTAAATTTTTATTTTCATTGAACGATCTCTAAATATAACCAAAACATCTAAAATTTCGGACAAATTATTTTAGAAAAAAACATTTAATTTAAATATTATGTTTTTGAAAAATTCTAATTGGCATTTATCTAATGTAATATGAAAAATCACCCAGAAAAAATAAAAATACTAATTAAAATGTTAAAATTTTACAAAATTATAAATATATAAATTTCAAATACTTCAATACAAATATTTTATAACTCAGTATAACTATTTTAATAACTCAGTTATTAAAATATTTAAATTAATGGTAAAACAATCAAAAAAAATTTAATTTGTTTGATAAACTTCGATTAATTATATTATTGAAAATAATTAATACTAGAAAAATCCCTGAAACAGTATCATCACTCAATCCACGCCGGAGTTTCACAATGTGTGGGACATCAGAAATCGAAGACAATGAAACTGACATAAACAGAAACATTAATGCGAAGAATTCTGGAATACAAAGATGATAAAAAAGAAATAAATAAGAAATAGACCAAAAACAAACATGCTAATTTAAAAGTATATGCCAAGATTGATACTGATGAGATTGAATTAACTGGCTATTATTTTATATTTTAAATGAAACACTGAAAAACTTTAGAAAACTATGATGGAAAACGAATTTGAGAAAAAGATGATGATAATAAAGATGATGATAATAAAGATGATGATAATAAAGATGATGATAATAAAGATGATGATAAAGATGATGATGAAGATGATGATGAAGATGATGATAAAGATGATGATGAAGATGATGATGAAGATTATAATAAAGATGATGATGAAGATGATGATGAAGATGATGATGAAGATGAGGATGAAGATGATGATGAAGATGATGATGAAGATGATGATGAAGATGATGATGAAGATGATGATGAAGATGATGATGAAGATGATGATGAAGATGATGATGAAGATGATGATGAAGATGATGATGAAGATGATGATGAAGATGATGATGAAGATGATGATGAAGATGATGATGAAGATGATGATGAAGATGATGATGAAGATGATGATGAAGATGATGATGAAGATGATGATGAAGATGATGATGAAGATGATGATGAAGATGATTATGAAGATGATGATGAATGACGTCAGGTGATCGAGCGGAGAGGAGTAATGGTGGGTAGTGTGTAAATGATGAATGCACACACAAAATCCAAAAAATATTTTTTGTAAAGAAAATAAAAATAAGTTCATTAAAAATTAGAAAAAAACTAAAAGGTACTTGTATTAGTTTAACGTTTAGCAAAATGAGAAAGAAAAAAGGTTTTTGAGATGAAAATATAACAACATCAAAGTTTGAAAATAAATGTTTGACAAAATATAAGTAATAATTAATTTATACCAAAAACAACATGAGCAGCAATAGAAGGATCTCAAGAGTGATTGTCTTGCACCTTTCCAATGGCTGTTATGACTGCGCGAGGTGGTTTTCTCCACATCCATTGTTCATTGTTTTATTTTCAGTTGAGTTTTGTTATTTCTTTTATCTATTTTTCTTTACTCGATTTAATTATATTTTAAAGTTTTATTTTTATGCAATGATTACTTGAAAAGTCGATTAGTTTTTCGTTGATGCCACTCATTTTTAGTTTATTATTTTTTGGCTTATAGATGACCTTTCTGATTTGTTCAGTTCAGTATAACATTTTTTTAAAAGTATTCTGCTCATTCCAGTGAAGTCAGTACATTTGACACTCTTCAATAAAAAATTTGTGAATTTTAAAAATTTGTCATTTCAGGCTGATCGCTTTTGAAGAGACAATGACTTTATGTGATAAATGATGCAAAGCCCAAATCTGTTTTGCACGTTTTTAAGATTTATTTTTCTTCGATTTTTGAGAGCACTTGAGTTTTTCAATTATCTTGATTTATTTTTAATAATAAATCATGACCGCCTCAAAACTGTAAGCACTAGCCAGAAGAATATGCACTCAAAAAAATGACAAAACAAAATAAATAACTAAAATACTCCTCAAGAAACAATTCAACTACAACAACCACTAAGACTATTAGCATTGATGGCAGTTGTTGCAAAAAAACTGTTCTTGTAGTTGTATGTACTAGTTATTACTACAACTCTTTCTACCGTATGTATTAGTTAAAACTATGAATTCTACTACTAATACCGTAACGATCAAACTGGTGTACTGAAAAGCTTGAAGCTTCTATGAAGAAGTTACGAGGAGATAATAGCTTGCCATAAAGACCGAAGCGTGTTTATTCAACAATACAAGATCGCTGCCTCTTTATTCTACACGCTAACCTCTCTAATCTGTCACTCCTGACACACCAAGCATCTGTTCCTACTAAGAAAGCAACACTTTCTTTACTTTTTAAACTTTTTTATACGAAGGTCTTTTAGTGTGGAATTTAAAAATACTAGAAGTTAGTTTGTTTAGAAAAAAATTCTGGAAAATATTTGATTTGGGTCTTAAATTCTCGGTCATCAGATGTACCCTCAAAAAATTTTTATTTTAAAAAATGTCTAATTCAAATGCTTCCTTGCGCGCTTGTATAAATTGTATATGAATTTTTTCCAATAGAAATATTGTTTAGGGTTTTAGCGGAAACAATGTATTAGAGCTTTAATTTTTAAATCTTAAATACACATAAATAGGTTTGGTATTTTTTTAGTTTCAATTAATTCTTATTAAAAATGATAATAGAAAAAAAAATAAATGAAATTAATTTTCACACCTTCGCTATGCTCACCATCAACTCCATGTTTCCAACGTGTTTTCCTGTTAAAAAAAATTTATGAAATTATTTTGAAACTAAATAGGTTTTAAAATAAACATTTTCAAAAATATATAAAACAATTTCTTGAATGCAATGAAGTTTTCATGACGTATATGAAAGTTATCGCGTTTTGGAAACTTTCGAGTGCAGAAGTGATTTTTAAGCATTTATTTATCAACTTTTAGAACGCTGTTAATATAATATATACATGTATATTCTATAAATTATTTTTATTGCCTATATTTCTCCATGCCTCATCCTCCTATGTAACTAACATACATCTCATGAATACATTCTGCCATACTCAAATGTATGAAAGTAATACAAGGCATGGAAGAAAGGTTGATTGGTGCGCATTCCAGAGAAAGACATTGGTAAGTTTATGATAGATGTTTTTTGTTATTAACTTCTGGTTTGCTTTATTTATTCATTGATTTTATGTTCTTTTAAGCTCGTTTTTATGAACATTTAGTAGCAAAAAGAATTCCATTGAATTTACCAGCAATGTTTTTGTTTTATACTAGGTTTTGGTAAGGTATTTTAGTATTTTTAGCAACACTTCATCTTTTCAATGCACTGCAAACAATTTCTTTTTTTTATTTTCAGTACAAATTCTTCTTGTATAAATTTTTTTCCCATTTTTCTCGACTTGAACCAGTTCACCTCTCAAGTCGGTTTTTTTCCATACTCTTTTAAAAACCAATAAATAATTTTTTTAATGTTACATTTTAGATTTAGGGCTTATTTATTTTTCAAAAATCAAAATATTTGCGTTTTACCGTCAATTTTTTTACCATAGCAATTATTTTTCTTTTAAAAAATAATTAACCTTATAAAAACCGTTTTTTCTCACCTAGACAACTTCTTGTTCCGAATCCAAAGGGAATGCAAGCAAAAGGATGTCTTTTCGATTGTCCCGCCGTGCTTCTGATTATATTGCGAATTTTATTAACAATGAAAAAATCAAAAGAATAAGAAAATAATTTGGAAAAGTTTTTTTATTAATTATAAAACTATTTATAGATATAGTAGTTAAATTTAATAAAAATTTATGAGTTTTAATATTACAAATAAAAGTCATTGCCGCATTCAACTGACGATTGTTCTTCGAATTTTCCGTCAGTCTTGGCGTCCACATCATCACTGAACATTTCTTCATACGTAGAGTTTTGATTTCTGTTCCATCTTAGATATGAAAAAAAAAATAATAATGTTTTTAAAAAATTTTAATAATTGGTGAAAACTTTTTCTTAAAATAACAAATATCGTGATCAAACCAACATCGATTCACAAAAGTTGAAAAAAATTAAATACTGTTTGAAATTAAACAGACAAAGCAAATTCATTAAGCTAAAAAATTTACCTTTCCGGCATGAACTTCTCAGGTTGACTGAAGTAGTCAGGGTCCATACTGGAGCTGTACTGGTTCATGAGAAGCAGTGTCTGCGTTGGAGGGGTGGTCGAAAAGATTTTAATGAATTTATTTCTGCTCATTCAATCTTCAAATAAATAATTTATTCTTTAAAAAATAATAAAGCTCAATAAAGCGACGAAGATAGAAAAAACAAGAAAAAAAATAAATTAAGAATTGAAAAAGTAAAAAAAAGGAAGAGAAGTGTGGATGGTGAAGAGAAGTGATTGGGATCGAACAGAGTCGTAAATATGAAGGTAGTGCCCATAAAAGGCCAATAAACGCATCCTTAACGGCCACATCGACCCTTCGTTTGTCTGACTTGGTGTGTTGACATGTGTGCTCTTGTGTCCATCAGTCTTTGCGTGTGGTTTCAATTGTGTGAACTTATGTGTGGAACTTTTTGATTCAACGTGTGTGTATGTGTATTTCATTTGAGTACTATACATTACAGTTGGTAATTTTTTATCACAAAACAATTTATAAAAATGTTTTAAAAGCTAATACGAGATATTAAACCGTGAAAGAAATCTAGAAAAAGCGATACAGAAACACCATGGACCGCGGAGAAAGCACGCTAATGACAAGTCGTAAAACAATAAAGGCCCAATAAAAATGCAATGAATGTGACAATGGAAACACTAAAGTAGTAATTGATTGTCATTATACGCTATATAAATGCCAGTTCTTCAGTGAAACAAAATGAAAAATATATTTTTACAAAAAGATTAATTGGGAAAAATAGTTTATATTATAAATTTGTTTAAATAAAAATAATACTCACGTTTTTCGGTATACTATAGCCATCAAGTACGATATCATTATCAAGAATCCTGCAGTTCATGGTTACTATGGGAAACATCCTCATGGTTTCTTTGACAACCGTTCTTAAATATTTCAGTTTTGGAAGGTCTTCTTGAGAGACGTTTACCGGCAATTTAGATGAAGATGATGATGATGAAGATGACGATGACAACGATGACGTTGTTGATGATGATGGTCTGAGAATTGTGTGGATTTCAGTTCTGAGTTTATCTTGTTTGTCAGGGTTTTTGGCTAGAAGATAGAGTGCAAAACACAGCGTGTTGGCGGTCTGAAAAAAAGTAAGTATTTAAAAATTTCAAAGGTAGTTTAAGAAGCTAAAAATACTAATTCTCCAAATTAAACGGCAATTTTTAAAAGAAGTTGGCTCTTTCTGTAAAGATGAAAGTTGAGCAACAATTTTTAACAAGGAGGAAAAGATCAAATTTGAGAAGAGGGTTGTGGTAGAATTCGATATGGAAATATGCAAGCACCAATAGAACTCTGCTTGTAGAGAAACTCTATAGGTGCAGGGTGTCTAAGCGGTTTAAGCGATATTTATTCTGAGAATATTTGCAATATTTTTAATTGTTCAACAAATATATTTTTTTATTCGCTCCGAATTACATTCCATGAATGCGTTTTGCTGTTTTTGGGGAGTTAAGTGGGTTAATGTGAAGGCAGTACAATCAGTGCAAGTGGAAATCAAAATTAATTTGAATTAAGGTAATTCCCTTATTAAGTGCGTTGAGTGCGGCGAATCTAATAAAAACAATCAAATGCTATCTTAGAATACTTAAAATCACACTTTCATTGCTACGCACTTTTCACTTAATATTCGCAAAGGAATGCCTTGTAGACAGCCTTTTATTATTCTCTTTTTTCAATCTTATTGTTTTAGCTTTAGGATTAAATTATGTTATAAAAAATTTTAAGAAACTATTTCAAAAAATTAGAAAAAGTAAGTTTTACATTGGCATAAAATTTAGTTTTTTCAACTATTTTATACAATCGATAAATAAAAAAAGTAAAAAAATTTAGACATTCCATCTTCATTCGCCATTCGTCATGCAACACCGTCACTCACCGTATCGGAAGCGGCCATGAGTAGCTCAGCGATGTTGGTGTGAACTTGCTCTTTGGTGAGGTTGGGGTTGTTGATGAAGTGACTGAGGTAAAGGCCGGAGTTTGCTTCGTTCTTGCCGAGAGCTTCGACTTTGTCGTTGATGAGGTCTTTACCTGTTTGGTGCGTAAGCGAATATATTATCGATTGAGGAGGTTGTTAGGGGAATGTAGTTTGGCTGTATGTTTTAGTTCTAAACAAAAAAAGAAAAAACAAACATTTAAAATTTTATTTTTTAGTTTTATTCATTCTAATGACTTTTTCTCTCCCACCTTAAACCAATTTTCATCTAACTTCGACTCTCTTTTTTCTACATTTACCCTTCCTTCTTATCCCCATGCACAAATTACCTATCTTGAGGATATTCTCCCATCCGCCAGCGAATCTTTTCCAGAAACTGGTGTTGTATTTTTGATGGAACTTTTCGCCAACGATGATGTAAAGAGACGACGACATCATCTCGAAAAGACTGTTCAGAAAGAGTTGTGTTCTGGTGGGAATCTCTTCCGAGAGGCAGCCTAGGCGGGTCTCAAACAAGAAAGATCCTGCAGCTGATTGTGAAGGATGGTGTTGTGGTGATGGATCTGGTGGCGGTAGTGATGGTTGCAAGTTCTGGGGCTGGTACTTATATATGTTGAGTGGTAAATGGGGCTTTTATGATATTGATATTTTGTATTAGTGCTTAAAGCAAAAAAAAATTTAATTTTCGAATTATAAAAAATATAATAAAGTTATCTTATCAACCTTAAAAACTTGCAATTTATTAAATCTTTAATGCTAAATTCGTTTGGGAAAAGGTATTGGAATCAACCGTTCTGTTTATAATCATCAATATTTAGGCTATCTGAAACAGAATCTCTTTGCCTAATGTATGTTCGCATAAATCCGCCAACTTGTGTAGAACTTCTTCCTCTCAATAAATGTATATAGCTATATCGTGTTGTGTATCTATATAAATGTCTGTAACACTTCTTTTAGAAAGCCCTTTGAGACACATTAATTTGATGTATTGGCGCTAAAGTCAAATACTTATAAAAAATTTCTTTAAAAATGTCTTCTCATAAACTACTTTTTTAAAGAAAACATATTTTTCAGTTTAATTCTTAACTATACAATTATTTTATTTATTGAAAAACTGCTCAAACCTTCCAGACTCCAGAGATAAGCTACGTTAGGGATGCTGTGGGCAATCTCGGAAGGCCCCTGCTCCTTGTAAATCTTTTTTAACTTCAACACTAGATCATCACTGACCTGAAATGGTTGCGAAGTTAGGGCTTAGATATATAGAATGTTGTTTGTAGGCGTGAAAATTATATATTAAATAAAAATATTTTATCCACGTTAAAACGTATTTACACGCCTGATTAATGGGCGCGACCAGAGATTTGACTCCAAACGGACAAAATACTTTCTTGCCAAACTCCGTTCGATACAACTGCCACTCACTCCCTTGGCTGGAAAAAAAAATTTATTATTTAAATAATGTAACATAAATTATTTCTCACAATTTTCAAACTCATAATTTTCAAATATTTTATTATGAACACACCAATAAAGTTTGGATAATTATTGAAAAGTATCGCTCAAAAGAGTCCGTGATTTATTATGTTTGCTTAACAGTCTTTAAAAATTCTGATCCAATAAATCTCAATTAATCAAAATTTCTTTGCCAATCTTTTCAAGCAGAGGCAGAGATCTATTGGTATAGTTGTATACATCTAAGTCGACGTAAGCAAGTCACACATAAAAGCATTATCCCAATGCCGTTACTCTAAAAGAGTAAAATAACTTTTAAAACAACAAAATTTATAATAAAATTTTAATTCAAAATAAAGATTCGATTGTTTGTAACGTACTCTCTCACACACATACATACAAACTGTGTATTGAAGAAAGTATGTGTATAAGTTGGAAAGTGGCAGAGATAAATATGCTGTCTGGATGCTCGTGATTAATGAACCTTCCAACGCACCCTGCCTCCCTCCTTCCTCACTTCAGCTTCCTCCGAAATATTTAAGAGATTTTGCAAAAGTCTTCTGCAAAGACACTTAGTAGCTCTTCTGCTGTTCGTTACATTCTAGTTGTTCTTATATTTATGTGAACAAAGAAAAAATGACAAGCTGAACCATTTTTCTTTTTAAAATTAATTTAAAATTTTCCAATTTTATTAATTCTCGAGCTCCATTAATCTCCCTTATCGTTTACTAGAGTGCCTTATCGAGTCTGTAAATGCCACTTTTTCAGCCCTACCTCACTAATTGATTTTAAATACTGGCATTGTTTGGAATATAAATAAAGAAGTCATTTAAAACCCCAAAAAAAATTTAATCGATTGAAACTATATAAACGTTATAAAATCATAAAATAGAACAAAACAAAGTAAAATTAAATAAAAAAATTTAATTTAAAAATGTATTTTAAAATATATCCTATAGGCAAACTGTCTTACTAAAACAACCATAGAACACAGAACCAACGCAGTAGTGATGCCATGCGGCAATGAGTTGACATCTCTGTACAGGGTCCAAGACCTCATTGTCGGTCTGTTTGGGTATCTTCCCTCTTGCCTGTCGGGGTGTAGTGTGGTGTCGTGAGATGATGTAAAGGGATAGGGTTATATTTTGTGGAATATTAAAACAAACAAATAAATAAAAATTCTAGTGTATTAGCAGTAGTAGTAGAGCGTCCGTAGTATTGAAAGTTTAAAAAATTAACACACACAACATTTATTGAAAATTTTAAAATTGAGAAATTTAAAAAGCGCACCTATGGATCTCCTCCATCAGCTTGGGGTCACTGACGTGCACTTGCCAATTCGGTCCCCACTTCTCGCGGAAGATTTTGCCATACTTTTTGTGCAAGCGAGCCTGGTGGGATGTGAGTGTGGTAGTTCGATCAAGTTTTGGTGTCATATGATGGTTAAATAACTTTTTGCATGAAACATTTTTCAGTCTCAGTTAAATAGTGATTTATAAAGTTCCTCTGTATTGTTGAAAAAATGAATTAAAGCTTCAAATTACGCTGTTACAAAAATATAAAATCTATTGCTTTAAATTCTATTGCTTCAAGCAAAAACCAAGATTAAACCTCTAAAAGACTTTTGAAGTTTTATGAACGAAAAATTTATTTATAAATAAATTCAACTTTATGATTAAATGTTTACTTATTTTCCTATACGGGCACGCATTTGATTGTGGATCATTTATCATAAGTGATAAATGAGATGGCGTTGATATATAGGCTCGGAGCTGTTAAAAGAACGGCGAAACACGAACTTTTCTGGAAAAATAAAAGACTGATAGATATTGACTATGCGCTTATTTAAAAAAATCAAAAGATTAAAAAAAAACAAAACAAAAAAACAAACCTATAATTTATAAAAATAAATTTAGGAATTACCATTAAAAAGAATAGTTTCCGAATAAGAAATAACGTAGTAAGTGTGGAATAGGGGTGATGGGCTGGGGTAAATTAGTTACAAGTGATTTATGTGTATCCATTAATCATTGATCGACGTGTGTTGTTGTGTGGAGTTGTGTGGAATTATATGTGGTTGTGTGGAGTGTGTTGTTGTTGTGTGGAGCTGTGTATTTTTTTGTGGATCAAATATTAGAGTGTATAACTTTGTTGTTTTATTGAAGATTATTGTCAGGAATTTTTTACAAGTGATACAATGATTGGAAGGTTTTGCGAATCTCCCATGCACCGATCGTTTTATACGATTAAATTTTTATAGAACTTAACTCCGTGGCATTAATGTTTTTAATGAAATCGTACTGGATTCGCTATGAAAAATGATACTTCATGAAGTTCTGAAGATTATGGGAGTTTCACTAATATATATCCGTTTCCTTAATTACCTATTGTTGCGGTCTCTCATTAAATATTATTTCGTACTTAAACCTTTAAAATTGACATATCGATATTCTTTTTATTTTGGTATTTTTTGTTTTATTTTTTTCGGTTTTTACTGTTATCTTTTATACAACAAAAGAAACGAAATTTGTAGTATTTAAAAAAAGCAAGTTTTGGGTTGACAGTTCTCTCTATGACCTATTGAAGCTTCATGTTACTTTGTTTTAATAAGGTTAAACTTTGAATTTAAATGTTGAGTTTGTTTTTGTTTTTTCCATAAAAGCACACAAATAAATCGAAAAAGATTTCCCTCAATATACAGTTTTTCGAGATTTAATTTTTTTAAATAGTTTGGAGGCTTTTCAAATGGCATACGCTAAAGCTGAAACAAATGGTTTTAACCGAACTCAGTTGATTTATCGCGGCGTGAAGTGCCAGACGAACTCTGCTCGGGTGTATGGTCATTTGGTGTAATGGAAAAGTACGCAGTTTACTCTTTTCCTTATCCATTATAAAAGCAATCGCTCGATCAATACGCCTTTCAGATAACAAAGCAAAGAGTTATCAAATGCCTTTTGGTGCATCCATATAATCGCCTCTCAAGTCCTTCGAAGTGATATTATCAATTGAAAAATATAATTATTTATTTCATTTATGTAAATTAATGAAATAAAAAAATTTAAAGTTGAATTAACTTCATATTTTGAAATTAAATTGGTCAATAAAGAATGATTGAAATGACGAAAATTGATAATTGAATGTAATGACACAATGCCATAAACAAGCAGAGAGACCGCCTGCTTGATACCTAATCGTTATTTACGACTTCGGAGGGAATCTCCAGCAAATAAATTAATCTAAATGCAATAGAATTATAACGAATTCAATTTAGTTTTAAATTTGTTTTTAATATAAAAAATTTAGTGATTTAACACTCCAGCAAAATTCTTTAAAAAGAGTTATGAAGACGTTCAGGGTTATACCATAGATACTGTGTTATAGTTATGAAATAAACTTTCAGGCAACTTTATATAATCTATTAAATACTACAGTTTAAATTAATTTTTTGACAAAATTCATCTGGATACCTGCACAAAGAAAATTTAATAATCCCAAAAAGTAAAATATCTATTATTGTGATTTTATTATTTAATTATGTAAAAAAAACCTTTCCACGAAATAAAAAATATCTGCTTTTATCCGTATTATTTGTTAAATTACCATTTCGGCTTAAGCTTCATCAAACCAACCCTTAATTTATATTCGACTTCGCAAAACTAATTTACAGACGTTTGTATTTCTAATAAAAACTAAAGAAGTATAGATTTTCAATGGATAAAAATAGCTATTAAAAAGCCATGAGCCTAAATTTATTTTTAAAGCAGAGTTAATTTTCTCACTTAAATTTATTTTATTCGAACTTTGGTGCATTGAAACTTTAAAAAATCAAATTTCATTCAACAGCCAGACATGCACCAACCTGCACCAAGTGCATCTTCCCGATGTTTTTCAACCTCAAGTACATCAGGAAGTTTCCAACGACGGGCCAGCCGATGGGACCAGGCAGTTCATGCATGGACTTTCTCAAGGGAGCTTCTTCTTCCAAGGGCAACGTCAGCGGTTGACTCGTCGCCGCATAAGGACAACTTGAACTTTTAACGCCTCTGCTCGGACTTCTTGTAGTTCCCATCCGCTGGTTTTCATTGCCGTGTGAGAGGGCTCTGACGGAACTGCTGAAGCTCGCTACGCTGGTTGGTGCATAGCGGTTTGTGATGCGACTGATGTGCTCGGTGGCTGGCTGTAGGCTCCTGTATAAGGACAGCAGTATGAAGTTTGATGATGATTTCATGCTTTCTTTGCGGAGTTTGTTTGGTCTTTGAATCGCGTCGATGAATTCTATAGCTCTAAAAAAGTTAATACTTTTAGTTTTTCATGAATTCGATTTTATGTCTGTATCTTTAAAATGTATTTTTACTTGAAGATTGGTAATAATAGGTTTACAAAAAATATAAAATAATTGAAAATAATACAAAAGTTGACATTGTAAAACTATCTATTTAATAGAAAAATTTTAAAAGATAACTTACAATATAACTTTCAGCTCATTTAGATGACGAAGTGACTGCGGCTACTGCAACGTTTTCAAAGTAACTAAATATTTCGTACGCAAAGCCTTTATATACGCAAAACTGCGTTCGTTTTCATATAGATGAATTTGCAATAAAGTATGAGCATGGAGATATACAAATTCTGTATATATATTCATACCTAATCCAACTCCTATAAAAACACACATATATTCAAACCATTTACTTCACTCCTTTATCTTTCGTTATAAATGCTCTTAGCCAGGAGTAATTTATCAAGGGATGTTTATAGACATCTTTTGTTCGACCATTTGTCAAAGTGTCCAATCCTTTCTATCGGCATTTATCATTGTATTTTGATAGCATTTGTATCAATCAATCTTTAATAAGACGAATAATAGTGAATGAATGATTGAGTATTTGTATTTCTGAGTCTATTTAGCATTTAATAGTTTGAGGTTATTTTAATAGTTTAGCTTGGTTAGTTTTTTTGAATAAAAAAAATAATTGTCGTGGTTTAAGATAAGAAGATAAATATTTTTTTAAGACAAAATAAAGGAAATTTAAAAAAAAATCAGAATAACAATTGATATTATTATTGTAGAGTTTTCGGGTTGGATACAGACCAAATGGCTTCTGTAAATCTTCTTAATTTACAAGATTTATTGCCCGTAGAGCTGCCCATTTGACTCCCTGTCTTATAAACATTGAATAGATCTTAGGAGATTTTGAAACACTTTGTTGCAATAAAAATTAATTATTAAAAATTATTTTTGTTTTTAAGCTCATTGAAGAGGATGAAACAGTTGCAGTTACAACGGTTTCATAACAAATGTTTAAAAAATCGTTTAAGAAGTTTTAAAAAGTCCTAAAATCCTAATTTCTCAACCGTTATGTCTGTTTGTCTGAGGAGAAGTTAGATTATTTCGCGAAAAGAGTTGATTTTCAAGTACTTCAACGACCGCATAAATTACAGAAACCATACTTACCTTTATATGCTTCAGATTTGACACACATTCCAGAAAAGTGTCTTTTCGAGGTTCTCAAAAGCATTGTACTTTCAAGAGTGGTTCGTGGCTTTTGTGTGGGAATGTTACCACTTCGTATTTGATTTAAAGAGACACATTATATTGTTTATTTAATAAGACTAAACTTAAAAGATTAATATAACTTGTACTAAAAACAGCTAAATTCAGTTCAAAAGTATTGTTTAAAGTTTTGCGTTCAAGAATGATTCAGAAAAGGACAATTTGCAGTTTCGACTCGATAATATCAGTGCGACCCCATTCTGCACGCACTACCCCCACTTAACGAGTGCAAACAGAAGCAGTTAAAAACACATCCATAATCTACTTCGATTTGTTATAAATTTGAAAGAT
Organism: Piscicola geometra; assembly: GCA_943735955.1. Classification (NCBI taxonomy): domain Eukaryota; kingdom Metazoa; phylum Annelida; class Clitellata; order Hirudinida; family Piscicolidae; genus Piscicola; species Piscicola geometra. The sequence continues at coordinate 8,307,750 of OX030962.1, forward strand.
TTTCTTAGTTTAATTTCTTTCCAAGTAACATAACTTTTTATTTTAATTTGCATACGTGGCTTGTTAAATGGTCGAGAAATAAGAAAAAAACAGCTTAAAGAAATCAGAATGAGAATTACCAGCTCGCGGGGTAATTCAGTGCAGTTTGGAAAATCAATTTTTTCGAACCAAAAATCGCATTAAATAATGTGTTCTGTGAAACAAAATGAGTCCATCATAAATCAAATTCAAAACACAATTAATAGAGGCCGTTAAAAATACGTCGGAATATAAGTCAAAAGAAAAATAATATACATACATATAAACTTTTATTTTTCTATATTTTACAAGTATAAATGCGTGTTTGTGATATCCATACGTTTTACACCGAATAAACCCTTACAAGTGCATAATAGTAAGATGTTGTGAGATGTGAGGGAAGATTGATTGGAGAGGATGAGAAACTAATGGAAAATCCATGAAACCTAAATGGCGTAAATATGGACTCAAAAATATAAAACATAATTTTTATTCGTTAAAATGCGTAAAAAATTGTTGTAATGGCGCATGAAAGGCGATAACAAATAACTTCTTTATTTAGTGGTTTGAAAAACACAAACTTAGGATTAATTTCCTCTTTATTCGAGTAAATTGCCTCTTTAAAATCACTAAATTCTCATTACATTCTTCACGCATTCTTAATCGAATGAATAATCTTATATGAGTTTTTAAAATAATTGCGCTGTTTTCTTTTACCTTTAAATTGTTTTAAGAGTTCATAATGGTTCAAGTGTTTTGAGATGTGTATAATAGTACTGAAACATTTGTGCACTAAGAATATTTTCTGCTTAAACTTATGATTTATTGTTTTTGTATGTACTTGGTAAGTTCAACGCCTGATTAAAAAACTTTTTCCTCAAAACTATTTGAAATTGATTAAGTTTTTAGAAATTGATTCATTAATCCTTCTTCTAGATAACATTTACCTGAATACAGTTATTTAAATGGACTTTAAACTCATATAATTTTGAATAAACCTTTAAAAAATTAACTCATACATCAAATTATCTAATCTTAATTAGCTTGTATTATGTAATTTATTATATTGTTTACTTGCTAAAAATGCATAAATTTGGAGAAAACAGTGTTTTTATATCTACCCCAAGTTGTACGTAAATCACGAGGTTTGTAACATCTTCTAACAAAGAAAAACAAAAATCAGAATTTTTAAAGAGATGAAAAAACTTGTAAATATAATTTTAATCAATTTGAATTATGTTTGCAAAACGTTTTTAAACTATAAATTGCAAGATAAAAAATGTTAAAAAATTTTGTTGTTAAATAAAAGCGAATTAAATTAATAAAACACACTTTTCTAGTTTTATTTAAGGAAACATGTTATGGATGGTTGTTTGATGCGTGATGGTTGTTTACTCGAACTGAAAAAGATAAATACATTTCTTGATAATTTAGGTGCTGAGTGGATACTTATTGATAAGGCGTCATTGTTCTAGTGCATTGAGTGTCATGTACCTAACCAGAAATACTTTTGATTTTAGTAGTCTGAACTTTTTATATTATGATATTTGTGATTATAATGTCAATAAAAAAATAGTTAACAATAAACTTAAATACCAATAATGATAAATTTAATAAATATTATTTTAATAGTTTCATAAGAAAAGTTTAAACTCCAGGGTTAAAAAATGCGTAAAATCTTTTATTGTTCGCTAGAGACGCTTTTTCAATATCTTCAGGGAAATATTCAATCTGCTGTTGAGGTTTTCAATCTATTAAACATTTTTAATGAATGAAAAACCTACTGTCTGTGTGAACCCATTAACCAAATTTTATAAAAAATTTGAGATCATTTTCTAATCAAAGTCTGCTAATAATCCTTTATCTCTCTACATATTCATTAACTTTTTTTCTTGTCATCAAATTATTTTATATTAAAATCAGATGCACAAATGAAGCAAAATAAAAGATTCAAAAATTACTTATTTATAATGCGTTGATTTGATAAAACCTCATATAATTATATTTTATGGTGCTTTGCTCTGAATAAATCCAAATAAAAGGTCATGCAATAGCAATTGCATTCCAAATACAAAAAGGCGAAAAGTTATTATTTCTGATGAATCATGAAAATAATTTTAATCCTCTTTCCTGAAGTTTTGAATTTTAAAATTCTCATTTAAAATATCTATCTTAGCTTGAATTATTGATTGAGAATCGTCGTTAATTATAAAACGTCTTTCAAAACCTTATATTTAAATTTTGAATATAAACTACATTTTTTTCATTCATATTAAATACGATTTCTAAATCCTAAATATACTTTTACACAGCCTAGCATCAATTTTTGTTCAATTTTATTTTTATTCGATCTATCTTTCTAATCTTACGCAAAATAGAAAGATCTCTAGACATTCATTATTTTAAGACACTATTATTTTTATATAAAACATTTTGTTGGCTTTTTATTTAAGAAATAGTTCTCTTTGTAACAAAGTTGTAAAAATTTCTAGTAATCGGATGCTGAAAGGGCTATAAAAGCAGCCTTGGAAATTTCCAATATTTTGATATTTAGATAAAAACCCAGAAGCTCAAGGTTTTTTCAAAAAGCACAGTTTACAGTACTACTTTGAAAGCAGTACTTCAGATAAATTTCAGCGATGAACAGAATCACTTCTTGCAGGAAAGACAATGGAGCGCAAGCGCTGGACTAGTTCAAATAATTATTGGAGTAATGACTTTCGATGTGAAAAATCTCCAAATGATAAACTGACAAACATAATTGTAATTTTAAAATTTAACATGTGAGATTAAAACACATTTTAGAGTTTTGCTACTACAAGCTGTCGTCTTGGCCTACGAGACCATGTGTCATTAATACACTGTAAGCCAGAAAAACCGGCCACTGTGTATTTGTTTATAACTTTTAAAAATGTAAAACGATTATTAAATTTTTCACTGGTCTACTCAAAATTAAAAGTGAAATAGAATTTTATAAAAATTCATTAGGATTCCTTCAAAATGCTGTATCTCAACTTTAAGAAAATAAAAAAAGTTTAAAACTAGCTAAAAATACTATCATTTAATAAAAATAACATAAAAATTAACTACCATAAACGCCGTTTTAAAATAAGACATTAGATCTTCAAAGCGAAAAAACGGTGACAGCATTTCAAAATTTTTCTCCTTTGCTAAGTAGATATGCTGATTTCAAAGCCGTAAGTAAAAGAATTGCAAAAGAAAAAAATTGGAAAAAATTGAAAGGAAATAACTTAAATTTAAAAATATTGAAGTGTTGTTTTATTTTTATTTTGTTTGTTTATAAGAATTTAGAAAGTTGATAATCGATTTATGTTGAAGTGAATCAATTTGGACTGTTACCAAATTGATTATATATTATCAATGATTATAGTAAGTGGCACGAAAATATGAATATATAGTTTGCTTAAGATGTTTATTTTAAGATAAAATATGTTAAATGCTTTTCTCTATGGGAAACAGTTTATTGAAAAAAGACCGAGAAAAATCACGTAAAAGGTTTTTTTATAACCCATATTTTGTATTAAAAACGAATATTTTAATTATAAATCGAAGTAAACTCTGATTAAGGGAAGCTGTCTGGAAGAAACCTGTATGGAAGGGCTTCATACGGCGTAAGAGAAGTCACACACCTATAAGCTTGCCGTATCATTGGATATAGGCGCGTATTCGACATATAGGTCTTCTCCAAAAACACGTTTAGCAGTTCATTTCAGTTTCATAAAAAAAAGAAGAATCCGATTAGGCTTTCAAGGTAAGTTTGTCTAGCTTTCATTAATTGTAAAAACTAGCTTTATTAAAATAATTAAACTAGTTAATTGGATAATAAAAATATAGTTTTTAAAATATAAATAGGTTAAAATATGATAATTTCATACTTTTAAATTCATAGTACACATCTTTTCCAAGAACTAGATACCAAACTCGAAGCAACAGTCCACTTGAAACATCTCGAAGTCCTTCTTAAACTCGTAAGTACTTTAGTTTTACACGCTTAAAGAATAAATTAACGAAAAGCATGTTATTTATTTGCTGAAAGTAAAACTATTAATTTTCTATTACTTTTTTTATTAAATAAAGATCAAAATATGTCATTTCTAGTGGGTGAAAATGTGAGAGTTTCATTTAAGCTTTGACAATCATCATCAAAAGGTTACTGTTTTACTCGAGTACATACTTTAGTGCAACACTCTCATAAATTTGTAAAAATATTTTATTATTTTATTATTTCTTTAAGTTATCCTATAAGCATTTTATCTTTTAAACAATTTTTCTTACATATCTTCCTATCGTGCCTATTAATCTCTAAATATTCAGAAAATGTTTTTAAAATGAAAAAAACATTATTTATTACATGAAATAAAAATTAATGGATTTTTTCGAACCATTGAGAAAAAATTTAATTTTATATTTGAAAAAAATAATTTACACTTTTTTAGTTCAAAAAAATTTGACGCTGTAGTTTTGTGAAAAATGTCAACAAAGCTTTAATTTGTTTAAACTTTCCGATCTGAATTACATTTTTATTTTTGACAATTAATGTTGAGTATTAATTATAAAACTATATAAGGATTATTTTTTCGTTTGTGAAAAAAAATATAGAATTTATACTAAAACATCTCAATATTTGTTTCTAGTTTGCTGACCATAAATGTTTATTTCATTGATTTTAGTTTTGTTTGAAAGTTTAGTGATTCAGCCTAAGTCGGATTGAAGGACCATACGCTGAACCGTTCTAGGCTGAATCATTCGCACACCTTTTAGCTAAAAAAAAATATATTTTGTAATTATATTTATTTAAACAAATGTTTGTTTTTTATCGACCTAAAGATCACAAATAAACTTCCACGCGTAACCATAGATACCAATGTCGTTGACCCCTCGGCTCCAGACCATTTTTCTTTCTTCAGCATAAAACAATTTCCACCAAACCTGCACCTATGTATAATTTTGTCCAATTGCCAAAAAAATATTGTTATTTTTCCATTTTAACTTATTACGTGAAGCTGAAATTTTTATAGAAACATCATACTAAAAAAATTTTATTCAGAATTTGTTCATTGAATTAATTTTAGAAGCCACTTAGTTGTTATTTGATCTCATTTAATAAATAAAAAATTTCAAAAAAGATTTATATTAAAAACCTTTTATAAAAAAAGTATTCTTTGAAAGATTTTAATCTCCAATAATTAATTCAAGTTTTGAATTTTTTTATAGAATACATTCTGCATAAAGATGGTATCCAAAGTATGTTTAAGAAAATAAAAAACTTATCTTTAAACAAATTGTTATAAAACATTATTAACAGCAAAAAATGTTCAGAGCATAAAAAATGGAAAATAGTGTTTTGTTAAAGTTAATACGAAAAAATACGTGAAAAGAAATGGTGCTTGCCAAACGACATTTTGAAGTAAATCTTTAAACAGGGCTGGATCTTGAAGTGATGAAGCTTACACAAGGGACTATGACCAAGGTTTAAAAAACCATATAATAATAATAAAATGTAAATCAAAATTCTTGAAGAAAGATTTCACAACATTCAAAAAAATCTATTCATTTTTATCGAAAAAAAGGAAAATAGGCGTTCAATTCACTGAGACATTTAGTCAGTTACTTTTAAGATTTAAAAAATCTTTTTTTTTCAAGAAAAACAAATTTTTACAAAAGTGGATAACTAGCTTTGTTTTTACGGTATGAAAACTCTTTTTTAGCATTTTATCTTTGAAAAAGTAATCATTATCTTTTTTCGAATACACTATAATTTTACTATTTACAGAACAATTGAAACAAATATTGAAATTGAAAATTAAGCCACAATATATGAAAAAACTGTATTAATTGATCCTTTTTGAGAACTCTATTAATTTTTCTATTTTCATATTTTATCATATCAATTAATAACTTAATGGAAAAGTAAAAAAATGTACAGTGAAATTTTTATTAAAAGGTTTTCAGGCAACCATCAGTTTTTTATTAGTTTTTTGCATTAAAATGTCAACTTGTCAGTTATTTAAAAAAATTATAAAAAAAGTTTTATTTTTCTATTTAATAATTTTGAACAACTTTTTTAAAACTTTATTTGTTCAAATACATTTCTGATAGGATTATGTCAAGATTGAAAGAACATATTCGATTAATATAAACTATTTATTGTCGGTGAAATAAAAACTTCAATTAAAAATTTAAAAGTTTCAAAATTGATGAAACAATGTATTTTTTAATTTTATATATTTAAAATATTATTAATTAATTAAAATTTAAATGTATAAATACTCAAATCAATAAATGTATTTGTCATTGGTCTTTCCACCAGCTGGGAGTTTTAAAAACAATAATTAAGGCCAAGATAAAAGCGGAAATTACGAATCAATGAATGGGCATCAAACATCAAACAAGAATCCTTCCCATCTCATGAATGGAAAGTGTTTTGAAATATTGTAAATATCTAAAGCATAATACTGCACAGGAAAAGATAAGAATCAATATCTTATTCAATATATTACGAAAGAAAGAGCCCATTAGGTTTTTTAAAACATCTAAAAGTACTTTTCGTTTAATCATTTCTCCAACAAGAGTTAACCAGCTCACCTTTTCTCGTTTGTTCGTAATCACCAAAGTCGAATTTTGTTTAAAATTTTTTGCAAAAGTTTAAGAGTCCGTTAATTGTTTCTAGAGAAGTTTGGTGACTGAAACACGTGTCAAACCACGACGAATGCTGTGTATGCATTGAAGACGTTAAGCCAAAACAACTCATTATGCGAATAGAAATATATTTCAAACAAGAAATTATGGGTATTCCAAAAAATTAAGTCTTAAATATTATTACTTCTATTGAGTAATAAAATCTTCAATTTTATAAAAAATAAAAAAATTTTATAACGTGAGATTCATATAATGGCATTTGTGAGAAATAAAAGTGTATTATTAAGCCTTTATTCTTCGAGTTATTGGGAGGAATCAGATTTAAGGGCAGTTAATATGGAGCTTTGATACTGTTGAGATTATGATTAAGTACTGACAGTTAGATATCGTCGTTTCCTCGAGGATGATCCAAGCATCTGATATAACGAACACTGCGAGAAACTTTTGCCACATATTATGTTGGCCTACATGTATGCTTGAATGTTTAAATACATTTTCTTAATTTCTTTAGGTATTGTTTTTTATTTTCATAAACCTAGGGTTTTTTGTCAAAATCTGTTAATAATTGCAATTTTCATCGACGAAAGTTGAAATCCAAATAAATTTTTTACATATTTTAAAATAAAAAATCTTTCTTTACTCATTTGAATCAATAAACTCAATCTAAGAAACAATTATTTGTTTTAATTCAAAATAAATTGAAAACAAATCAATAAAGAAGGACAATAAATAAATTTGTGTAACGAAGTTTTATGTCGTTTTGTTATGATAAGGCTCAGAAAATACTATTTTTAAGAGAAATGAATAGAAAAGCTTTGTGGGAAAAAATTTAATGAAATTAGAATAATTGAAAAAGCAAATAAAATAAGTTTTGAAAAGATATTAAACTTCCATGAGACATTTTATTTCTTTTTATTGTTTTAAAAATGCTTTTTTGACACTGCTTGGCCCATTGATCACATGTGGGCAGCAGCTTTATCCAACTTTCTAGTAATCTTTTTTTACATTCTTTTTCAAATTAGTTGAATACATTGAAATGCATAATTTATATTATCATTTTGAATGCACTTCAACGAACGGCAAATAACAGGTTGGTATCTTAGTCTGGAAAGAATATTGAAAATGATGGATTTACTACATTTAATTCATTGCAAAACAAAAAAACATGTCTGAAACAGATTTGAACTAAGTAGAAAAAATAAACAGAAAAAGTCCTAATGTAAAAAAACTTAATTTCATTACTGAGATTTTTAAAGTTCTTGTTTAAATCTTTTTTTATTCTGTTAACCTTTCTTAAAGGAATTGTTTTTTGCATTGAAGCCATTGTATAAACTTTAAAAAATTCTTTGGCTAAAGAATTTTATTTGAACCTTTTTGATTGAATTTTAAATTTCACATTGTGACTTTTCGGATACTTCTAATGAATACTTTGAAAGACCACTAGTTTAAAGTAGGAAATTCCTAAGATAATTGGGAAATATACTTTTTACACCATCAACATTTGATCATTGAATAAACTTATCAACAAAATGTATTTTTTGCAAAATCTGTCGAAAGCGTGCTTTAAAATGATTGTAATACTCACAAATTATTTTATTTGTGTATTAGTAGGAGAACCCTTGCATTATCATAAAATCGTTAAAAAGTTAAAATGATTTTTTAATTGAAACCTCTTGCAGATCAAATAAACGGACCACGCAGAGATATGCCTGAATAATGCATTCCATCAAGAGAATCAGCAGAAAAGCCGTCATTTACGTTTTTTTCTTCCTTGTCAGCGTCACTCTTTGTGGTTCAGGCTCTGTATCTCCCTCTTCTCCACGGAAGCGGAATGGTACGTTGGTGGATAGTTGGTAGATGGATGGGTGGGCCATTGAACGGTTATGTAGATAAATAGATGGATGGGTTTAGAAGGATAATGAAGCAAAAGAGGTGAAAAAGGGGTTGAGTGATCGCAGTTCAAATTAGCGAAGGAAAAAAAGTATAAAATATAAAGTTTTGTGCGAAAAAAATGAATTATAATAAAAAATCTTGAAAAGTCAAAATTACTAAGAGATGCAAGATCATGTCAGAGGTGGTTACTCACATGTTAATTTGATTAGTGTATTCAAGTATGTAGACGGCTGTTGAAATCGGAAAGTGGTGTAAGAGAGCTTTCCGAAAATAATGAGAAAAAAGATACTGTTCGCGTTAGAATGTTTTGACAAAATATTATTACAAATATATAATGAGTATTGTGGATACTTTTACATAGTTTGTGGGTAAAAACTTTTTTCCAATAATTAAAATGTCAGTTTTGTATAGCACCCGGGCACGCAATTGAGGCGCCACTCACACGACATAAGTCGTGAAACACCGCATCATATACACTAGGTTTATGATAGCTCACGGTTGGCTGAACAGGGATTCGAAACTGGCGACCTTTAAGTTGCAGGTCTAACGACTTACCATCTAAGCCAACCCGCTCGCCAATTACTTTAATAATTAGCATAGGAATCTCTATGAAGGTAATAACCCTATTTTGAAATTATTATTATATAAATTATTTTTACTTTCTTTTAGATAAATTATTTTTACTTTCTTTTAGATAAATAATTTTTACTTTCTTTTAGATAAATAATTTTTACTTTCTTTTAGATAAATAATTTTTACTTTCTTTTAGATAAATAATTTTTACTTTCTTTTAGATAAATAATTTTTACTTTCATTTAGAAAAATAATTTTTGTTCCAATGTTAACGGTAGCTGAGTATGTAACGACTTTCGGCTTGACGAACGGTTAGTGGTTTTAGACTCGAATGGATACCCTAGTAACCCAAAGGTGCAAATGAAAATGTCCCATCTAAGGGGCCGAGGAGTCCATTCGGGATATGCGACTCTATAATAAGGCTCGTAATTATTACTATTATTACGTCTGGTTCGATTTAGTGTTGTGGGGGTAGTGAAATGTGGTAGATAACTCGTGGAAACTAGATTAAAGTTGGCTTATTTGATTTTCATGGTCGCAAAATGTTCACTCTCGCCAACCAAGATCAGAATTTATTATTATGTCAGATGTTCTAGTAAACGTTACGTGAGTGGCGTTCATATTGACAACTTTTAAACGACTGAAACAAAAATTATTAATTTTTAATTGATTTAAAAAAATCATGGATATATAATTAAAATTTGAAAAAATAGTTATTGAGATTTAAAAACAACATTAATAATAATAAAAACTTTTATATTCTTTAAAAACAAAGCATTTTGAAGACTGATTAGAATGAGTGACGCTGAATACTTGAAAAACTGAATCATGGAAATGATGAAATTTAAAATAAAAAACTGAAATTTATGTTTCCTAATACGACACGCAGACTAATTCAATTTGAAAGCGCCCAGCTTCTAATTTTTACATGGTCTTAACTTTTTTTTGGAAAAAACGTACTAAAAAGAATGATTATAGGACAGTTTTTTATAAAATGGTTACAAAATGTGGACGCAATAGATAAAGACGGATCTAAAAAGTGAAAAGTAATGTTCGTGTTGTAATTAAAAAATAATTGACAAACAAAAGATAAATATCACATTAGGTGAAAAATATTGGTTCGAAAAATCTTTCACAAAGAAATAACAATAACACATTTTTAAATACATAACTGAAAGTAACAAGAAAAATGTAAATAAGAAATTTTTTTTCAGAAATAACCTAATGATTTTACTTATAGAGGCAGGAAGGATGGATAAATAGATGCCTAGCTACTAAAGCTTAGAAGAAGCTTTTGTAAACTTAAATGGAAAAATTGTATTTAGACTATCATAAACATGTGATTTTTTCCACCCTTTCAAATCCATATAAAAATGGGAAAAACAAATGAAATTTTATAGAATGCTTTAAAAAATACAAAAAAAAAAAATTTATTAAACAACTTAGATGTGAAAAAAAGTGAACTTAAAAATTTTACAAATATAAAGAAGGATAGGAAGAAAAACGTTAGAAAAAATACAATCTTTTACGTAAGAAAAAGTTCCGGAAAAGTTTTGTTACACTTTCAGAATTTTCGACGCATGGTAAAATTCACTTTTACAAAAAATTTAAGATTTTAACGCTTTCAAAATAATTATTCATTAAAAAAATCATTTTCATGAAAATAAAATGAAATATTTTTTTGCTCTTGCATTAATTATTCATAGAAAAACAATCAAATCAAACTATCGAAAAAGTTGTCATTTCGATATAATAGTTTTGAAACAGTTTGAAATATCCGTTGTAACTACTTTATTTGAAGACTAAAAAAGTATAAAAATAGTTTCAAACCACGAATAGGAAAAAACAACTTAAGTAAAATCCATTAAAATACCTATTTAATATTTTATAAGAATTATTCCAACCTATATTTTTTTAATAGACCAATATAAATAAATAAGTAGAATAATTTGGTGGCTTCTATTTTAAAAACCTTAATTGCCCCCCGTGAGTTTCCAACGGCACATGCGCACACTACCGGATCCTCGTGTGTATGCAGCCAATTACTTGAACAAACGTCAAATGATGGCGTCACATCCACTCCACTACGACTATTAGAAGGAATATCACATTGGCTTCTTGGAAAATTTCAATGAAAAGAGCTAAAAATACTTTCGAAATTGTAAAGAAGTGAAAAATTATTTAATGAATAAAAACTAGAAAATTATTTTTTCAAGAAGATAAAAGCTAGACTATTATGAACTATAAAAAATGTGACAAAACGTGAATGGAAAGATAAACACAATTGAAACGATTATAACAAATACTTTAAAATAGATAAAATAATAAATGTTGAAAATATTGAATTAGTTTTTGTAAAAATGTTTTGCGTTTCCGTGTAGGAGTGAATTATCGATAAAATCCATTAAAAACGATATAAAACGATAAAAACGATGAAGATTTAAAATGCAAAAACTAATGATAGTTTTAGGGACAAATAATAATGATAACTTCAGCTTTGTTCTTATTATTTGCATAATTTTATATTTTTATATATTTGTAATCAAAAGCTTGGAAAACACGTTGATTTCATTGCTGTATTAAAATCGTAAAATAACGAGAAACTGATTGCAAATGCATTTTATTCATTGTATAATACACTTTTTTAGAGCTTAAAAAACTAAAAAAATGATATTAAATGATCAAATATATTAGTAGATGAGTAACAGTAACGAAAATGTTTTTAAAGATCTTAAAGTATACTTTTCATTAAATTCTAGCTAACTAGTGGAGATAATTGTAACAATTTGTATTTAAAAAATTAAATATTCAATAAAAAGATATTTTAAAGAATTTTGTACAAAATATTGTTATATATAAATAAGATAAAATTCACAAGAGAAAAAGCAAACATGATAGCCGTTTATCCAGGGAGAACATTTCATTTAATAACAAATTTCAAAAATATTTGTGCTAATTAAAAAAGATTAAGTTAACAATTTAATATTTAATTTTTTAAAAACATTTTCATTATATTTTGTTTTGTTTTTTTATTAAAAAAACTTCTCAATAAGACAAATCTAGACTCAGTCTTAATTAAAATTAAATTCGAAGTATTTCTATTTTGGAACAGTATTACATTTTTATCTAAGAAAATCGTAAAATATAATGAATGAAACTTTGTTTTTTTGCTGATAAACGCAAAGAAAAAATAGGCTTAAATCAATATATTTACTTTTAATTTTCTCACACACAACACCGCTTTCATCAGCTTTGAACGATGCTCCATCCCCGCCAAGGAAGAGAATCAAAAGTGAGAAAAATGATAAAAACTTTTTGACATGGATTCAATATGATAAAAAATAACAATTTAACTTTTATTTATTCACGCAAAAAACTTTAAAAAAACACAAAAATTCTATAAAATTACATAAATTCCGTCAGCAGCCTAATTGAAAACCATTAATTTGAAATTCAAATTATAATAAGAGATTTTTTTATATTTAAAAAGCAATAAAAAAATTTATTCAGGAGTTTTGCTGGACACCTCACCAAACGTCTTCGCTGAGAACATGCAGACCACAAGCCTGCTGGAAAGCCGTTTTCAAGTAGAGTAATAAAAAAGAAAAATTCTCTAAATTCAATAAATATTTATATATAAAAAATGTTAAATTGCGTAACATAAAATAGTAAATCTTTTTTGTGGGCTTTTCTTTATCCAATTTTCTTTATTTCTCTTCATTCAGGTCTTTGACACATCTCTCACAACGGATTTTTTCTGGTATAGGGAGTCAGGAATAAGGATAAATGTTGGAATTCACAGCGTAAGGGTGGGTACCCAGTTATTCTAAAACCCATGATTTATTTTAACTAATTTGTATGTTTCATTTAGTTTTTTCACCTAATAAATCTTTTCTCAATTTAATATTCTAACATGAAAAGCTTGATTAAAAAATAGTAAGACAGTTCATTCAATAAAAAAGAAGAACAATTTTAAAGGTTTGACACGATGATGTCTTTAAAATATGTTAATAAAAACATAAAAAATTAATGTAAATATTAAAAAACTTTTCTGAGGCAATGAGCCATAAGATATCATTGTGAATTGTCAGACAGAATGAAAAATCTGTTTAAAATTTGAATAGCCAAAAATTAATTTATAAAACTTGATGCGTAAATTAAATGTACTTTCATATCAAATTTGAAAAATGTCTTTATGGACAGTCAATTTAAATAATAATATTTTTATTCAATGGCAAATAACATACGAGTGGAGTCTAGGTAATTTATCTTCTCAACAACAATTTATTCATCGTCACACACATCTTAAATGATTTTTTGAGTAATAGCAGCATTTTGTAATTTCGAATAAGCTATTTAAAACATCCAAAATAAAACTTTTTAATGTATTTATGCATTTGAATTTAGTTATCTTAGAAATTTAATGTTGGTGTTTTAATCTTATTGTTTCAATAAATTTCAAAAGTGTTAATTAAAAGATATATTTTCCCATTTATAATCAAAAAATTAATTTATTTACAAAAACATTTTAAAACTAGAAAGTTAGTGAAAACATTGTAGTCGTTGATTGAATCATTTTTGCTTGGCATAACAGATTCTTCCGGAGTTTGAAGAAGTCGACCACAAGGGTGACTCGAACTTCGAGTTGATGAAAGCACCGACTGAAGAATCAGAACAGAGCAGGTCCCACTTCAAGTGGATCAGAGAAAATTACTGTAGGTGAGTGTTGATCTAACAATTCAAGATCGTCGTCAATTGATTTTACTTTAAAGTTACAGGTCAAGGCTATTTTAGTTTGAACTCGTTAACATTTTTCTCAAGCATTTGATACTTTCTTATTTTCTCTTTCGTTATAATCAGAGCTGTTCCACGATTAAAAATTTTCATCGCCGTTAATGGTTCGAGTAAACATTTTAATCGTGCGTTAATCGTCTTTTAACGCAATGTTTTAGCATATTTGACATTAGTATAAAATAGTATTTAAATTTTCTTTTTTTACAAATTTATCAAACATTTTATTAGAACTTTTCATATAAAATTAATCCACATTTTGGAGAAGAAAAAAGAATCTATAAATGATAAAAAATGCAAGTCTCACACCTCATTTTCGAGCAGTTACTGAAGAAAGAAAGTAATCCACATATGAAAGTTTAAAAACGAATCCATAAATGATAAAAAATGGAATTCTAATACATCCTTTTGGAGCAAACAAGTTTTTCAACATTATTTGGATCTAAAGAGACTCATTTTATGATAGCTATGTGTCCTGACAAGCTGAATAGATGTTGACAAGTACTTTCTTTCCAGTTTCGCAAGAACCGGATATGCCCTTTCACGTTGTTACCACCAAACAAGAAGACAACTCTCAAAGCTCTCAGATTCTTTTCTAAAACGTTTACTGATTGACTTAGTAATCATAGGGGTATCTTCATCTTCAGAATCTGAAGTTATAAATGTTTAAAGTCTTTTGTTTGGTCAAGACTATATAGTTTTTGAAGTTTTTTCTTCTTATAGTTTCTTTAACTCTTTTATTTTTTGAAATTTTTTTTAATTTCTTGTGTAAAGGGACAAATTGCAAGTAACACTATTGAAAATTTCAGATATTTTTTTATTTCTGTTGCAAATCTTCAAAAATTTATAAGCTTTTTGATGAAAGGCAATTTTTCATATTCGTTTGTTGACAGTAAATTAGTAGTGTTAGTAATGTAACCAAAACCGCAAAAAACAGTTAAATTTTAATAGGTTTAAATGCATTAATATCTTTAAATACGTTAGTTTTTTTTAATGCGTTGAAATAGATAACGGCGTTATAAATTTTAACAGTCGTTAATTGATTAACGCGTTAATCGAAAGTTCTCGTAGATTAAAGCACATCTCTAGTTATAATGGCTTCTAATATCACTCTAGCTTTAATATAGTACCTTTCTGAAGTTATAAATAAATTTACGAGATGTTTTTTATGAAATGTTAAGCGAGTTTTATTATTTATGAATATGGAAAAGGCGTCTCAAGTTTTGAAAAATCGATTTTGATTCCTTTGAAGTAGGTAGAAATTTTGTGTCTTTAAAATTTCTTTTTTTACATCTATTTTACATTTTGAATAAATTTCATTTATTTCGATTCTCTTGAGAAATTAGCAAAAAAGTGTTTTTTACTTTTAGAGCTACTTCAAGTTAAAGTTCTTTAATTTTTGAAAAGAAAGAATTTAATTGTAATTCATGTCCTATAGTAATCATTGGTTTGAAAAATGCGGACTCTTAAAAGGTTCATTTATCACTCAGTCAACTTTAAGAATTTAAGTAGCAATTAAATGCTTATAAACGTAGTCAGGGTTTTGATGTTTGCAGACCTCTGCTTCATGCCTTTTTATCAGAATTTAAAAAAAATAATGTTTTTTAATTTTTTTATTCCTTTGAGCTTCTAAATTTGAAAATTTTTAAATATTAATAATTGAGTAAACTTTCTAGATGAATGATTTTGAAGAGAATAATTTAAAACCTAATAAATTCATAATCATCGACACAAGCAGCGCCAAAAGGTTCAGTCGCTTCTTTTTGGCGGCCCAACAAAACTCATTTTCTACATTTTTCTGTCACAGTAAAAGATCTAAACTTTTATTTTGAATTGCATGTAATTATAGTTTAAACTCTAATCAGCATTTCTTCTAGTGATTAGGTAGTTTAAATTGAGATTTTGAGGGTTCTATACTTTTATTCAGTTTTATTTTTATATGAAAATTTATTGTCATAGCCTGAAGAGTCCCATTTAAGTTGGTAATCGAAGTCTCTAGAAAGACACCTTAAGGAACTCATTGCGAATAGTAAAAGAAAAAATAGTCATTATAAAAATGAACCGAACAATATCCTTATAACTGTGATAAAAAACTAAATAAAAATAATAAATTCATTTGAAAAGTGTTTTAAAAAGTTAAATTTGGCAAATAAAATAAACGTTTATAACATTCTTTTCTTTTCACTCCATTTGAATAAACTTCGTTTAGAATATTATCGAGCCTATTAATGAATCGATCAGGCCCGAAAACATTTGGAAGAATACGTTTAATAACAATACAATTTCTTTAAAAAAATTTGTTATAATAGTTTAACAAGTATTTCACAATAAGAAAAATCACTTTCTCATAGAAAATATTATTCATTAATTTTAAATCGCGTAATGTCAAATTCAATTGCACTCAGTAATCCAAAGAATACATAATTTTTATAAATTCAAATTTAATTTAAATCTTAAAACAAAATTGTTTTTTTACATTTGTATCAACAATATTATTTTTTTATATTTTTTCGATAAAATTTATTCGATTAAATAAACTCTCAAGTTTCCAATAAGCTTTTTGAAACACACTAGATTAAAACTGTTTTTTGTTTATAAATGCTTCTAGAGTAATCTGCCTAACCTGCCAAACATTTAGACTGATATACTGTATGTGTATAATAGATGACATGGTCGATAGTTAATAATTGTATGACTAACAAAGTAGACAGATAAATAAATAAATAGATTGATGGGAAAATAAAGAGAGATCAATTAAAAAGTTAGGAAGATGAATGGATTTATAATTAGGCAAATGACTAGATGAGAAGAGGAAAAATAGGACTAGCAGCTGCATATATAAATGAAAAGCCAAATACTTTTTTTCATAAACAACTCTTTTCTAGCTTCTATACAGTGAATCTTCAAGAGAACCTTTATTTGAGCCCTTATCACGTAGGGGTGTTGGTGTGGTTGGCATGGAGATCGGAAAATTTTAATTGTACAGCGCAAGATCTAAATATCGAATACCAAACACTCAGCATAAACAACTGAATTTAAATTTTCATTTTTTTAAATGTTACAAAAATTTAAATCAAGTTAAGAATTTAATGACTTCTACCTAGCTAAATGAAATGTGAATCTAATTAGCGCTCATGCCTGTCTTTTAAACTGAAAAGCCTTTATCCATTATCCATTTTAGTTGTACGTTCTGTGTCCCTTTATTTCAGAATAGAAAAATATATAAAACAGAAAAAACACAAAAACAAACCTTCTAGAAGGAATTAAGCCAGTATGTGAGTTGTAATTGCAAAGAGGAGCGTCGATAGCAATGATGAAAAATGATGAGTGTGTAATTTTTCACGAAGGAACAAAGTAATTTGAACATTCCATCGTTTAGTCGTCTCAAATGATGACATTATAATTTGGAGTTGATGGGCGGAAAAATAATTGAGAAAAATTTAATATTGGAATATTTACTTTTTTGATGAAGTCGTGGAGCGTATGGCGTGTTTGTGTTCTTCTAAATGTGCGAACGTAAGAGTAAAATTGTAAATGTTTTTGTGAAATGATAAATAAGAAACTAATGAGATATTTCGAAATTGCATAAGAGAATAATAAAAAATTGAAAAGAAAAATCAGAACATAAAAAGGTTTTGTGTTCATTTATAGAATAAAAAAATATTTTAAAACTTGCAATGAGAATTTATAATACGCAGAAGTAAAAAAAATTTCTTCAAAGTTTGATAGAAAACATACATGGAAAAAAAACATGTAAAGAATCAATAGTAATGTAAATTTTTAACCTTGGAAAATTGAATACATTCAAACAAGATTTTTTTAGCTTATAAAGTGATGTTAAAAATATTGTTTTGAATAAGAAAAGTGTGCTTTGAAAGCCGGGATTGAAATAATTACTAATAAACATGATCAAAGGAGGCATCCAGTAAATTAAAAAGAACAGAATTTCCTTTTCCAAAACGCATAGCTAGATTCATGTCGACATAGACTTTTAATGAGTTGAAAGTCGTCTTCAGAGGTTTTTATTGGGACTCTTTTCACTAGACGGTTCCACAGGCCTTTTTTCTCTTGCTACTAACTGATAGGAATTTAACTCATGGTTATCGGAGTAGTTTTATTAGTCCTTACCAATAAAATATTTTCGATCATAAATAATGTCAATAAATATTAATAATTTTTCTCATCAGCTGCATGCTTTTTTTCATCAGTTTCATATCACAAGAAAAAAAACACTTTTGCATATAATATTAAGATATACAAGAATAATTAAAAAGGATGAAACATATAAAAAATACACATAATTTGTACAAAGTTTTTAAAATACATTTTTTTTAAATATAACAACTTTTTAAAGAAATAACATATTTAAACCAATAAAACTACAATAAAATATTTTTAATAACGCATGTTTAAACAATAAAAAACAAAAGTTGAAATTAAAAAAACTCATATAGAAAGGTTTCTCGGAAGCCACGGGACTCTAAAAGTGGAGACTTACCCTAAAGAGACTGTTGAGAAGTTCTGAATGGAGCATGGAAACTATTGGAAACAATACTCAATCACTCAATGCGTCTTTTATCTCACCCTTGGGTTTCTTAAGCCTAATCTTAGAGTACCTTATAATTAATTAATCTTCTTTTAAAAACTCTGAAACACATTTAAATACAACTGTGAGAAAAAAAACATGTAAAAAAATATTTTTCGATTTTTACAAAAATATACTTTTTTTAAGTTGATTTAAACTTAACTGTTTTCATTAATTGATTATATTAGTTAGACAGATAAAAAAACACTTTTCAGAAATCCTCTACCGATAAAATACAGTTTAATAATGGAAAACTTTAAAGAAAAAGAACAAAATCCAAGCTTCCCAGATTCCCCATTGAATTCATCTAGCTGTCAGGTTGGAAGCCTCGAGGAAGCAAAACGTTTCTTTGCCGTTGGATGTCCAAAAAACATGGTGAAAATTCTACTTATATTTTTTATTTTATGTATTCATTTGTGAAATGCTTATAAAACATCAATTCGCAAATTTAAAAATTCTTTTGTTTTTAAAAAATAGTTTTTATAACCATTCATTTCGGTCTACATTCCACTAATCTTGCCAATTCTTTTAGTTAGATTTTAAATAATTTCAATTTCAAAACAATTTAGTTTAAAAATGTGTCAAATAGGAAAATAATCTCTAAATGCATGTTTTTATACTATAAACTCTTGATCTTTTTATTCAACTATAAACACGTTTTTATATATTAGCAACGACCATTAATTTAGATTATTCAAAACCCTTCAGACAATTTTTTTCTATTTTAAAAATAACAATTTTTTTTCTTTGTTCATCCCATTGAAAATAAACTTTCATATACCTAATGTAAAACAACTTTTACATTTTCTACATAACAAATTCAGGCATATTCATCTTCTTTGCTTTAATATACCCTTCTAATCTATCTTGGACATTTGCATTTTGACCTGTACACTAGGCAGCGTACATTAATTCTCGGAAAAGACCCGTGATGATTTAAAACACAAGGGCATAATCAGTGACTTATAGTTGCAATGTTTCAACGTTTTCCACCCACAGAAGAGGTACCAGGCTCCTAATAGCCTTCTGTGTCCCAGCTCCACCCCCTTCGTCAAACATTTATTCGACCAAAATTCTTCTTCGAATTCCTTTGTAAACCCCGCTGATGACAAAAGCTTCTCGAACAGCTTTCCAAAAAATAATAACTTCTTCAACTCTCAAAACTATCAAAGTTCTCAAAACGTTGATAAAAACAATAAAAACTCCAAAAACAATGAAATGATAAAAGGTTCCGATGACTGCGATGAAGCAGGAAACAAATGCATGGAGTGTTTCAAAGACCATGCAGACAAACGATGTAAGCCTCATTTACTTGATAGCTGAATTTCTGACATTCATGCGGAATTAAAAACAAGAGAAAGACAACAACAAAAATTCTTTTTAATTATTTTTTTTTTTATAAAAAAATATTTTGTTACTTTAGTAAAGGATATAAAAATCACTAAAAACTACTCAATAAACCTAGGTTATTGAATGTCATGTATGCATATTCGCAGGCGATGAATTGTTTAACACTCGCATTGAGAGCCAAGCATTCCAGGCATAAAATTTAATCAACTACCTAATATAAGTAAAAAGAGAATTGAAAATATGTTATTTTTTAAAAATGTAATTCCGAAAATCCTATTATACTATTGAAGCATAAAATGTTTGGAAAAGCTCAAAAATAGATTTTTTGATTGCTCATTAAAATTTGGAGCATAAAAAATTTCCAAGAGTGTTTTAATTAACAAAATTATGGTTTTTCATTAAAATATAGTTTTAAATGAATTAAAACCCATCATAGCAGCATCTGAGACGTGTGAAAGAGAAGTGGAATGCTTCAAAACCTCTCCGTGCGTGCTAGCTCACAAGTGCAATAAAAAAGGTTAGATATTCGGGTCAAAGATTGCTTTTTAAAATTTAGTTTGAACAAGTATTCAATTATATTTTATTAGTGTGAGTTAATCAATTCTCGTGAATCATTCTGACTTCAACAATTTCTTGTTTTTAAAAATTCTAAAAAATTATTAAGAATATCTGACTCATATCTGAAGTTTTTGTTTTTAAAAAAGTTGTATCTGTTGATAAATTTAATTGAAAAATATATTTTAAACTCAAGATGAGAAATCTCTTTTATTAAAAACACTTCTGCTTTTGACATCTATATTTGAGACTTAAAAATCATTTTTATCTTCAGAAAAAAAATATTTTAAAAATGTATTTTTTTGGAGCAAATAGTATCCAAGAGAGTTTCCTACAAATAAATTTTCATTACAATTTTGAGACTAAAACTCAACTATATTAAAATATATGTGAAATTATGAGCATCACTGAGCAGAAAACTATTGAAATGCTAATTTTCAACCATCAAATGTATAAATCTCTATTCCGTGTAAACTTCAATCATTTATTTTTACGACCAGTTGTTCAAAAATCATTCATAATCCAATTTTATTTTTGCTTTACCTTTTAACTTAATAATAAGCAATTGAACTTATATTATATATATTCCTATCTTTTTCAATATTTGAAAAGTACAAATCTTCTAAGCCAAGTAACAACTATCAAAACACCTTGACACTTCAGATAACGATCTACACAGACTGACGCTAGAGCCTATCTTTAATATTGGAAACAATGAAAGAATTCGTTTTCAATGTCATTTGGAAAAGAAAGAAGTGAAAATAGCCTATAAAGTATGAAATTATTATATTATTTTTTATTTAAACAATTCTTAAATACATTTGTTTCATATAAATCCAATGCATCTGTGGTCGAAAACTAATATTGTTTTTGTTCTGGTGCAGTGCGAAATAAACAACTGCAACTTGTTGGGATTTCTATTCTGGTTAAATTTCGAAACGCAAGCTTTTGTAATGGCACGTGTCTTTGCATTAATTCAAAGAAAAAGGCTTTGAAAAACATACACACACAAAATATTATATAAATGATACAAAAATAAAGTTGAGATTTATAGTTAATAAGAAAGTTTTCCGCTTATTTCTCGAAGAATCATTTCCTGATCATGTTCTCAAAAGTATCGTAAAAATTGATAAACATAAAATTAGATAAGAGTTTTTTGGAAGAAACTTTAAAAAATTAAAAAAAGTTTTTTGCATAATTATTTGAAGTATTTGGGAAAAAATGATGTTTAAATCAAGGTTAAAATTTTATTGAAAACAAATTGTTTAAAAAACATTTTAACTTTTTATTTCATTCTCTTAATCATAAAACCCAATTATAATAAAACATTTTTAAAACTATAATTACTAAATTATGTGAATTAGTACTTCAATCTTTTCATAAAACCAATTTTTTTGTATTCAAATGACACTTCAAATGACACTTTTAATAACAATAACGACGAGCATTATTATAGTGGCGTATAACCCGAACGGGCTTCCAGGCCACTTAGGCTGCATATTTTCATTTGCGCCTTTTGATGGTTTGAGAGCGTTAGAAGTGACGGAAAACATTTTAACAATAGTATAAAAATACTTTTTGGTGGACGCAGTTTTACCTACAGCTTCAACAGCTGAAAAAATTAATTCTACTTTTTTTGCGTGAAAATGAAATGTAAATTTTAAAAAAATGTTTTTTAAAAATATGTTAATATTACTCATTAAAAAAATAGAGCTTTTTGGGAAAAAATGGTTTTTCTGGTATGCTCCTAATTCTCTGAGTGTCAATGTAGTTAAAAACTCATGAATTGAAATGTTTACTTTATTGGGAAAGTTATCTATTTAAAAATTAATGAATTTATTCTTCTTATTTATGAAACACTTTCTAGAAACACTTAATTAAAAACGTTGCATTATGAAAATTAAAAATAAATTAATATGTTTGTCATACAATCTATAGTTATTTACTTCAAATATGGAATATTAAAACTAACAAACATTTGCATCGGCTAAATGAGCTACTTGTCTCCAAAATAAAAACAAAAATGATTTCATAGAATAAAATCTTTTTTAGAAAAAAATAAATTTGTTAATGCAAAAAACAATTCTTGAATAATTATTACTTTATTTCATTGGGTTAAAACTTTCCATTTTCTAAAGCCTTAAATTGCTAGCATTATTATCTAAAAATTCAAAAAAACTGTTAAAATGTATTAATTGCAAACATTTATTTTCCTTTCACATTTATATTTTATTCACATTTATTTTTCATATCCACAATTTACATCTTATTATTATTTTTCTGTCAGCTATATTATACCGACTCTTATAAATTAATCTTTTTTTTATAGGTCTCAGTTACCTTTCATTATTTCCAATATTTTTTACAACTATTTACAAGCATTTATTCTTTTTTATTAGTTAATTTGATGAACTTAATTATAATTTTTAATTAATGGATTTATATATATATTATTTTATATATTTATAATCTTAATTACCTAAACTTACTTAACTTTAGTTTAAATGAACTTTTCACTTATATGTGTACACAAAAAAATAACATGAATTTAAGAACTTTTTTTGCAAACTATCTATTTTAATTATTTCTTTTCCAACTCTTATTCTAACTTATTTCTCTTTTTGATTAATCAAATAAATGGGGTTTTTTTACTTAAACAAAAATTAATATATTTATCAATAAAACGCTTCTAAATGTTAAAAGTTTGTATTTTCCTATTCTGAATTAATCCAATTCTAAGCATTCTATGAAAATACATTAATGTTTCTCGCACTGAGCAAGGCCTGAGAGTGCTGATGGCGCTTGTGACGTTGCATCAAGAGAATAATTGTGATAATAATGAATATTATGAATAATGAAGATAATGGCTGCTCTAGTTTGAGTAATGCAGTCTCCTAAAAGCAACATTCTAGAAATGCCATAAAGAACGCAGACCTGCGATTATAAAAAACCGCTATTATTTTTATAATATAATTTCTTTATTTGCTTTTTCAATGCTCTTGTTTAAAGTAATCATAACAAATAGTTTGTTATTGAAAAGATTACTTGATATTTGATTTTTAAATAAAATTTAAATTCACAAGTTTCGAAATATTAAACAATTAAATTCCTACATGAAGATTAAATTCCCTTAGGTATGGTTCTACATCATGGTACCATTTACAAAACTCAATCAATCATTCGAAACTGACAAATTGTTCTTCGACGTTTCTCAAGCTTCCAGTAGTCCTTTTGCAATTGATGAAAAAAAAATATATTTAAGAAGTTTAAGGGATACAGAAAGTGAAATAAATAAAAAAATAAAAATGTATTCGAAAAGAAGTTTGAAAGAGCCTACATCATTTAATTTTTTTAAGAGAAAAAAAAATAAATCATTAAAATCATACTTCCAAAAAATAAAGTCCAACAAAAAACTTCGACAACATCATCCAAGTCTTGTTATGAAACAACAGCATCTTCAAGTGAAAAGAACATTGGAGCGGTCTAAACAACAAGACATTAATCGATTCCAACGACAAAGAGATCGTATTGTCATTCATAAAGCTCTGAATACATATCACAGTAATAATCATCACACCGAATTTTATGATAAAAATAACAATGTTCGTGAAGCTGTGAGTGGTGCTGTAAGTATAGCTGGAAGTATTAGATATACTGGTAGTAGTAATACAAAAAAATGCGGAAGTGATAATTGTAACATAAGAGGAGAAAAAATAAATGATGAAAGAAAACTTAAAAAACGTGAAAACTCTGAAGGCAAAATTGAAACCAGAAAAAACGATGTTAATGAAAAGGAGCAAAATGACGCTAATAGCACTGACCATAACAGTTACTTCAAACACAAACATCTTTTTTTCACACTGGAACACGACACTGGATTAGAAGGAGATCTCAAAGATGTGCTCCTGACAGGAAAAATCGCTTTGAACTCACACAAGAAAGATCAAGATAAACAAGAAGGTTTGTTTTATATCGAAAAAACAAAGATTGGAATGCAACATTTTGAAATATATAAAATGAAAATTGAGAATAAAAAACTATACGGAGACCAAAAGAGCGATAGAAAGAATGTCTTTGAGATAAACAACGAAAATATGAAAAATGTGGAAACCGATAAAAATCAGTCGAACTCAGAATATAATGGGGAGGATATTAATGAAAAATTTGATGAAACGAAGAAGGAAGATGAAAATGTTGAAATGAACGGGTTTGAAGTCAAAGAAATGATGAATGGGAAAAAATCAGTGGAGTTGAATTTTATTAGACCTTTCATCTATTCGAGTGAAACTTGGGCTTCTTCTGGCTGTGACAAGCCTACGGAGTACTTCATTCCACCAACAAGGTATTTTTCATCGTTATCAACTCTCCCTTACTCAAATAGTCCACAAATTCTGAAAATTAGTTTTTTTGATTCATGCCTACAATTCCTTCTTTGGTACTATATTTCCTTTTAAATTCCTATTATTTTCTTTCTACCCTTACAGCATAAAGGATTTAAAAGTATCTTCTTTTCCCTTTCCGTTTCATTCAGAAGAAAATAAGTTGGTAAATTTTAATAAAAATTTTTCAAATTAATTTAAAATTATAACTTATTACATTGGTATACATTTTATTAAAATGATTTTACAAAATAAGTTTTAAGACTGATAGAAATTTAATTTTTTTTTTATCAGATTAGAAAAAAACTATTTTTTTCAAAGCAAGTCCGATAATGGGAAATTGACTCTAAATGAGAAAAACAGTAAAGACATTAATTACCGAATGGATTTTTCCAACAAGCAATTAAAGAAACCATCAAACCATCTAAATAACAGCCGTTTCAAAAATAATTTTTTCTATCAATATTCTCACACTCCACCACAACCCTTCTTGCAACCCTTCCGAACACTCCCTGCAACACCATCTCGTTCAAAAGACATTCCATCTCCGATTAATTCTCTTCCAAGACTTGTTGACCCGATTGTCGAAAAGACGAAATCTTCTTTCAATTATTTATTGAGAGACAAAACGGCTTACATCAAGTTGTCTGTAAAAGGTGATTACTTAGATTGTGTTTTTCTCACTTGCCTACGATCTATCTTTTTAACTCTTTGAGGAGCATGATTTTGAATTATTTTTTATCCATTCAAAAAATTCATGGTATTTTCAATATTTCATAAGATTATTTTTTCAGGCTTTTAAAATTTAAAAACATGTACAAAACTATTTTTAAAGTTTTTATCTGCTAAATATCCATTTTGCTTGAGTGAAGTGATAGTTAAAAAAAAAAAAAAAAGTGAATTTACGCTCGATCTTTTGTATACAGAATTATTATTTTTTTTTTTTAAACTATCTTTTTCAATAATTGAAAAGCCGTAAGTATGGATGTCCAATGTAACCTTCATGTGGAAAAATGTTCAATCTAAATTATTTTTTTACGCATATTACGGCTTTTGAAAAAAAGATTTTACTTTGCTCGAAATTGATGTGTGAAGCTCTATGAATAGTAATTCCAATTTTTGATGCTTTCAAATTTTCTCACAAAATCAAATCTTCTTATCAGAAGCTTTTATCTAATTTAGCTTTTATGACATTTCATTGGCATTTGTAATAATGAGTTTCAGAAATTCATGACATCATGCATAGATACGACCACATCAACTTTCACAAAATTAATTTTCAAAAATCAAAATAATTTTATAAATTTAGAAATTCTAGTTAAAACTAGATTTCTCTGAATATCAGTTTAAACGAGTGAAATTAAATTTTCAATAAAAATTTTTTTTTAATTTTAAATTGAATTTAGTAATTAATTTTTTTTAATGTAAAAAATGTTAAACTTTAAAAGCAAACTGATTTTATTAAAATGCTTTCACAGCTAACTGTGTAAAATGTTTTTGACGTGCCTCATTCTTAATAATTAGTTGAATAAACTAAAATATTTTAAAAATTCCAAGTCAAAACTGAAGTTAATTTACTACTTTCACATTCATTTTCTCAAAAATGTTTTAAACTTTTATCTGCCAACGCTACCATGTGGGAGCTTTTATTCAAGAGGCTATTTATATTTTAATTAGAAAAATACTTTTCATCTCTTAATTAATGCTAGTGTTTTTTGCTTTTATTTTCGCTCACTGTGCTATTTTTAAAAATTGTAAATTATTAAAACTTTTTGGATTG
This sequence comes from Piscicola geometra, assembly GCA_943735955.1. NCBI lineage: Eukaryota > Metazoa > Annelida > Clitellata > Hirudinida > Piscicolidae > Piscicola > Piscicola geometra. The sequence goes on from OX030962.1 coordinate 8,334,334, forward strand.
TATTATTTTTAATTGATTAAAACAGAATTTGTAGTTATAACTTGCAATATCTAATTTGTAAGTAAATTTTTTATCTACTTTTTTTCAATAATGTCTTAGCTTATTCATTATAATTTTTTCTTTTTTTTCATAGTTAATTTTAAATGCATTATTTATAAAGATGTATCCATGTGGGGGCGTTGGCCACATATGCGATAATGTTTCACACTTGATAATTTTTAGATAAAATGACCCATATTTTTTAAACTTAATTATACAAAAAGAATCGAAAGTAACTACTTCAAACGTGGCTAAAGATAAAATAAAAAATTATTATAAAATATGCTCCTTGACTTTTCTCCCCTCTATGGCCTGTAGATGAGAATGAAGATAGCAATATTGAAAATGTACCTGGAAAAAAAGATGAAGATTTTTTAAAGAATATGTTGAAGAGTTAGGAATGAAAGCATTGGTAACGGACGTGAGAGCTGTAATGTTTTTTTGTTAAAATCTGAAAACTTTACTAAAAGGGGTGAAAAAAATAAATCAAGCGTAAAATGTGAATGCCATTTATTATATTATTATGATTATGATATTTGATTTGCTTACCCAATATAATGATTTTAGAAATTTAATTTATATATTGGCAGAGTTTATCAAAAATAAGATATTTAACAGTTTTAGGATTTTTGCTTTCAAAATAGTTTTGGCCGAAAAAAGATTTTCAAAGAATTCAATTAAAAAGATTGAAAACTCAAACGTTGTATAAACTAAAATTTGTACAAATCTAACAACCCTGATTAATTTAAATTTAAATTGTACTAGACACATTTTTTTTAAAAATTCTACTATTTCGAAAAAAATACAATTTTTTCATAGCTTACTTAAAAACTAACAATCTTTTTTTATTTTACAGAACACAAGTCCGTTTTAAGATGGTTCTTCGAAAAGAAACGAGCAGTTTTGTTGAGAGGGGATCTCTTCAACTTTCGATTTTTTCTGAACCATACAAACGCCCACGCTATTTTGAACATCAAAGGTAAAAGGCAAATTTTTTCCTATTCGTGCACATTAATTTTTATTTTCTAAAATAGATTAAAGACTTCAATTATAAGTACAAAATAGTGTAACTGAAACAAAATAGTAGAAAAACTATAAAAAAAACATTGTTTCGCTTAAATAAAAAAAGCGAAAAATTAGTTCAATAAATTATTTAAAAAAGCTATTGAAAAAGCTCTAGATATATGTAAATGAATTACTTAAAAATGCATATTTGCGGCGAAGATCAAATGTTATAAAATTACAATTGAATAAACAACCTTTAAAAGTTTATTTATAAATTTATAAAATTTATTTTAAAGTCTAACAGCAGATATTAATTCACCACAGGTCAGATGTCTGCTTGCCCGGCATATCTAGGCATAAGTATGCAAAACGCATCGAATAGCGAAGAGTTCTTCAAGTTTGATAGCCTCATAACTTGTCCCAGAACTTTTTATTTTAGTTTCTTGATACCCAGATGGAACCCTACTCTGAAGCCACACTCCGTTCTTCTCAAAATCGACGACGCCAACCAAATTCATTTGTTTAATGTGCATTTTATTAATTCTGCATCGGAATTATCACAAATCAATTTACTGACAGCTTTGAGGAATAAAATGGCAAAAGCAACAAATAATGTTAAAGAAAATTTACAAGAAAAATATGATAGTAAATTTCATGAAAATCATAGTTTTGCAACGTCAAAACTTATAGATGAAATTTTTAAAACTTATGAAGATTTTAATGAAAATGATCAAGACTCCACAGAATCAGCGATACCATCTTCGTCATCAGCTCCATGGATGTTCAAACTGTTATTGCATTGGGGAACAAAAGATAGACCTTTGAATGGAGTAGAAAACTTTTTGTCTATAGTGGAATTGTTTTTTGCCTACAGTTTTATTGTCCTATTGGTGTGTGCGCAGCTGAAAAACACAAAATATCACCCCGGATGCACACTCGATTCTTGTTGTCCTTCACAAACGGCTGCGAAAGGAGTATTCATCGAATCGATGCATCGTACAGAAAAAGGAGGTTCTTGCCAAGTTGAGAAGGCAGTAAGCAATGAAAAAACTCAAAATGAAATACATTTAAAATCTAAGTGGTTAGAAGCAAAAGTTAAAAAGATGATCATGATGTTCACAATCCTTGAAGTGGTCAAATTATTTCTACTCATCACAACTATTGTCGGCTGCATCAAAGTAACTTTCATCACTGACTTTTCATCTCTACCGAGAAATTCGAAGGAACCGAACAGCGATTTAATTTCAGATAAATATGGAATGAGCAACGAAAGAGAGAAATGTCTAGACCCTTTTGATTCAGATTCCCATTCAGTGTCCCCAAGCAATGTCCTTAAACAAATTAAAGCTTTTCTAAGAAATAAATGTTTAATTCAAGTTGACGAATTGTTTCTTAAAATGAACAAAAAGCTGAAAAGGATGCATCGAGATGGATGGCTTGTTATTCATCCGACTGAATGGATTTCTCCTTCACTTGAAAACGCTTTTTCAGAAAGTTTCACAGACTTTCAAAGTACATTTCTTAAAGCTGTTCGGCTTTTAAACGCTCAAATGGACACGAATCGGCATGAAACTCAACAAATAATTCAGTCCTTCTACCCTTTCCTTATCGATCATTCAAACAATTTTTCTTTTTTCTTTATTTTTCAAAATGTTTTTTTCCAAAACCAAACTATGAAAAGTGATAAATGTGAGAGTGCGTTAAAATGTCTGCACAGTCGACCACCTTTTAGAACATTCAACAACGCCGATGCAATTAATTTCATGAACAAGTGAGTGACAGTTTACATTTCGATTGAATTCAATTTTATATTTAAATAAAAATAAATAATATTTACAACATTATAATTTAAAAAGTTATATAAAATTTTAAAATAGTTTTTATTAGAATGAATTAATATGTAAATATACAGTTATTAAATAAGAAAGATTATAATGAAAAAATTTATTTACATTTTTTTAATAGTTTTAATTAAACTTATATACTTTTATTAAATTTATAATAAAAAAATTATCAATTTCGATTATGGTTGAAAAGATGAAAAAATATTTAAAACAAGTACAGAATAAAATATTAGCAAGCTATTGGTCCTCTCCCTTCTGAATCTTAAAGATCAAGATGTCTTACAATAATTAAAATTTTTATTCAACTTGGACCGATCGATAGTTTGTTGTTACGTCGAATACTCCTGAGATCCATCTATCTTGCGTTATCAGCTCATCAATCTTTATAATTAACTCTTTCTCAGAGTCACTTAAATACACTAAACTCTTGTATTTGGCATGCATTTCAAACACTATAATCCACTTCACTTCACTTCCCCCCGCCAATAATCCACGCCATGACCACCGCCCATTTAACCGCGTCCAAGGAGCAAGCGACGATACATGAATAGATTCGAAGAACGCTTTCAAGGAACGCAGCGAGCCAGCCAAGAACACAAAGGACTATGTGTTAGAGAAAAAGTTTATAACTTTCTTTCTCAAACAAGCGTAAAAAGCGCCAGACACCACTTCAAAGGCGTGTTCGCAGAGGCCCTAAAGCAAACTGATTCTTTTGTTTATTTTGAGGTTGTTGGTTGTTAGTCTTTTGATAAATATAATTGTTTTTTAGATAAATATTTATAATTTATATAAATCAATACATTTTAAAATTTAATTACATTTTAAAAACTGCGTTTCTACCATCCCAAATGCAGTCACCGCAGCCAAACCTGCATCAACCACTCCATCAAATATTGGAAAAACCTCGGAATCGATTTTTTAAATTAAGAAAAAAACGATTAGTTTTGAATCGAGCCCAGAATATTTATGAGAAAAAAATGGGTAAAGCTAAATTTATGGAAAATAAAAAAAGTTGTTCAAGGAAAAAAAATTTTCTTATAAATTTTCTAAATATAAATAATAAAACTGCAAAGATTTTGTGGACAAACAACGAGAAAAATGTTACTCATGATCCCAATTACTCTCAAAGCTCTGGAATCTTCAGATATTCCAAAGATACTTCTAACGAGGCCTATAAGCGAATTAAAAACACAATAGCCGAGAAAAAACCAAAAACTGAAAACGTTTTTTCATATAGTTCTGAAACTGGATCTCGTTTAAGATCAACCACTCAATTTATAGATACTCATACTACTCAGGGTTTAGAATACAACTTTAAAAATGTTTTAAATCTTGATAATAAAGATAAAAATACAAAAGAACCATACGGCAACTATGCTGATACAAGAATACACAAAAATGGTCATTCAACATCTAGTCTACAAAATCATGTTTTATTAGCAATAAAGAACAGATATAGATTCGTCGTGGAAAAACATGAAAAAAATAGGTTAAAGGAAGTCTCAAGATTCAAAAGAAACGAGATCTTCAGAGAGTATGAACAAAACTTTGATGAATATATTGAAGATAAAACTAAAATTAAAAGAAGTATAAATGCCGAGTCGATTGAATGGAATAAAAAAATAATAAATGTAAAAAATCGGAAAAAAAGTAAAAGTGAAAATACGAAGCTGGCTAGATCAAGGAATGAAAATAGAGACGTCAACGCCAGTCATGATAGTGACACATTTAATACGATTGATCCGTTTTCGATCCAAAACATCCAAGAAGTCTTCAGCGTTCTAGCCATCTTCTCTGTTATAATTCTCATCCACAGTATTTTACGAATTACTTTTCTGAGAAAGAGTTTACTAGAAAGCTCTTTCTACTCGCAAGTATTAAAGCGTTCTTTCTTAGATTATAAAACCATGCACAGGCCTCGACACGCTCTCTATGTAGATAGCAACTCTTGCAACATGAGTAATGCAGATAAAGCAAATATGGAACTGTGTGGAAAAAACAAAAATGTCAAAAAAAGTAGCCGACACCGTCCTGAAAATGAGTTTTATTACAAGGCCCAGTATCTTCCGCATGCAAGCCACCATAAACAAGGAATTCTAGGACAAAAAAGCGTCTATATGAAAAGCTGTTCAGACGTGAATGATAAACACAATTCGAGCAGCAATTTATTCGTGAGTCAATCGCCTGTTGCTCTAAGTGAGGGAGAAAATACTGTATCTCTGGGAAACAACTCGATAATTATCAGAAACAGAAACAGCGGCTTGAAAGACTGCAGAAAAGATATTTTTGAAAAATTCCAACAAGAACAAACGTGCTTTCACACAACACAACATACTCCCATGAAGCAAGAAGAATACCACAAGCCCTTCGGCTCTTCAAAACATGTTCTCCTCATGAATCGCCTTCCCATCAACAGCAGTGACAGGCAACGTCAGAGCGTCGAAGGAATACGAAGCCTTAATTTATTCATAAACAACTTTCCATTTCATGCCACCAGCATCAATAAAAATAATGGCAATAAAAAATCGCAAAAAAGCAACATTGGTGAAAATGAAAGGTCAACTAGAATTGAATCTAAAGAAAGCCTCGAAATGAGTCAATGTGGCATAGAAACTAGACTGAAAGAATGTTATTTAAAAAATGAGACAAAAAAGACAAAAATAAAAAATAAACAATTTAAAATTAGATCCAAAAAACATTTGATAATGCTTTTAGTTGTAGACGCATTAATGGTGAGTTGTCGTTTCAAGAACATTGTGCTTTTTGTGGTTATGGTAATAATCTTGGTGGGATTTTTTCAAGCAATATCTTTGTTATCTAAGCACTATACATTCAAACACGTTTTCTTGCCGGTCTTGTCTTGGTGTGGCAAATTGGATGTGTTGAAAACAGACAAGAAAATATGGGAAAATGAACTTTGGTTTGAATTTGACGGATATAAGGTGGAAGAAGAAGACGGCAGACTGTTGTTTGAAGGTGGAGGTAGCTGGATTGAAGGATTAGTGAAAGAATTGAACATGGTGGAAAACTTTTTCAAACAAAGTAAGGAAATTAATTTTTTCGTTAACTAGTTTTTTGGTCATGGCAGTTTGTTTTGTTTTGTGGCACAAAATGCACTAAATAATAATTATGTGACAAAAGAGAACTAATGAAAATTGGAGAGCACACTGGGTGTTAGCCTTTGTGGAAAACTCAAACTAATAATTAATTTTAGTATTTCCATATTTTGTGAAACTTTTTCAAATTTATACTTTTCTAAAATTCTTTTCTTTGGAAAATATTTATTTTGTTTCATATGAAAACGGCCAAAAAATGTGGGAAAAACTTACAAAAGTTTTCAAGTTGTGCAATTTGTAGTTTTATAAAACTCATTAAAATGGATAGTTTGTTTTCAGCCACGGTTTAAATTTGCATTTTTTCAGATTGCTAAGGCCGATGCGTAATCAAGCCGCGATTTTTATAAAATATATTTTAATTTTTTTCTAACATAATCCTTTATTGTCGTTAAACAGGAATAAACTATGGAAGTAATCGGGATAAAAATGGACAAGAAATGATCAGTTTTGATGCTGTGAGTAGGAAGGAAAATGTGAATGAAGAAGTTGAAGATGGGTATGCAGAGGAGGTAAGTGGAAATGAAAATACTAATGATGATAATTACTTACTAGATGTAGATGCTACTAATAATAAATGATGATAAACAAATATATATGATGATAATGATGGTGCTGGAATAGCTTAGAATTAAAACACTTAGCATTTTTTTTAAATTTCCTGGTTTTGATTCCTACCAATGAATTAGCCTTCACGACGTGATCTCTGTCAACTGTCGTGCTAGTTGCATTGCACAAAGATTTTTTTGAAATCCAACTATTTCACCGAATAAAATTAAAAGATGCTGGGTCACTTGCTATTTTCAAGAAAGTAAAATAAAAATTGGATTAAAATAATTTTAAAAGGGTGCTGATGATGACGATGTGCCTGGAGACAATGATCGATGGGCTTCGGATGACTAAATGTTTTGTAGTTAATTATACTTTAAGTAGAAAAGAAGGCTGCTAATTACTTTGATGCATAAAAATGGTTTTAGAAAGAAAAAAATTAATTTTTTGGAAATAATAAAATATTAATTATGAAATAAAAAGTTGTTTCCATTCATTATCTATTTATTTAGCTCAACTTATCAATTAAATTAACTTTAAAATTTTGAAAAAATCAAACTTCTTTTATATATATAATATTTAAATGTCGATTTCATGAATTTTTTCTTTTTTCAGTCCCTCGCATCATCACTGAGTAACAGCAAAGAGATGAAGTTCAAAAAAGGTTTTTTTAATTATTAGTGTGCTGATGAATTAGTAATAGACATTTTCATAGTTTAAGCTATAGAATTAAATTATTTGCACATATTAACTATTAATTTATTTTGTTGACAAAAAAAACTTATTTTCCAAAAGGTCAAATTAAATTTCCCCACAGAAAGTAACAGAAACGCCGCAGAAGAAAACCAAGATAATGAATCAGACGCAGCAATAGAAATAGACTCTTACAACGATTGTTTGACGAAGACAATGCTGGAAATCCATTCAATGTATTCAGATACAACAGAAAAAAAAGGTTCGCTTTGCTTTATTAACAAACTTTTTTGATCTTTTTGGAAAAATCCTCATAGTCGTTTAAATCCTTCCAAGATGCCTCGAAGGTTTTTTTCCATTCCCGCGGTGGAGGAAGTGACTTTGAAGATGCCATGAGGTATTTCTCCCCAGAGCATTCAACGATTAATATATTTCAGCAACACCATGAAAACGCTGATAGGAACAGCAGCAGCAAAAACGAAAACAACAAGCACTCTATTGACAAGGCAACACACCGAGGCATAAACAGCGAGCGAATTGCGCGTAACACTACACAAGAAAAGACTCTGGCTCTAATGACGATTTATTTATTGCTCGAGACACTCTCGCTAATCTGTCTGCTTATCGTCAGGGTGTACATCAACTCTGAGGTAATATCGAGACTAGGCAATTGAAAGAATTTAGAAAAATATGAAATGATGTTTGAAATTTTATGAAGATAAATTTTTAAACTAGTTTAGTACACAATTTTTTGCATTACAAATATTGAATTATATCATATATAAAAAAAATACTTAATGAAATTTCAAAATGTGATTTAATATTTTCATTAAATGATTAATTGCAACTTTTATTCTTTTATGTAAAAAATATTGATTTTGTCAACTATTAGAATTACAATATAAATTGTGTTTTCGCATTCGAAACTAGGAGTAGGAAAAACTGTTTCTGTTAGCGAAATCATTTTATTTAACTGGTGTTCATCTTATATCTGTGCAAGCTATAGGCTAAAATGAAAATAAATTATCATAATGATGTTATGATATTATAACTATTATATAACTATTATATATGTATTTATAGGCAAAAATTTAAATAAATTAACATAATGATGTTATGATATAACTTTTTGAAAACTTTATGAAAATGGTTTATTTTATATTTTATAATTTAAAAAAATAATTTACCATTTATTTTAATTGTAAAAAAAAATTATTTATTCATTTTATAATTTAAGGGATGAATCAGTTAATTACTGCTTCAGACCCTGTCAATGAAAGAAAAGAAAAAAATTTCCTAATTTTTTTCTTTTAAAATAATAATTCATCATTTGTTTTGAAAAATAATCTTTTCATTTAGGAATTATAATATCATAACATCATTATGATAATTTATTTTCATTTTAGCCTATAGCTTGCACAGATATAAGATGAACACCTATTTAACTTTTATTTAAATTTTCACTAAATATTTTTTAAACTTTAAAAACTTATTTCAATTTTTCAAACAAATCCCAGACATTTTCCTTAATTAGTCAGCAGCTCCGTCAACTGGAAAGTCTCAAAAAATCCCAAGAAATCTCGACTAAACTTCTACCTCATCGTTTTAACAGTCTCACATCGAAGCGTCGTCCGATCAATCTTGATACGCTCTCAAACCACCACGCCATCTCGCTGGATTCAATCGCTACACTCGCTCAAGCATCCCTGTCCACCTACCCGCCAAGCCACCTATCGAGTGTTAATAATATAGAAAGAAAGATAACCCGACGAGAAGCTGGAAGCAGTTTTAGTGAGAAAAAACAAAATGAATGGGGGTTAAGTTATGAAAAAAAAGTTCTGAGCTCACTTGTGACTACTTTTGAAAGCATCAAATGTGCCAATGACAAGAGTGTGTGGTTCTCAGAGACGCATGTTTGACTAGTAACACTAAAAAAATTTAAATATTTATTTGAAAAACATTTTTGGTTTATAAACGTAAAAAAACGTTCAAGAATATGTTTTTTTGGAATAGAATAGAAAAAATGTACTATTTTTAAAAGTTTTTAAAGTATATTGTTTTAAGTTGTATTCTCATTTTAATAAAATTCAACTCCAAGTAATATTCCATTTTATGTTTTCAAATCAACATCGACAGTGACAGAATTCTTATTTCTGTATCATCATGTTTCTCATAGAAATGACGAAAAATAAATGTATATATTAAAAGACTTGAATAACATTGGAAAATAAAGATTTTCAGTTAATCAATAACAGTTTTAATAGTATTGAACTAAAGCTCTCTAGAATAAATAATAATTGCGACAATGGATAAATATCCTCAAATAATTGTGAAATTTATGAATTTTAAAAATTAAAGTTTTTCTCTAAACTAAATGAAATGATTTTTCTAGAAATAGTTTTTGAAAATATGAAAAAAGATATTATAACAAAAATGTTAAAAGATGACAAATAAACATTTAAAAAACTGCAAGTAATGTAAGCAAAATATATAAGTATGTTTCACGACAGTATCACAAAAGACTTTCAAATAATTCAAAGCATCTACATTTTTTTTCAATTCCAACTAGTTTGTCTTTTAGTTTTTTTCCAAGTTTTAAACTTTTTAGAAATTATTTGGTTGATGTGTTAGAACACTAAAATTTTGAGAGTTATTTTTTAAGTTGTTGTTAAAATTAATAATTTTATTGATTTTGTTGCTTGAATTTATACTAGAAGAAGAAGAAAGCTGATTTAATGGATCTAGGTTTAAATTGTTGCTTGTGGGTTTTCCAAAGTTAGTGTTGTTGCTGATATTGTTGTTGTAAAGTGAAGGAAAATATGTAGGTGGAGTTTTGTCCAATTTTAGTTGCAGCCGTTGTTGCAGTACATCTTTTTGTTGCAGAAACTGGTAGTTGTTGATGCCTGGATGTTTCTCCGTGTTGTCATGCTGAGCGATTTTGCTGTTGAAAACGTTGAAAGCTTCACTGTTGTAGTTCTGGTGCAGGTCATTCAGGGTGAGCTGCGTGTAAGGATTCAGGAGCATTTGTTGCTGCTGCTGATGATGATCATGATAACCCAGCTGTCTTGTTTCTCCTCCACCAGCCAGCAACAAACCAGGGCTGATGTTGTTGCCAACCTCTCCCTTCATCATCATCATCCTATTCTTGCTACTCTTCATCGCTGCGTCTCTGTTGCGTGTGTACTTTCGACAAATGCCTGCCACCAAGAAGCAGATGAGCAGGCATATGAAGACACAGATGATGACCGTCAACCAGGTTACGTGATGGGGAGAGTCTTCTGTCGTGTCATAGGCTTGAAGGTCGTTGTAGAAAAGGTTGTTTGAAGAATCTCTGGAAGCTGCATTGATCAATCATAATCATGAATGATAAAATAATTTTTCCTAAAACCAAAATAAAAAAATTAAAATTAGCTTTTTCTCAACTTAAAAAAGTAAATAAAGAAAAATCTTTCAAGCAGAATTAAATCAATCAATCCAACTAACCCAATCCTTCATCCAGAACTCTGAGTCTGTATTCCTTATACGTGAAGTTTTTCCCGTTCTTAGCAAAGCACACATACACTCCAGATTGTTGAGTGTTCGGCTGGTTGAAGAATAACTTACTAGCAAACGTGTTCGGCTTATCAGTAAGGAAGTCTATGATTTTGTAATCTGTGCCATCGATTGGAGAATAAAGTTCTCCTTTGTTTTTGTTGTAGTTTAGGCTTTGTATTTTGTATGGGTTGATGCTGTAAATGCTGTCAATTTGGTAGTTGTTGTCAAGAGGATGTTGGTTGTTGTAGCGTGCTTTGTAGCTGTTCGACTCTGAGGGTTCTACCTTTTTGAACCACTGAAAATATATGAAAATAAATAAAATGATTAAAAACATCTAAATAAAAAAATTTCCAATTATTTTCACATATCTTATTACAAAGGGCTCACCTTGATAGAGGTCTCTAAGACACTTGTAACTTTACACGTGAAGCTAGTTACTTCGTTGTGGCGTGTGGTCACGTTGGTGATGACATCATTCGCGAAGAGCGGGTATTCTCGTGAAGCATCTGAAAGGTTGAAAATCAGTAAATATGAAAGTTTAAAAAAAATTGTTTTATACAATAAAAGTATTTTTAAAATAAATTATGAACAAATCAAACGTTTACCATAGTAATCATCCTCATCTCCACTCTCTTTATCATCTTGACTGGCATCTCGCTTGCATTCGCTTCTGACATGAGCATCAATCGATCCATCTTCCCTCATTCTTCTCCTGTCTGCTGAGTGAGAGGGTGCCAATGATGGTGGAGTTACTGATGATGGTGCCAAGACATTATCCTAAACGAAACATTAAACTTGTTCATATTAATTTTAATTTTTTATCTATTCAACATTTTCAAAGTTAGTGAAGTAGAATAATCGTAAAAACATTTTTTCCAAATTATTGTTTCACGTAATCATTTGTTGTTCGATTCTTTGAGTTGGTAATTCACTTCAAGAAAGATTGTTGATAATAAATCATTGCAGCTTTGGTTTGGCTGTACCCAGCTAACCGTGAAAGGAAGAATTTATCGTTCATGGCTGAGTGCGCGTAGAATGGTGCAAAATATAAAAAATTATTTCATATAAAAAAACTGAACAAATTTGTTGAGTAAAAACTAATAAATAATGAATTATTCCAATGAAGAATTCGTTTTTTGTGTCTGCTCGCAAATTAATTATCGGTTTGAACTCGTGCGAAATATTATCTAGTAAGAAGTGAAAAGTTTATGAAATAAATTTGAAAAAAAATTATTTTTCTAAAATGCTTTTATTTCTAGTATCATTTATTATTTGTTCTAAAAAAATCTGCTAAACGTTTGGAAATTTCATCACCCAGAATCGAACTTGAAAACGCTTAAAAATTAAGTAGCAAAGAAGCTCACTAATTGAGAACACAGAACTCATAAGACAAAAGCCAGAACTGTCTGGTTAAACCATCAGACACTTTACAAAATTGGAGAAAAAAACTAGTTGAAGAGTTTCAATGGAAAGAAGAAGAGTAAAAAGAAGAGGGAAAAAAGAAAAAGAAGAAAAAGAAAAAAGGAAAATGGAAAAAAAGAAGTATATAAAATCTGCATATTCGGCATTTCGTTTTTAGGACAGACGTTTCAAGGGCCAATCTAGAAAAACTAACTCTGTAATAATCTTGTTATGAAATGTAGATACAAATATGCTATAGGTCAATTATGGTGGACTATAATTTCTTGCGTAAGGTGGCCTAATGCAGTAATTATTATTATTTATTTTTTTAAATATAAATTTTATCATTCATTTTGTTGTTAAACAATTTCCAATAATTTATTTATGATGATTAGAGAAAATAATTTGAATAAAAAAATTAACTTCAATTCGGAACTAAACCTCAATAAAAATGGCATTAAAAGTAATTTTCCAACTTTCCAACGTTTTCCATTTTTAGGTTGAGCTACAATATTCTATTTCAAAACAGTTCAGCATTCGCTAGTAGTGTGCGAATTTGTGGATTTTTCTTTAAAATACACTGTATTGATGATTCATATTGAGAAGAATATATAACTTTACAATGTCAATGTTTTAGTTTCACATCATGACTGAAAAGTTAGACTCTTGTTTAAATGTAACAAAATTAATTAGTCTTTTAGTAATTATATTTGTTTAAAAAAATTTAAAAATAAAAATAGTTTTTTTATAACAAAATAGAAACTTAACTGCAACATTTTTGGTATCAGTCATACTTTTATTGCTTTTACAGCTTCAAAAATTGGAAATCCTTTCATTTTTATAGCCAATCGCCCGATCCGGGTGATAATCACCTCTTTAAATCATTCTTTTGAGTACTCCTATAATCTCAAAGAAAACTTTTTCTTTAATGCAAAAGCCAGAAAATCATGCGGGCTCCTTTCATTGTGTGTCTGAGATTGCTTGGAACTTTGAACCAGCATCTAAGTCTTGTGTTTCTTGCGGCTGTCAGCTGCAAATCATAACAAAGGTTTCAATATAGGTTTTTTATGACTCTTTTTTAATACATTCCATTAAGAAGGCATTCATAATTAAAATTAATGCCTATCATTTGTAGTTAGCACTTGGAAATGTCAGTTAACCGAATCTAAAAATTGTTTGTTCGTGTACATATTTTAGTTTATTTAACGCCAAAAAGAACCGTAGAAGCAGCCAGAAAAAGCAAATGATTGAAAACTTCTATAAGTCATAATAATTCCAAGAATAAAAAATGATTCTTCTGATAATACAATCGTGAATTGAATTTTGCCACTCAAGTACACTCATTACAAAGATTTTTAACATTTAATTTGAAATTTTATGTTGCTTCGAATGTGGCAATTTTAGCGAAATGAAATATTTTTAAATTCATATTTACGCATAAGTTTTTTTTACTTTTTTCTGTACTAAAAACAACAAATAGTGGTTTACTTTCTAACGTGACATTTTAATAAGTTAATCATTCAAGCATTTGTTTTTTTGGTTAATTTCTTTAAAAGTTTTTTTTATTTTGTTCTTTTTTTAAAAAACTTTTTTTAAACTATTTTTGTTAATTGCTTTGGTTCAAAAATTCCCAACTTTTCAACCACTTTTTTTTAAACATACAAACTAAAAGCTTTAAAATATTTGTTGGAATTTGCATTTGAGCAACCCAACCACCATTCTTAATATTCATTTTTAGATATGTCAAAATGTCAAAAATTGAAATTAGAAGTTTCAAATATTTTATTTTAAGAAGATCCAAATTTCTGTTTATGAATACTTTTCCCATTTCCTATCTAGATATCTTTTTTTAATCTATTTGATTCTATACGCCACCATTCAATCATGCTTCACACACATCTTGAAATTATTTTCTCGTTTCAAAACAAAATTAAAAATATATATTCAGATTTAATACCCACTTAGGCTAACAAATTCTTTCGAAACTCATTTAAGTACTTTAAAATGCACACACAAACTTTCTCACAAACCTTTCAAACCGTTAACACAGAGAAGGTAGTAGCCGGAAACAGATCCGTGCCCATTGGTGGCTGTGCAGGTATAGTTTCCGCTGTCGATAGCCTTAATCTTCCTGATGTTCAAGTGGTCTCTTCGCAGCTCGAAGCGATTCCAACCTAGTCCTATGAACCTACCGTCTTTGCCCCACTCTATCAGTATGTGCTCCAAATGTTGTGTCTGTATTTGAGATTGGTGCTCTGAATCTAGTGTATTTGGCGCTTCAAATTGTTTTATCAAGACATTTTTCTCTTTTTGAGTCAATTTGCGACCATTTTGAAATTCAGAATAGCTAAAATTGAGATGATTAAAGCCATTTCTATCAGACCCAACACTACTTCCATCTCCCTCCACTTTTCTTTTTACACCGCCAACTCCAGTATCAACAGCTTTCAAGGCTTCTGTATGGCTTTCGAGCACTGAACGCATTAGAGGACACGTGAGCTGCACAGATCCACCAACCCGTGCCCACACCAATCTCGGATATCGATCGATCAAAACAGGTGGACCCTGGTAGGAGTAGTAGACTTCATCATCGTCGTCGTCGTCTTCATCATTTTCATCGTATACTCTTTTTTCGAGGTTCTTGTCTTCACTTTCCTTCTCATCATCGTAGTCATCATCTTCACTATCAGTTACATCACTTGAGGTATCTTTTTCCTGAATTCTAGTTCTTTTTTCAGAAATCGGTTCAATATTGTTGATCATATTTCCGTTTTCATTTTTCTCTTTTTCATCCTCTTCACTTCCTTCATCATCGCCATCTTTATTTAAATTATCTTCATCATCCAGGTATAGTTTGTCGTCTATACTTTCATAATAGCCATCATCATTTTCATCTGCACCATTATCACCATCACCATCTTCATCATCAACATTTCCACCGTGGTCTTCTACCATTATTTTTTTCTCGCTTATTTTCGGCACATCACTTCCCTTCAGTTTTTCTTTCTGACCGTTCCAATCAATTCCTAAAGCGAGCTTTTCTGGTTTCTGAAACTTCATTTGCTGTCCAGTTTTATGTTTTTGCTTTTTATTAATTTTATCTTTTTCCTCATTACTTTGTTTTTTTACTTCCTTGTTTTTTTTATGATACTCGAGATAATAATTCAAAATGTTTTTATCTTTTTTCTTCAGATCTCTGTGTGTTTGCTCAAGTCGTTTTTGTTTTTTGGTTTGCATACTCTCTTGATTAATTTTTTCATCAAAATGTTTATCTTGTGACAGACGTATTTCTTGCTTTTGTGGCGTGGTCGTCTGTTCCGTGAGCAATATTGGAATCATATCTATTGCCCCAGCGATTTTATCACCATTGATCCCACCAATGGTCTGATAGCCAACGTTGGAACTTGTGATAAAGGTTTTATTGTTCTCGATTGAGCCATCATCACCAGAACCTCCTTCTTTGGAATTCGCTTCAATCTGAGCTCTTGTAGTATCAGCCGTTTGAGGCAGTAGTAAGAGGGTTGTAATGGTTAAAGTCAGAAGATTGAATACGTTTAGTGATGATGGTTTGGTCATGTCTGTGTTAGATTTATTGAGTTTTAAATGTTAATTTATGAATGAAAATATGTAAATAAAGAGTTGTTGATATTGATAATAATAATATATTTGATAACATTTCATGAAAAAAAATGCAATGAAGAAATTTAACAGAATAAATTGGTTAAATAGACTAAAAAAACTAGTTTCAAGAACAGTCTTTAAGGTTCTAGCTAATTGGAAAATATTTATAACAACAGTTGGTAGCGTATAGTGTTACACAGCAACCCTTACCATTATCTTTTCATCCTCCATCCTACTCACCATTACAATTCATCTCTATAATTATCTTAGGTTTTCGAAGATTAATTTAATCGTAAAACATTTAATTCAATTTGAAATACATTTTATTTGTTACAAAATAAATAATTTAAAAGGCGTGGTATCGGAATGGCTTAATTCAAGAGTCAGAGGCGGGCCATGCTTAATAAATAAATTAGACTTAAGCCATTAATCATGTGAGATTTTATCTGATAAATAATAAATAAATTTATTAATTCTTAACTCAGTGAGCAAGTGGAAACAATACAAATACCAAAAGCATTAAGAACGAATTATTTAATGGTTTTTGATTCTTTATTCTCAAAATCTGTTATTATTTATGATTTATAGCACAACAGCCATCCCATCCATCCATTATCCTGTCTATTCACCGACCTCGCTTATAGAGTGTTTGCCTTGTCATTATGAGGAGGTATTACGCGTATAAACGTTCCAAATGTGAATTTCATTGCTGTAGTTTGCTTTCATTTGTTTATTAATGCTTCTACAATGCGGCCAGAAAGATAAACATTTTATTTGACACTTCCAACCGATTAAAAAGCTATCATAGCCTTTTCTTTTCTTACTACTTTCTCAGCATTATCATCCCTACCATTAACAGCTACTGTATTGTTTGCATTTCTGTAATTAAAGCATTCGACAATCAACGAGGGCTCCAACGTCATGCATCGATGATCCAATTTTACTTGGAAACTCTAATTGATAAATTCTGCGTCTTTGACACGAGCGAGATTGACTGATTGAGTGCATTGTTGCTGACCCAGTGCTGATTTGTAACTCGAAACCTTTAGAGCTGGCGTGCGGGGTACGTGCATTGTTCTGGTTTTAGACTGAAGAAGACTATGCAGGGTTAGAATTTGTGGCATTTTATAAGCTATAAGTTGTTTCTCCCTTCAATGTTAGTAATAAAATGCCTCTAAAGCAGTAGTGAAATGTGTTAATGACTCGAATTTCGTGAACTAATTTTTTACAATACTAAAGATATATAACGGGAAATAATGTTGTGTTTAAATATCCATTTTTTAAAATAAATTTTATTTGAATAAAAGCATTAAAAATAATAAATATGTACCTGGAAAACTTGATGCTCTAAATGTTTCTCATATAATGTGGACGATCTTTATTTTTATAATGATGTTCAACTGTAGCAGGCAAACTAAAAAAATTAACCTCAGTGAAATATTTTGAAAAAACACTAAGTTTAGACGAGAGTTTTGGAGATTTTCTAAAAATAATTGACTGCCATCTCGCTATATATACTCCAGTTGAGTATAAGTTATACTGTATAACCCATGAATATGTGAGATGATTATACAACTAATATGCTTCAGGCATGAATAGAAGAGTCATATAAAATTTTCATCGTATTTGAAAGTCACTCATTCATATTTTTAAATAAAGATTTTTCAACGGTTAATTAAATAAAATCCAATGATTAAAAAGGACAAAGCCATTACAAAGGTGGATGTGATGAGAAAAAAAAACTCATTGGAATTTAATTCAATCAGCGCCTTTATCAGTTTATTCCACTTTATTAATTCCACGTTTTATTCCCGATCTAATGGCCCAAAAATTTTCTACAATTTTTAAAATATTAGTTAAAAATTAGTTTCTTATTTTCTTGATTTAATTTTTAATTTTTAGTATTTTTTCACATTTTCTAAAGTATTATCATGCTTACATATGTATGCTATTACCTTCGCGTCCACTTGTTTATATTAACTGCATTCTTTCTGCCATTTTTATTGTAGAAAAGAAATTACAGCGAATAAAAAATAATAATAAAAGTTATATGATATTATATTATATGAGTTTTTTTCCAGTTTGAATTAAATAAAAAATTATTTCTTTAAGTGTAAAAAAATTAAGTTAAGCTTTAATAAATTCGTTGAATATACAAGATGGCTTGAATTTAATAATATATTTGTGCAAAAATATTGACTATTTTAGAATAAAGAACAATATTTTTAAGTTTATAAACGTTAATTTAATTATTGAAAAAATATTTTAAAGTGCTTTTTATATTAAATACTTGGCTAATGATTTAAGGACAGTTTGAGGGAATTTAAGCTTGATGCCACTATTTCAAATCCCTAAGCACACATTAGATTTCTTGTATAAATATTTAGTCTAGGTTTTTTATAATTTTTTTATCGTTTAATAAAAAAACTAAATGTTCTAACGAGCCTGTGTATTTTTCTTTAATATATTTTAAAACCCATTCTTTAAAATTCGGGTGTATTTTATTTTATAAATGCTGTCTGAAAACCCCGTTATTTATTGCAGCCTTATTTACTCTTGTCTGAGGTTATCAAGCCATGTTATCGAAAAGGATCAAACAAAAAATAAACCAGATTTTCAGATTTTAAATACCACTTCAGTAAAAAAAGCAAATTTCAGTTTCAACTTTTAAATGATCTAAAAAAAATTAAAGTTGAAAATATTTGTATAAACTCAACATACAATGGCTCTTAAAAAAAACAATGTGAATGAATTTAGTTGATATGTTAAGTTTAAATAGGATTTTAATAGTATTTATTTATTCTAAGAATAACTTATTTTTACATGTATTCGTAATATTTAAGTCATGTTCCATTCCCATTCCTCAAACGATTGTAATTTGACTCTTTTTGTATGAATTTATTGTTTTTAGACCCACTGAAGAAATTTAAAGTTCAACTTTTTGAACCCTCGCAATAAAAGGCTGAAAGGAATTTAATAGAAAATAATGAATAGTTTTTTTAATAATGGTAGTATTATTAAGAGTTTTAGTCTTTATAATTGTTTATAGTAGAAAAATCAGTTTTAAAAAACATAATAGTAGTAGCGTCAGTAGTTATTGAAGCATTTTAAAAATAATGAGTTTGACCGCGTAATTGCGAGAGATTTACAAAGAATAATAATTCATACAAAAGTAAAATAATTCTCAAAAACACAAATACTTGCGTAAATGCGTCAGTTCACATGGGTGGTTGGTTGTTATTTGTTCAGTCAAACCCAACAATTACGATTTGCAAGTGTATTATGTGCTGAAGTTACATAATGTACCTCTGTCCCAGTAGTTTTGTCGTGTTAAAGGCTTGGAGAGATGTTATCAACGCTAGAAAATTGATGAGGGCGTGAGGGGAGGAGATTGTTGAAAAAGTTGATGTGAATAAAAAAATATGTACAATTTAAAAGAAAGTTTTCACATTATATATATATATATATTGGTTTAATGTTTCATTTAAATTTCTTGAACGACTTCTTAAAGACAGTTTATCTCATGACTTGCTGATGTTTGAATGCAGAAAAAGTTATTGAGATTAAAGTTTGATAAAATATTTTAATTGTAGGAATAGGAAAGTTTAAATAAAAATACATACAAAATATCTAAGGATAGAATGGTGAAAATTGTAGGAAGGGATGATGAATCGGAATGTTTTCTGGAATCAATTTTGTTCGTTTAGAGTTCACGCTTCAGACGAACATTCAACATAGCTAAGCGGACTATTTATTATGTCTGAAGCAGGTGTTCAGTTCGGAATATATGTCTAATTGAGTGCGTATATCACTCTTTATACTTGTAATTATTATCCTTAAAGAAATATTTGCTTAATGTCTAAGGAAAAGTCAAATTGTTACAGAAATTCATAAATTCTTTTTTTAAACTCTTTTTTTCAAAAAAGGGTCTTTATGCTATTATTTGTTTATATCTTTGAGAATCGTGCGAAGACTAATTTTTTATTTTAATTCTCAGTAGAAGGTATGAACAAATGAAAGAAGGAACAAAAATTTAACGGCCATCAGCTCACTTTGAAAACCTACTGAATCAACAATTTATCTCCTAAATGCCATATTTTGAAGTTTTTATAACTGGAGATTTCTTGCACTTCAAAACTGTTGAAGCTTGATTTCAGTGTCGCGTGCACCCAAGAGAATAACTGGACATTCATTGCGTTAAACGAATTGTCTTTAGTCCAGTATAATTATCAAAAGGATTGATATATCAGTTAAAAGCTAATGATCGATAAATCAAAGTTTGAAGTTGAAAATGTCTTAGTGACGCCATAACTCAGACTTCTGCAGTAGATTCCTCCCAGCCACCCAGCGTCGCGGCGTTCTTTTTATCTGTATAATTAATCGTTTCGGAAGAGTTACCTCTTTACTTTGCCCATCTATCTAATCATCCATCTTCCCATACATTTATTAAGTCAGTTGTTTTCCTATATTCTTTTTTTATTATTTTTAAATGTCTTCTGTTATCCATACGTCCATTCTTTCTTCCGTGTGCGTTTAAAGTTTTGGAAACCACATTTATTATGAACTTCATTGAAACAATATTTTAAGGACCAAATTGCGCTCATAATTTTTTAATATTTTTATTAAACTTTTAATAAATCAAATCAAGAACTTGTAATTTTTTATTGTTTTTTTCTCCATTGTTTTATAGCCAAAAAACCTTGAGCCGCCTCGCCTTAAAATGTCATTAATGAGTACACTCAAACGGGTTTCCACTAACAAGAATTTTACACCTTCACAAACTGTGTGGCGTCTATAAACTATTAAAATCCTTCATTTGGCTTTTGTTTGTCTTGAGAATCTGCAGCCAATTATGGCATCCTCATCACGCGTGACATTCGTGACTTTTGAAACATTTTTGGGCATTATAAAAATATGAAATTTAGTTTTTCACATTTTATGATAAATATACATTTATGTATAAAAATGTTTTTAAAAATTATACTAATTTTGTTTAAAAAAATTATGTTTGTTTTATTTTTTAAAACGCCAATTAGTTATTTAAGGTTGTAAAATTACTTCGAACTAAATACCGTAAATGTAAAATCTAAAAAGTTTTTTTTCTAACCGCACGATGAAAGTCAATAAGGTACTTTAATGGTCAATTAAACTCAACAAAGCTTTATCAATGAAGTAAAGAAACAAAAGTGCCTTAGCCTTTATCAACTATGTGTGTGGCTTTTAGACTTAAAATATCGAGTTTCTTTAATAAACGTGGAAAACTGAATATCAAAAGATGGAAAAAGATTTTTTAAACATTAAAATACTTGCTTCTGTGGCTTTCATTGCAGTCTGCTTAAAATAAGGAACTGACAGTTAATTCGAATATTAGTTGATTTATGGCCTATCGTGGCCCTATTTTCCTTTTATTGCTCTCTTCCAAAATCAAATATTTATGTTTCTTTTATAACTTATAAAATATTTTTTAAAGAAAGGTTTATTTTAGTTTTTCGAGATAAGAAAGAAAATGTGCATAATTTTTTGATTGTATAATTCATCAATTTTTAAATTTTTTTATAAACTTTTATTAAGCATAAAAGCATTTTCAAAGATTTGACTTTTGAAAAGCAATATTTTAAAAACTTAAAAAGATAAAGAAAAACTAATTTTTAAAAGTGTATAAATTGTTTTGAAATTAAGAATAATGAAAAATTCAATTTTTTGTAGTCGTGAAAGTCACTCTGAATCATATTCAAAGCTCAAATCCTTTTTTTAATCAAAGGAATTCAATTTTTCATTCTTTTTTCTATTCGATCTAATGCAAAAGCCTTTTACTTTTTATTTTATTTTATTCTGTTAATTAAAAAAACTCTAAGATTCTGAGGATGAAATAAAAAACATCAAAACCAACAAAAGCTTTTTATTACTGAATATTCTTTGGTGTGTAGAGATTATTTAAACAAGCCAGTCCAAACAATTGTTTACGAATCGAAGTCGGACAGTTATAAAGTGAGTTTTTTGACTTGCAAGTAAAATTCAAATTGATTGTTGAGATTTAGTCATGAATGTTATCATTGTATCGAGGTACAATGCATTTCAGCTTAGCTACGTCATTTAAACGTACATTTCGTTATCGCAAGAAAACAACGTAAAAACTTTGGTTTTTATAAATAAAAATTTTACAAATAAATAATATTTGGTGAATTCATTGGTTAGAGACAATGCTTACGACATGCGTGATATGTAAGAGTCTTAGAGTAGTAGCCACCATTTCAACTTGGTAATTTGCTTTTATTTTCCTAAGTTGAATCTCTCAAAGAAGTTAAAAAAATAATAAAAATAAGTATTTTGAAACACGTTTAATAAGAATAAACATAAGATAAACATTTTTTTTCGCTGATTTCATGTACAGTTCAAATCAAGTATTCTTTGTTCATGCATTTGGCTGACGTAAAAAAATACTTTTCTTCATAAAATTCAAGTAGTTATGAAAAAAACATTTTTATCAAAAGATATATTTAAAATTAATATAAAATTAAATTTTCCAACAAAATTCTATTTTTTTGCATATGATAAAACAAAAATATAGTCGTTGACGCGGTCGACTCATGCTGAATGAAAAATTCTACAGTACTCATAATATAATATTTCTCAATAAAAATTCAAAATACGTTTTAATGATAGAAACTTTGGTAACTTGTATTTACCTGTGACTATGATTTGACTCTAAAAATTTTGATTTATATTAACATTTTTTTTTGCTGTTTTTTAGTGTTATATTCAAAAAATATACATTATTTTTTAAAAGAACATACACTCACTAGATGGCGGGCTATTTAATGGCATTCCAGACGGTTTCCATTAGAAAGTCGAAAATAGCATTCGCGAGATATTTAACTGGTCTTTGATTAATTCAAAATACTCATTAAAATAGCTCATAGATTTAGAAAAAATTATTCGAACTAATAAATAAAAGTTTTGCAAAAATTCAAATATAAAATTTAACAAATAAAAAAAATTGTTGAGTATTTAATTGTAAAAATTAAAATGTTATTTAAACATAATAAAAATGAGATTTTAAAGAAAAAATAAAAATGTTTAATAAAGTAAAAATATAATTTCATAAAATAAGAATTAAATCTCTGATAATAATGTTAAAGTTATCAAAATTTGTTTTCAAAGTCAAAAATTAAATGTTAAATCAAAACTTATACGATACAAAGCAATACCACAACAGCAAGGATGAAATCACAAGTTCTAACTAATATTCCACTACAATAAATTCGAAAATTTTCAGAATTAAATGTTGTATAACATTTCTTCAGTACATAGAAAATACATTTTCAACTTAAATAGCAACAAAATATTTCAAATGGTATTTTCCCAGCGATATGATTCTTCAAAAATGCAAAATTCCACGGAAGTTCTGAATCAAATTGATTAATGTCTTTTGCATCTATAAATCTCTATAAATTATTTTATTTTTTCTTAAACTAAATTTTGGAATGCATCATACTAATGCTTCATTATTCATGGTTTTTAGATAGGAAGACTGGCAGTGAGAAGACATTGCATATGGAAGATTAAGAGGGAGACTGTTGCACTCATTTGACCCCAAAATACTGCATCTGTTAAATGGAGCTTCAAAGAATAAAATTAGTTTATGAAAATAATATATCAAAATTAATAAATGATCGCATCAACACAACAGTTTATAAACGCAGCCTAAACACACATTTATGAACGTCAACAACATCTACTATTTTTCACCAAAAAACTACTAAACCAACAACAACGACTACAACAACTCCAACCGCAGATTCGCAAATCCCTTGAAAGCTTGATCTTCTGATTGGAACATTACTGAATAATCTGCCTGCACTCTCCCTTCTCACAAATTCCTGAGTAGTCGATGGATTTCATGGAAAGATTAATGTGTTTTTTTCAAAAAGAATTAAAAGTTTTAAATAATATGCTTTTTTATATATTAAATTTAAGTAAAAAAACAATTGATTAAAACTTGTAAAACACTTTTATGTTCCATGCGTACTGTCTCATTATTCTTTTATTATTGTAAATTCATGGTTGACGTATTATTTTACTGCAAGATAGATATAAAAGCTTGAAATATGGCAAATTAATGCAGGTCGTTTATCAGTTTTCTGTTTTAAAAACGAATGATTTTCCAATTTATTTCATACCAAAAAACAAGTTAAACTAGAATTTTTTTAATTTACATTTTTCACTTGGTATATTCCAAAAAAAACTTTTTGCATCCAATTATTTACTTGAAAAATCCCAGAATTTATTACTCACCAGACCAAATCAAGCATTTTTTTCAATCAACCAGCTAACAAACAAAAAACTAACAAACAAACCAAAATTACCAGCTAACCGGCAAAACAATAGGTCCAATAGAAACAGTGCTATTTCGTTTTCCAGTGAAGAAGTTGGAGACATTTTCCTTGAGGCTGGAAGTCATGGAAGCTTGTGAGATGTGGATGTGCGGGTTGGGTAGTGGCTGTTGGTACTGCATGCGTTGCTGTTGCTGCATGAATCCATAGCCTAAATGACTGCCACTGTCGGTCCTGCCACTCAGTTGACTCAGGCGTCGTTGCCTCACCATCTCGAAGACCGCTTGTTCCGCCTGTTTGTGACGTTGTTGCCGTTGTTTGTCATTTTTGGTGTTAGAAAAAAGTTGTTTTCTCTGAGTTTAAATTTTTATAAAAAATTAATTGTTTTGCAATTGCAATGGGGAAACGCATCACAAACTACACACTATCACTAAGATTATTTTCTCAACCTTTTTTGGCCACTTCTTAAAATACATCTACTATAATACAACAACAAATATTATTAACGTGGCGTAAACCCGAATGAGTCACAAGACCACTTGCCATTCCAAGACTCTGAAAACTGGCGTGTCTCTTGTAACCGTGTACGTCCTGTGAGTCCTTCATGCTGCTGTTTTGCGTCAGAAACTCTGGATTGCTGGGAGCTGAAGATATATTGTTTCAAATTAGTGATAAAAGCATTTTATAAAATAATTTATAGAAGGAAAAAACAATTATAGGTTGATGCTGAGAATTTTAATCTGAAAATTATCATGAAAAATTATTTTCAATAAATAAGTTTTTAAAATTGAATAAAGAATTCTTGATTTATGATAATTGAAAATAAGCAAATTGCAAACGTCTGTATGCGTTGTATTCGACGTTGAGGAGTGACTGATTGAACATGTTTGTGTTGCTGTTAATCAAGAGCTTTTTCGTTTCCATCGAAGTGCGTCTGAGAAAAACAAATATACTCAGAATGATGATTATATAAATATAATTAATACCTTAATATGTATTTAAAATATTTATTGTTATTATATTTTTTGAGTCTTAATGTTTTAAATACCATTGACAAGTTCAGGTTAGAGTAGAGTAAGACAAGTACCTGTGCTGCTTGAGCTGCTGCGAGGTGGGCATCTGTTGAATCATCTTGTTGAGTCTTTCCTGTTCGATCTGACTCAGCATCGTGTGCAGCAGCTCCATCAGCATGGTGAACTGTGGGAGTGGGTGCAGTGGGTGTGTCTACACTCTACTAAACTTTAGTACACTATGTAGCTGTAGGTGTAGGTAGAATAAATAGAAAAAATGTTTTGAAAATTTGTATTATTGAGAAAATATATTTATTTAATAAAGATATAATTAAATTAAGCAATTATTTAAACCTTATTATTTTTCTTCTCGACTAACCTGTTCTAAATTTAGTCCAGGATAGACTGAAAGAGGTAACAGCGATGGCATGATTTTATTAGCCAAAAGATTGTGCGTGAGGCCGAATTTGCGGTCTGATATCAACTTTCGATAGATTGCTGGAAGAGAAACTTATTCAATTAATAAAAAAATAAAAATTGTAAATATATATTTTTCCATTTTTCACAGCGCTAGTGAAGGCAATTAGAAAAAGTAATCGGTTGAGTTTACAAGAATATTTCAAAACTTTCTTTGTGAAATTGATTAATTTTTTTAATCTATTTGTTTAATTCAACTGCGACAGTAGCATCCATTCATCACTCGCCTACGACCGACATGACAATATCGGTATCAGTGCATTGTACAGGCATCAAAAAAGGTATCACCTGGGAGGGAGTGGGTTGGATTGATGAAGATTAGTTTTAAAATGATTACGAATGAATAGAAAATTGTTGAATGAATGAGAGATGAAGGTGTAAGTTGTTTCTTTTATGGATGGATGTTTTGATAGGTACCTCATCCAGAATGACCATCTTCTCCAAGCTATCCAACAACCTTTCAATACAATTCAAACAAGTGAGCTTAGTCTGCAGTGAATGGAAGAAAAACGATGGATGAGCAACCAGAGGATGGAATGAATGAGTCGGTGGATGAGTGAGTGAAAAAAAGAAAATGAGTGAATAAACTAATGGAACAGAATTGTGAATAAATTTATATTTTAAATTAGAAAACGGGCGTTTAATGGAAATAAAAACGAGTTAAAATATTTTTGGACATTTATCGAGAGTTTTAAAATTGATGAATGAATGATGGGCTAATACTCGGAATTGATGACACTCCATTATAATTACTTTAACTTCTGGCTAAGTAAAAAAATATTTTTCTGCAAAAATTAGTTTTTCTGCTGATTAGATATGCAAATAGTGTTGCAGAATAACATGTTTGTATGTTTAGCATTGAGTTTTTAAGAAAAACAACATTTTGGAAACGATAAAATGATTAAATATGGAAGATTTTTGTTTTGAAAATCCATTAACTGAATATAAGTTGAAGAAGATCGTTCAACTGAAAAAAATTGGGAATAAAAACAACTATGAAAATGTTTTCTTCAAACACAGCTAATTGCCTTGTATTCACAAATAATACGATCTGGAAAAAAAATGTTCAGACCATAACTTATACAATTTTTGCAATAACGCATTTTAGTAGCACTGTTTTTCCATTATGGCCAGAACATCATCTATCAATGTTTCTCCACAAATTAAATTTTAGATTTCAATAATTGTGTTACACACCGAAAGTTCACGAAAGTAGCAATGATTCACATTAACGAACCTCCTTCGCTCTAAATCAATATTCACTTTTTTTTTCTCCAATTATTTTTATAACTTTAAAAAGATACGAACCCTGACGTTGGTCGCCTTGTTGAAGAGAGCCTTGGCCTTGGGCAAGATGAGGTTTGAGATAATGGCGAGATCAAGGTGGTTTTTGATCACTGAGAATGAACCTAGAGCTGATTCCTTGAAAGTTTTTCAGGGGGATTGATTATTTTTGTGGTAATTTGTTGTTCAATTTGTGAACTTAGAAAATCTATTTGTTAATTTAAAAAAAAATAAATTTTAATTTAAAAAAAGAAGATTTATTGGTTAATATAAAAAAACAATAAATAAGTTTTTAAAATTTAATTTAGAGTGCAATTAGTAAGATTTAGGATTTCTTCACTTGAATTTGGATGTTGTTTGAGTTGTATGAGTTCAAGACGAATGGTAAAATGTCGTTTTTAACTTCATCATTTTTACATTTTCGCACCAGAATATCCAATTTGTCTAACAAGTAAACAGACACCTGTAGTTTTATTGGAAAAAAATACTTTGGCGTTTTAAAACAAATACATTCTAATCTTAAAAAAATTTAAATTAATATATATAAAGAATTATTTTTTTGAAATCAATATTAAACAAACAAAACTACCTGAATGGGCAGACTGCTAGTGAGAATTTTTTTTATTTCTACCTGAAAAAATGTTTTAAAACAATCGTTTTTTTCTGTAGATGCAGCTGCGAGGGCTAAGAGAAGTGGGAGCATTATGGGCATTCTATCTTGTTGAACCAACTGCTCTGAAATAGTCGGCAACAAGGTGGCTTGAAGAATTTTCTGAAAAATGAAGTTTTTAAGTTTTTATTTTAAAGTTTATGAACGTAATTTACTCCGGATTTCTTAATACTTAGCGCATGAAATATTTCGTGAGGCGAAAAGAAATGCGATATTTGAAAGACTGAACAAAACATTTTCATCATCCTCAAATTACTTTTCTAATTTATTTTTTAAAATATTTTTTTGTTTCTTGATACTAAAATATAGACTTAGATACATAAAAAGACCCTACCAACCTCAGGAACCAGCACAATATTGTGACTAATGTTGTCAATGATGTCTTGGCCAGGCATCCAGCCTTCCTTTGCTTCAGTCAAAACGTCTAACATTTTCAAACACTCGACCGCAGGATCGTCAAAGTACTTGCACTTGAAAGAGAAGTTATGTGATAGTGGCATGACTGGAAAATATGCTTAGTGAAGTATAAGTTATCGAAACAAAGAAAATCAAAGTGGTTGTGACAGTCATTATGCACCAGTTTATGAAATCTAATGAAAAAGCAAAAATTTTAAATAGCACTTTGTGAAATCTTTTATGAAGCCATTTGTAAAAATAAAACTATCAGACGGGCCCACGCCCACCCCTCTCACCATAGAAATGTACTGGATCGAAGGTCTTGCTTTCGGTTCCTTGTGGATCATCTTGTGCAGTGTTTCGTGTAGCGTTACGGGCACTTTGCCTAACAACTCTGTAAACAACTCTTCTAACTGATGAGGTTGTGAGATTAGCATACAAAGTAGTTGTTTTGAAAAGAATAGTTTTATATATTTTTGAATCAGCGTGTTTTCTCAAATTAAGTTTTATTTTAAAGTTGGTTCATGCAATTAATAAAATTTTGCGTGCTTTTTAGAGTTGAGTCGTATGTGAAAGATTGATGAATAGATTCATTTCAAACTAATCTCTATTTTTAAGTTCTTAACATTTTATTCAACCTTTATTGATGCTTTTTTTGACAAATACTTTTTTCACACAAATCTATTGCTCTTTTACGGATTGATTCTATTCTTTGAGCCTTATTTAGTCATTAATCAAACGAAAGTAATGTTTGGTTGCTTCTAATACGATTGTAAGAAACTTGTTTGTAAAAAAAGATTTATTTTAAAAGATCATTCATAATAAAAAGTTTAATTCTCATTTTATAAATTAAAATTCATTATTTAAAGCTTCGATTGTACACATTTTAAAAAATATTACTTAGAAAATGTTTCCACATTAAAAAAAGAGTGTTTTATCGAAAAGCCAAACTATTTTGACAGCACTTCATTTACAATCGCAGAATTTGTTTGATAGGGGCGACCTTCCTGTCTAGCCATCCATATCTTCCTGCAGACGTTCAACTCAAATAGCCTCATTGCTGACTCATTTTACAAGTTAATCCTTTTTTACCCTGTTCTCTCTTCTCACTAAATGCGCTTTTGTCATTTATATATATTTCTCATTTATTTTATGAACATTAATTTATCTTTATATAAAGCTATTCAGACATCCATCAATCAAGTTACTTTTAATGTTTTCTTCCTGAAAACCATCTAGCCAGATGGCTCCCACGTTTGCATCGCCATCATTTTTGGCCGACCTCCATGCAATATTCACAAGTTCTATGTATCTAGCTAATCTTCAAATCTTTGTTTATGTCTTTTCAAAAACTGGGTCTACAATTGACCGCTTGGCTTAAGCTTAAACTTTTTATATTAATAATTTTAAGACAGTTTTCTAAAATAACAATCTTTAAATTTATTCGTTGAATAATTAATTGAACAAAATTCTTACTGTATTCAGTGTTTTAAAATGTTGGATGAGTTTGTCAGCAAGAATAGTCAGTTTCGAAATTTTCTGACTTAAAAGCAATTGATCAAATTTTTTATTGTGAAATAAATTCGTTTTGAGTATGAAAAAGCTATTTTTTTAGAATAGAAACTATTTTTTAGTATTTAATCAAGTTAAATTTCATTTCAACCATTTGTTTCAAGTAAAGAAGACTGTTCATAAAAATACTTTCAATTAAAATTCAAAAATGATGATTAATTGCCGAATAAAAAGAGAAAAAGTACGTCAAACTAAAAGTTTATTAAACTTTAAAAGTCTTTTTAAATTCTGGTTTTTTAAACTATTTTTTCAAACAATCAACTTTGTCATCAAGATGGAAATTGTTTTTAAAGACATTTTAAAGACATTCCAGTTTCACATCAATCTACTTTTCTTATATGAAAGACTTAAAAATAAGCTTATTGTTCAACAGTTTGAAATTAACTTTTACACCAAATCAATCATTCCCGTCCATCAATCAAGTCTCCGTGAATTTGCATTTTCGACTTGAAAAAATACATTTTCATTCGCCCACACATCTCTTTTTCATGCAATAAGTTATTCATCTATCCACCTACCCTTAATGCTTTTCATCAAACTACTTACCCATCTATTTGCTTCTTCAAAAAAATATTTTTTACCCGAATCCCAGAAGCCCATTTATGCATCAACCCCTACACCCACCTTGCTCATCTGTTTCCAATACAGGGACGCGTTGTAAGACGTTTGTATCAGGGGTTTCCCGCCATTAAATATCCAGCAAGCCACCATACCCAATGAAAATACGTCGCTTGAGCACGTGACTTTGCTCCTTGAATCCGATTGGATTTCTGGAGCTATAAAATCTAGGTCTGGCTGGGTCATCTTCGATAGTTTGGATTGCCATGGCTGAGTGTGGAAATACTCCTAGAAGAAGTGATGAAAAAAACGTTTATGGCTGGAAGATGAATGATATATGAGTTTTTTAAATGAATGATTTATTGTTTTTTTTTATTTATATAGTTTTAGTATTTCTTCAACAGATTTTATATAAACATTCTTGTAAAAAATCTATACAATTTTAAAAGAAAAAATTGAAATATAAAGTTTATACTTTGGAAAAAATGTTAAACAAAATTTTTAATGTTACGATTAGTTTCATTTCGACTTTTCAAGCACTCCTGACTTCGCATAATGACTAGGACTTGTTTTATGAACGTATTCTTCAATTTTGTAGCAATAAATTTATTCAAAATGTTTATTCAAATAAAGCCATGATAACAACTTATCAAATATTGAGAGTTTTTTGCTTTTTAATATTATGATTATTTCTTTTTCTTAAGTTTGGTGGACTATCCCTTTGACATAAAAACTTTATTAAACCTTGTTTTATTATCAAGTATAATCATAATTTTCATAATTTTAGTCTTTTATAATTTATATAATTTTAATACCCACCGTTACGCCATCTCCTGTTGAAGGACTGGAAAACGCAAACCCCATTATTTTCCAAACTCCCTGGAGATGAAAGGTGAAAATACGCTTTAGAACGCTTAGAAACTTAATCATTCTAAGTGAATATAAGTTTTTATCGAAATTGAAGTAATGAACGGATAAAAGGTTGTCGTAAAATGATTTTGGTGACATAGTTAGTTGACTATGGATTAAATGGTTAGAAATAAAAATATGTTCAATTAAAAGTGATCATAATTCATAATTTAGTAAATTTATATTTGTAAAAACATTTAAAGTTTATTTTATAAGTTTTTTATAATTTTTTAAAATCTTTGAATTAGTTTCATTTGTATAAAATATATGAAGACGAGAAAAGAAATAACGGTTTTAGAGAAAACAAGATCTTTGAATAAAAATAAAATTGAAAAAAAATAAGCATAAAAATACTCAAAATAGTGCATAAATCAATTATTAAATAATTGGAAACTGAAAAATTATTTCATTCATCTTCGAGTGGGTGCGGATAGGAGCCAGGAGGCCTCTTTTTCCACGACACGACCTTTTCATATATTTCTGAGTTTTCAATTTAATTTGTAGCTTTGGAACAAGAAAGGCTCATGAACAAACTGGTGTTGTCTTTGTTGCTTTTTTATGAGCAAGAGCAACTATTGCGCAAACATGATTGTTTGCAGGGCCGTAGCCAGGGAGCGGGCAGAATGGGCTTTGCCATATAAGTCAAATATTTGAATTTTTTATATAAAAACAACGGTTTTTTTTCATGTCATATTTGGTTAAAAAATAAATGAAATGAAAATATTACCAAATGGCAATATGTGGAGCAGAAAGCCTAGATTATAAATTTCATAAATTACTTTTTTTGAATAAAATAGGAGTATTCCACGCGAAGAAAAAATAAAAGTAGCCAGACACTTTTTTAGAAAAAAAATACAATGAAAAACATAAATTTTTTAGTGAAATTCACAAACATAGGAGTGCTTTTTATAACTCTTATAGTTTGCTAGTAGTTTGTAATGAATTTTTTTGAATGTAGTACAGCAATGTGTGAGCCCACATTCATTGTTCTTACAAGAATGAAAATGCATCACAGACTTTCAATGTCCCATCAAAGAATGGCTCAGTTAGTGCATTTGGCATTCGAACAAAAACTTAGAAGTTGAGAAAGTTTTATAAAGATAATAATAATAATAATTATTATTATTATTCAACTTGGTGGTTTTAGATTATTTAATAAGATCCCAACTCTATTCTATCCATTGAATTTTACACTTTTTTTCGAAAAAATAGTAAAAAATTTTAAAATAATAAACAGTGAAACTTAATAAAAATAAAAATTCAGTAATAAACATTAAAACATGAATAAATAGATACATATATATATATCTCTCGGTTGAACTTTCCCATCCCCCCTAAATAAAATTCTTGCTAGCCTCCGCCCCTTTAACAACCCTGGCTACGGGCCTGCTTGTTTGGCGTGTTTAGAGACTTTTTCCTGCATTTTCAAATCGATTTACAGTTCTTTTATTCAAATACCTTGTCGTTTTTGGTCGACAAATGTGGTTTTACGATTATTTTGCTTCTGTTCAGCCAAAAAAAATCTTAGACTTTTTTTCTACTTAATCATTTTTTCAACCTATTTTTGAAAAAATTATATTAGTATGTATTTATATATAAAAAAAATTTAATTGTGTAAAAAAAGATAAAAAAAGCAAATGCGGTCTCTCAAAAACAAGTCTTCAAACACTTTATCGTCTCTAAAAGCTCTAAATAAACATAAAATATTCCACTAGCTGTCATTGGAAATAGAAAAAGCATCGGCTAAATCATTCGAACTTTAAGTGAGAAAAAACTTTTTCCCAATTTTATACTTGAAAGTTTTATTCTTATTAAAAACAAGTGATTCACTATTTCTGCATTTTTTTAACTCTTACTTATATATCATTTATCCATCCATACTTATTTTTTAGGATTTTTTTTCTACTAAACTCTTTCAGTTTCAGCTTAAATCGCTGTCCTACTCATCCATTAATTGACCATGGCCACATTCATCCATCCAACAATTTTTCCACGTTCTCACCTTTTTGGTGATGAGTATGTTTTGTGGACATAGGTTTGAGTGAAGAATTTTTTTGACGTTGTGGAGATACCCTGTCGCCTGAGCCACCTGTTTCATTAAATATTTATTGTTTACGCAATTTATAAATAAATTAATTAAATATTTTATTTATTCGGGTTTAGTTAAATTGAAAGTTGAATTATATATCTTTTGTATTTTTTAGTCTTTTGTTTTATATTCAAGAAAGATTGTTAAGCATAAAAATTGCAGTTTTTTTTATTTTCAAGAAGTTTACTCAGAAATCATTAAAAAAATTTAATGAATTTCAATCTAATTTTGTAAAACTTTTTGTAAATAATTATGTAAGTTGAGTTAATTAAATTTTTCGCAAATTAGAAAAACTTTTGACAATTTATCCTTTACCGTTTTAAAAAAAACATAAATTTATTTGATTAATTAGTTTTTTATAAAATTTGAATAAAATTAATTAAATTTTCACTTTCTCGAGATTTCAAAATTATCTGCTAAATATTGATAAAACCTAGAAATCTCCAGCTTAATTTTATTTTCACGACCATTGCGTTAATATTTTTATTTCTTTTTCACGCTCCATAATCGTTGCTTTTACCATTTGATTTTAACTTTGATTTTTGTTATCCCTTTTCTATCTTCCTTTCCTGGAAGTTAACAAAATCTTGATTTGCACTAAAATACCTGCAGTGTCCCTATCCTGAAGGCTCATTGACTGACGCGGCAAGCAAGCTAATTAAATAAAATCTAAAAAAGTTATTTTGTAGTCGTTAAGCAACATTTATGTGTAAAAATCTTTTCTATAATTACAAAAATTACTATATAAAACCTAGTATTTTTATTTCTTACATAAGACCCTAATGCAAAGTAATGAAATTTCTACACCCTAGCTTAATTACGTTAAATATTTGGAACTTTTAAAAAAATATACTTATCTATCTAGCAAAAGTAAGTTTATTATATGGAATGTGAAAAAAATAATTTCATAATGTTAATAATAAAACATGAAAATTATGAGATACAATTATAAAATTAATAAAATCTCTCCAATTTTTCTATACCTGTTGTCTATTTTTTATTTAATGAAAGATTGGAATAATACGTTTTTCATTTTGAAAATTAACATTTTAATTTTTCAGACACATATTTAACAACTTGGAATATCTAAAAAGCATGTGTGTCAAAGGTAAGTGTAAGTGAGAAAATGTATTAATAAATGAATTGTGTCCGAACAGGCGAGAATATCTGTCTTTTCATTGTTATAAAAAAATTTGCTTTCAAAGTTCTCCGTGACTTGTGAATAAATGTTTTCACACTATAAGTGCCTTACTTTTAATCATACTTCACAAAAATCTCATAAGCGTTAGAAAAAGCGTCTTTATAAGCAAGAAGCAACGCCGAATGTTCGTTTATGCGTGGCATACAATGTAATTAGTCTTGGGGCGTGTTACAGAAATTACATGCTTGCTTTGAGAATACTTATTTGATCTTAATCTAATTTTAGCATTCGTATAATGCTGGTTTTATGACATTCAAAAGCTTTTTATTTTACAGCTAGCTGGATTTCGGAATTATGTTTCAATATTTTATATGTTTTTATAATGTAGAGTTTTTCTAAATTAATGAAGACTAGATTTTTTCAGTCTAATCACTTTCGAAACAACTCACAAAGCATCTCAAAATAATTTTTATTTAATGGCAAAATTGCTTCCATCTCTCTAAAGTAACATTTCAGAAATAATTTTCTTTATTAAAAAAACTTTTATCTTATAAATTCAATTTTTCACCTGATAGAGTCCGCATTTTAATTCTTCATCCAGCAGCGACAATTCCTGTGACATTTGAAATAATTTCCTTAAATAAACACAATAAACATCAATCTATTATATTTGCTTGCAGTCATTTAATCTAAATTAATTAAATAAATTTTTCGCTTTATAAAAATTTAAAGTATTTTAGATTTAATTAAAAATTTGAATGCTATTCATAAAAAATCAGTTTTTCTTAATGAGACTTCACTGTCAAAACTGCAGTCACAGCGTTTCTATACCCTCAAAAGAACACGCCAAAAACATAAACTTCATTAACTATACATTCGTTTACATTTTATTTCATTAACATTCTTCTTTTTGTCCGCTTACATTTATTTTCACGCAATCTCCAATAATTTTAACTATTTTCCTTCTTTTAGACTTATATATGTTCATTCGACTTATGGTCAACAACATTATCTGAATTTCTCCTAACAAAAACAGCTAAAAATTCATTTAAAAACACTATAGATCACTATTAACACCAACACAGCCACCACCATCTTTCCCTAAACCTACAGGTTCTAACCACCTCCTCTCCACCCTTCCACCACCCACCTTCACTTGCTGCTGCACACTGACAGGTAGTTTCTCAACGTTTCCCAGAAGATTGTGGAGACTGCAGAGAAGAGGCTCTGTGGCGAAAGAAATAAACCCTCTGTCGTGGGTGATGAATGAATGGTAGATAGAAAAATGTGAAGGTGGTCAGCTAGATGGAAGGTTTGAACTTATTTTTAACAAATCGTGTTAAATGGAATAGTTATAAGTTAGATTTGATTACTTTAATGTTAATAGTGACTGTGTTTGAAGGTTGCACTAGTGGAAGTATTAATTGTAGGTCACCTGAGGCTACTATTCCAGCTTTCATTTGGTGGCAGTAAAGCAGCGAATATATCGAATTCTGAGCTAGTCTTAAATAATTAATCAGTTCCTTCTTTATTACACGCAAATATTTCTTTAATGTTATCTTTCTTGGAGATTTAGTAGCACATAAACATCATCTTAGAAGCGAATAATTCATGGTAGGCACAACTTCAAAAATGATTCTACAATTATTTTTTTATTATGCATTAATGCTGGATTACGGTTGCTTTGATGACATACTGAATAGGCGGTAGTTGCTTAGGAGTGTGTGCTCTTATAATCAGAATGACGTGTTAGTAAGATAGATGAGACCGAAAAACTATAATTAAAATTATCAATATTTATTCAAAGAAATTGAATAGACATCAGCACATTTTCAACTAAACTAGAAATTAAGTTTTCTAAATTTGGTATGTCACTCTTTTCAAATCAGATTCCGGACTTATGTGGAAATATTCAATAAATAACTCACACTGTCGTAACTTCCCGACTCCGGCAGGATGGTTATTAATAAGAAGGCCATCAATCACGATTAGAATGTGTGTGTGTGTGTATGTGTGTGTGTTTGTTTGTTTTTGTGTGGGTGGGTGTGAGTGGGGGTGTATGGGTGTGTCTGTATGAGTGTTTGTGTTTATGAGTAACTGTAGTATGAGATTAAATGTGTTCTTGAGTACATTGTGGTATGCTTATGTGGGTAATTATGTGTGTTCGAGTGGGTAATTGTGTTTTTTTGTGTAGGTAAGTGTGTTTGTTTGTTTAGGTGAGCGCTGTGTGTGTGTGTTTGTATTTGTTTGTTTAGGTAAGCGTGTGTATGTGTTTTGTGTGGTTAAGAGTGTGTGTTTCAGACAAATTTTAGGCACGTAAAAACGAAATGAAGAAATGGTGATTATGCTGCTTAATAAATAAACGGGAAATTATGGCATGGGAGAGTGAATGTGCTGAGAAGAAAAAGTTTTATTCTTTTTACTTAAAGTATTTTTTAATTAATAAATTTAGAATTATTAATATTTTCTTTAAAAGTATTAAAAATAGTTTAAATGAATGAAGTTTATAAAACATTAAAAATTATCTTTCACTTATTTTATACGTGATAAAAATAAATTACATTTAATACTGAATAATGGCAGTTTTCTAGTCTGGGTCAAAACGTGAAAAGTCTTTTGAAATTCTACGAAACCCATACAATGCGCGACGAAAAAAGTAAATCTTGAAAGATTGTGGTGATACTCATGATGATGATTGCAATTAAAGCGAAAGTTGAAAAACTTTAGGTTTATAAAATGTTGGAAAATTATGACTATGTTAATAATGATGAGCATGATGACGAGATGATGATGATGCTGATGATGGAAAAGATGATGCTGATGATGGAAAAAATGATGCTGATGATGAAAACGGTGTAGCTGATGCAGATGGAGATTAAAGCAATGGTGAAAGTTTTTTCAAGAGCTGTTTACGACATTTTGTTTAGAATTTGAAATTTCAACGGCGCACGAAAATCAAATTTGTTTTGCGTAATTTTCACTGAACAAATTCAAAAAAATAAATTTTTTCATTACAGAAATTGTCCGAAAAAAACAATAAAGGCGCTAAGGGAGAGAAAATCGCTAGCAGTAAAAGTGGCTTGCCGAACAATAAAAGCTTCATTACAGAACAATAACGACGTTTAGATGTGAGAATTAATTATATTTTATTAATAAAATCATAAAAAGCATTTCTGGCACGTTGCCACACTTTTTTGGAAAGTAAATAATCAAAGATTATTTTAAATGACCCAAACTCCTCAAAGCTTGTTCAGGTTTACGCCATGTTAAGAATATTTGTCATGTTTTTTTTACATGCCACTAACACCAAGTCAACTTTCACTTTATATTTTCTAAACCATTAGCCCGTCAAAATAGGCTCTTACATGATTAGAAATTCGTCTTTTTATGCTTGTTTTTGTGAATTTTGATTCTACCAAGCGATCGTAGGAATTGAACTCACAACATTCAAGATAAAGTCTATATAGTATAAAATAGTATTATTCACTCACATGGATTCAACCATTGGATGGAGCGTCTTGATGATTTTGGAATGATTCATCTGACTCAACAGTTCCAGATCTCTTTTCACCAACTCTGTCACCGCTTCCTTCCTGCGTGGCTTGTGGAGTTTGTCTGCAATCTTTTTCTCGAATATCAGCACGGAGGCTTTCTGTGTATTGCGTGAATCGAACGAGATAGGAGTTTTTGAAGGTTCGGATTGGAAATGTCAAAAAACTGAAGTGCGTTTGAAAATGAAAAAACCTATAGAATAAAGACAAAACTTTGGAAAAGTTGATTAACTGAAAATGTAACAAGTTAAACAATTATATTAAAAAATTTCAAGCATATACAGAAATAACTTTCAAATTTTGTAAAAAAGTTTTCTGGAAAAGAGTGTTTGAGTAAGGCAACGTAACCGGGTCGATATGTCTGGATCGAAGCCTCAATAAAGCTTTCAAATACCATTTAGAATAATGGCCATTTAGTAGTAGGTAAATAACCCCTAAAATGATAAACGTGATGTTTATGGATAACCAGTGGTTTCAGAATTTATATACAATTAATAAAAGTTGGGGAGAAATATTTTGAAAAACACATTTGAAAAACTTGTTATTGCAATCTATTTTTTTTGGCAAAAATATTTTTGTTAAAACAAAAAAATTGTCTTGGAAACTTCGATTCATCAATCAAACGTTTTCTCTTTCGTATTACTATATTGCCATCTACAACTCATTACAACCACCATCAGTTCACTCTCACCATCCTTACCCCTTTCATTTCCAACATCGAAACGATTATTTTTGCAGTCTTTCATTTACACCCATTCATTCATCTTGCGGCGTGTTCTTTCAGAAGTAATCATTTCACCGTTGTCAAGCCGTCAACGTCTTGTGTTTTAGTTTTAGTTTTTTATTCTTTTTCATAATTTTTTTTAAAATGTAAAAAATATTTTTTATGAATTTAATTTTTTGTTTGTAAAGCAACAATCCTTTTACTTTACTGCTTCGAGTATTTCTAGTTCTTTCATATAGATGAACGGGTAGGTGAGTGTTTACCGAATCTCAGCTTGACCAACGGTTAATGGTCCTAGCTTCGAGTGCAACCGATGCCCTGGTAACCCAAAAGCGAAATTGAAAAATTTGCATTCTTAGTGGCCTGGAAACCCGTTCGGCTTACACATCAATATAAGAATGTTGGTATTTATTATTATAATTATTATTATTTGTTCCTATTTTCTTTTAAAGAAAACTTAAAAAACATATTGGCTATGAACAATAGAAGAAAAACTTTTAAAAAACTTTTTTCTATGACTTGTTCATTGGCGATCAATCATAGAACCAAATTATAAATAATTATGAAATAATTATAAAATAAAAAACTAATAAAACAACATAAACCCATAATAATATGCCAAGCATTAATAAACTTCATCTTTTCGATCATCAAAAATATCCTTAATATGAATAATGCATTGAAGGTAATGAAGGTAGTGAGCGAGGCAAGAACATTAGAGGAACACTTCTTCATCTCTTAATAAACATCTCCATCCCCAAAATGCATCCACAGAACTAACTAAATCTTCTTCAACCCTCACTTTCAAATTTAAAATGTTTTATTTCCCTTTATCCCTGTTTGAGTTAGTTTTTTTTAACAGTTCCGATTAGCCCCAACAAAGAAATCTTTTTGATGTGCACCGATGCTTCAGAAGAACCATGCACACTTTGGGGAAAGAAAAAGAAAGGTATTTCTGCTTTATTATGTGCTTTCGTGTGTGTTGGAATGGCGTGGCTACTTTCCGAGAACGTAATTAAAAGTCTTGCGAAATTGGAGCTTACCTAGCAATTTGGCAGCATCTGCGCGGTGTTAAGGTAACAGTGGAAATAATGAATTGAACAGCGCTGAAATTCCATGGAAATTGCAGTTGACAAAGTGAGCGTTGTGAATTGAAGGGAAAGATGCGGATGGGTGAGAAATATAATCTTAAGCAAAATAATTTTAATTTTTTTAAAATTTATATTTCTAGCTTACCCATCTGTGTATTAATTTGGCAATAAAACTTTGATTATTTCAATAGTTATAGACTTCTGTTAGGAATGATTGAGTTACGATCTCGAAGTTAGAGAGAAGCAATACAAAGTGCACTGGCAACTGTGATGAATAAAATAGAGAATGGAAGAATCGAAAACCGAGTGCAATAAACGCTCGAGTAGACAATGAGGGTGGGGGTTTAGTGTTTAGACGGAAGAGGCTTGAACAGCTCAAGATGCTATGCTTTACAATGAATAATTTAAAGTGAATTTATTTTGATAAAATGTTTATTTTTTTATTAAAGAAAGTATATTTTTTCAAATATTTCATTAAATTAAAAGCTAAAACAAAATATTCAAAAAATTATTTTTTGATAATTATTGTGATTTTGAAATTAGCATCAAAGAGGTTGAAAAGGAAATGACAATGAAAACTTATTTTAAAAAGATAACACTACCAACTCAATAATTTTCTATGTTATCTCTAAGTAAAATATTAATTTAAATGTAAAAAAAAAGTAAGAAAGGTAGATGTAAAATTATTTTCAACCAATTTTTATTTAAAACAAAAAAAATTAAAACCTTAGAAATTGAATGACAAAAAAGACTAATGTAGTGAAAGTCAACAAAAAGAGCATAAAATGTTTTCCAAATATAAAAGTGATGAAGATTGTCTTGAAAATGCGATGCAAAAAACATTTAAAAGAGAAAATTTAAACTAAAAAGTTTCAAAAATACAATTTAAATATCAGTTTTATCAAAATTACCAAGTTAAATATTATTTAAACGAATTTTAAATATTAAATTAAATTTTTTGGAAATAATTCAAATGAAAATAACTTTTTAGTATTTTTTTAAGCGCTACGATGATGTGTGAAAGAATAGAAGTAAGTTTTATGAGCCCGTTGCAGATGTCATTTGGCAGCCTTTCTGGCTTTGCATCCATTATTCCGAGATTTTTTTAGTGTTCTTTCCATTTAATAGATTTTTCATTAATTTATTTTATTTTCCAAGTAACTCAAATGTACTTTAAAAGGCTTTAGTCTCGATTAAATCCTAAATTTAAAGTCTTTTACCTGCTTAAATATGCATCGGCTTTTAAAATAAAAATTAATGCCACTTTTTAATGCTTTTTGAACACGTTTTTCTTAGACAGGCAATCTCGACTAAGTCTCAACAACACTCCAGCTTCATGTAGCGCGCCATTCTTGATGCAGTTTGATGTTGCAATTTTAAAACACTAAAGACACTTCCACCGAATGCATTAGCGGCAATCAGCTTTCAAAATAGACCAAAATGCTTTTTATTAACGGAAAGTACCATTAAAATGTGACATTTTAAAATAAAAATTTTCTTTTATTAAGTTTTACCAAGTTCATCAATGCATGAAAGTGTTCATACAGACAGGAGTTAGTGGAAAGTAAAAAAAGAGATGTAAGCAGAGTGTAATTTTGCATCAGCATAATCTTAGAGATTACTTGAATTATTTTAATAATCATTAACATCGTAATCATCTCTATTTTATCTTTTAATGATAGGTCTAGAATGACATTGTTTGACAAATTAGCAGTAAATTTACCTTTGCACAATTTTTTTTAATTCTTGAAAAACAAATTATTTGGATAACATTTTTCAAATACCAATTAAAGTTTTAAGGGTACAATATATTCACTACTTTCTAAGCACAACGCAAAAAACCGACTCCAAACTAAACGGTTTAACAAACACACTTTGTAATCAACGCCCCACGAGACATTGAACCCACAGCTGTCTAACTAACTCACCTTATCATCCACAATCCTCACGGCATCATAAACTTTCCAGATGAGCTCTTGACCAGCGTTGCAGACATGCCTCTCGAGGTGGAAGTACTGCAGGATGGGGTTG
Source organism: Piscicola geometra (assembly GCA_943735955.1). Taxonomy (NCBI): domain Eukaryota; kingdom Metazoa; phylum Annelida; class Clitellata; order Hirudinida; family Piscicolidae; genus Piscicola; species Piscicola geometra. The sequence goes on from OX030962.1 coordinate 8,375,969, forward strand.
TTGCTGGAGAACATCTGCTGTTGCGGTGATTGTTGCTGGCGTTGTTGCTGATTTTGTTGATGAAACCCTTGTCGCAACATGTCGATTACGTCCATACTACTATGAAATCACACCTTGTTGTTGAAGTTTGAGATGGTTTTTGTTTATTTTTTTAGATTTCTGCAAGTTTTTTATTCTTTATTCGCTTTTTTGATTCAGAAGTTTTGAGACTTTATGAGTGCTTATAGCTTTGTTAAACGAGCTTTATGAGTTCAATTTCACAAATTTTCTAGCCCTTTTCTAAATTTACATTGTTTTATTTGACTATTAGATTAGTAACCATTCTTCCAGAACTAAATATTTGAATATATATTTCTTGAATTCAGTCAGATTTTAAGTTGCATTTTTAAACAAACCTGTTTTTTCCAGCTCTTTAACGACATCCATAAGCATCAAAAAGGCTCGAGAAAATCTATTCTCTATTCTCCTTACGAACACTTCTTGGAAATTTTAGTTTTTTATATACTTTTTTTTAGTGAATTAATGTTTTTTAAATGATTTTTTAGAACGATAAATATTTTAAGACAACTTTGTTTTAGTTTGCTGCTGTTAAGTTGTGATCGTGACTAGAATAAACTATGTATTTGAATATTTTAATTCAAATGCACCTAATTTAGTTTATGGTAATTTTTCTGATTCTTTAATGAGCAATTATTAAAAAAAATATTTCATTGTAAATCTTAGTATTCAAATAAAAATCAATTAAAATAAAATATATGTTTTTTACAAAATATTTAATTTTGTTTTTAATAAATATTTTTTCGAAACGTTTTACATTTTTTAACGATAAAAAGTATTGAAAGAGCAGTATTAAAAACGTTTATAATTTACAGTAGAAAGTTTATTTATATTTATCCAAATTTTCAACATTTGGACATTCCGTTGACCAGCCTCTCAACATTTTCGAAAGATATGCGCTATAAGACATACAACTTGTAACCTCGTCATCCTATATACACTTTTGTAGGCTGGTGTTCGCATGTGTGATCTTCATACCTTCTTGGGGCCGTCTTGCTACGTTGTATGGCCGTGAGTTTGGGTATGAAAATGTAAAAATAAAAATATTTTTTAGGCAAATATGAAAATCAAGAATAAATTAAAAGGAAAATAAATAAAAATGACCGCAGAATATTAGGGAGGATGGAAGGAGATGAGCTACTTGAAGTTATGTTCTGGTAATAAAGCGTATGAAACATGCCGGGAGCCGATAAAGGGCGGATGATGAATTTATAATTCGATTTATGACGAGGGATTGAAGATCGTTGCGCCGAAAAGACTTTCTCGAAAAGCGCAGTTGTTTAGTGTGTATTTCAAGCACTTATTAATATAACCGTTTAGTAGCTTTTGGTTTGAAAACTTAAAAACTAGTTTTTTAGAAGTTTTATTAATATTTTTTTAATCTATCTTTCTTTAAAGAATATTTTTTTAATCTATCTTTATTTAAAGAATATTTTGTAGCTTTTGATTAAGAAAAAGCACAAACAATTATTCTTGGAATTTAAGAAAACGTTAATTAGAAATATATTAAGACTCTCAATGAGTTGGTTTAAGTCAAAGCTCACTTGTTGGAAAAAGAGTTTCCAGTATTATTTGAAACTATTAAAAAATTGAACAATAATTCGCAGTTTCAAACTATTTACGAAAATATTCCTTTTAAATAATTTAAAACCATTAAAAAATTAAAGAATTTCGTTTAGTTTAAAAACAATTATGCAACTATAGTTAGATAGATTTAGCAATAAAGTCTATAAAAAGAATTTTATAATTTCATTTCTGAGAAACCCGTTCTTACAATCAGCTTCCTGGAAAGCTATAAGTTCCAATCATTCGAATAATTGCGATAGACTTTTTAAGAGACGAGCAATTAACTTATAAATATAATTTTAAAGTTTCTTTGAGACATATAAGAAGGTTTTTGTAAAGCAAAATCAAACTATTGTATGCATTCTCATAAATTAAAATTTAAAATTTCGGGTTTTATATTTCAAAACGAACATGCAAACTTAAACAGCGTAAGCTACATTTAATTATATTTATTTAAATAGTGAAGTTTATATAGAAACAACATGAAAAGTAGAATGGAAAGAATTTAAAATTATTTTTTTACAGTTTTTTCATACTAAAAATACTTCACAGTTTTTTGTGAAAATCATAAAAAATGAAGTTTATAATATTTAAAAGTGTTTTCTCAATTTGTTTTGTTTATTATAAATTCTTGGAAAATATTTTTTTAATGAAAAATTTCTTTAAATTTTTCTTTTAATTAAAAAAAAGCCTTTAAAACAAGGGTGTCCAAAACTTAGAACCCGGGTATAACATTCAACTCTATATAAATTTTCGAAAAGTGTTTATTTTTTGAAAAAAAAACATTTGAGGATAACTTCGGGTAATCAGTTCTGATTAAAAAAGCAATAGAACCACTTCAGAAACCTTATTGCTAAGGTATTGGTGGTTGGGGTGGGACAGCATGGTGGAGTGAAAGCATCAAATGGCTGTGTGATTGAGTAGTCCGAATCATATAAGGTAGTGATCGGCCTTGAAGTGTTTCCTTTGTGCTTTATATGATTGTATGCATGCGTCTACGCTTGTGTTTTTTTGCGTATGAAAAAACAAGTTTTTTTGGCGTTTAGGTGAAGGTATGTGTGTTTGAATGTAGGTGTGTGTGTGTCATAATGTATGTAACTAAGTAACTTATACAAATATGTGTTTTAAAACAAGTTTAGTCTCTGCACTTGAAGGATTAAAAGCAGACTCTAGTGGCCTGTTTGGAAAACATTGTAGGAAAACAAGGCAATTAGACTTCTTAAGTATTTTTTCTGTAATTTTTAAGGTTTATGTTTTTGAATCAGTAATTTTTTCTCAACAACGTTGTGTGTTCAGTTTGTAAAAATAATTTTAAAAGTTAATTGGCATAAAATGCATTTATTCAAGCGTGTTTGACGAGTTTTTATCGCGTATTTGTGGGGGTGCATCAGTGTTTGTGTGTGTGTGTGGGTAGATGTGCACGTGTGTGTACACGGGTGCGTGAAAGCTTGTTTTCGGAAAGGTGCAGTATCGTGTTAATGTGCAGTCGAAGGCAGTGGTGAAGCGCAACTGCACTGGAGCAAGAAGAAGATGAAGGGGAGAAGAAGCAGTCATTAGTGTCTTTGTTCTTGCCCTTTCATGTCTTCTCTCGCTTCAATTCTTTAACTAACTTAGGTTATGTTTTTTAAAATTTGAAAAGAAAAAATGTAAAATTTTAAATGATTATTTTAGTCTGAAACGTGTTTTTTTATAAAAACTGGAAAAACCAAATAATGTGAAAAACGCAAGATTCAAAGTGGAATAAGTTTAGTTTTAAGAGTGTTTATATATTTTGAAAAAATAAAGATTATTTGTAGTTTTAAAACATCAAGAATGTGATTTCTAAAATCTGAAATAAACTGAGCAAGATTGATAACCGACAGAAAAAGTTTAAATAATTTAAATAAAAAATTTAAAATGGTGAAAAATCCGTTTTAAAATAATAATAAAAGATCATTTTACTTTTTGAAAACTTATAGAAAACTTTTTACCAGATTCCAGATTAATCATTAAATTAAGCAAAAAGCGTTTTATTTAAAAAAAAGGAGTCTAAAAGTCTTAAACATTTGTGAAAACAATTTTTACAACTTTTTACTATTTTCTTTAACACGTTCGTTTTAAATCATGAACTTTAATTAACCATTTTAATTTTTTTATTCTTTAAACAAACAAAAAATGCAACAAAATTTATAAAGTTTAAAGTTACAAAATCGGTAATAATTATCAGGCGACATTTGATTTTTTATCAGCTCATAACTTTAAAAAATAAATTATAGAATTATGAATACTTTTAACAATTAAAATAAATCATTTTTCTATTTAAAAAAAAAGATTTAAAAAATGTTCGAAAATGAAATTAGAGTCTGTAAAGAATACATGGACGAGACTGTTGTGTTAAGAAACTCAATTAGCTGTATGCTTTAAAAATGTTTTTTAAATAAAAAGTTTTTGCCGCTTTTATGAAATTATAGAGATTAACCATTATCTTCTGTACTTGTTTCATTTTAGTAAAATAATAATCTTTTGAAATTTTGATTTTTACAATTTACTTTGATACAATTTAAATATTTTAGATACTCAATAATGAGAGTGTGAGTTATTAAAAAAGTAAGCACCAAGACCATGAAAAAACCGTTTAAAATCTTGCAAATGGATCATATAAGTGGAGCTTATAGGATTTTAAAAGATATTTTTTAATAAAAAGCATTTTTTATTTTTAAAATAGTATTATTTTCATAGAAAAACTATTTAAACTATTAAACAAAACTTTTTAAAAATTCATAAAAACCTTTTTTTTAAGTATTATAAAAACAAATGACAGCGATTTCTCATCGGTCCATCTTCCTTCCCATTCATTTTTCAAAACCAATTTTATCTTTTTTTTTCTAACCATCTGACTATCGTGTCACCGTCTCATTTTTCCACTTTCATCTAATATCTCATCCTTGTCTAATCACTCCACTTCCATCTCATCAATCCAGCAACATTCCATCATTTTCAGAAAATCCTTTCATTTTAAAAGCATTTCAGCATTCCTCTCCCTTCTCAGTGTTTTTTCATTCCCATCTCCATTTTCCTTTTTCTCCTCCCTCCCCCTATGATGTCATTTCCACGTAGAGTACATAATTCGCTGGATATATGGAGAGAAACATTACGACTCAATAAGAAGTCGTCAACTCTAAGCTTCTTGTAATTTTAGGAGAGAAAGAAACGTGCCAACCGTGATAAAACAAAAAAAATAATATTTTAAAATGTTTTTTTCCTCATTTTGCTTTAAAAAGAGTATTCAATGATTTTTTTTTAGAACATATATTTTGTATTTTTCAAAGTTTTCTAAAATTATTTTTTGTAAATGATTCAGATAAATAACCATGAGCCACAGACATCTTGCATTGTGCTCCCTAACAGTTTAAACAAAATTGTAATGAATATATTTAATTCAAAGTAAAAATATTTCAAAACTATGAAAATATTTTTTTTTTTTAAATTTAAAAAAAAAGTATTATTTTGTTTTCTTCAAACTACGACAACAAAATGTTTATTTAACATTTTTTTCTCGTGTTGACAAAGATAATTATTTTAATTGGCTTTGAAATTTAAAAAATATTAAAATTGTTGGCAAAAACGATTTTTCGCGTTAATAATCCTTAAACTTTTAATTTTTCTAAACTTTTAAAAAATAATAAATTGACCAATTTGTACTTAAGAAACATTTAAACTTGTTTAGTATTTAAAAAAATGAACTCTATTAAAATCTCATAATTTATTTTATAAACTCAGGCTTTGTTTTACTTTTCATTCCTTTTCAATTTCTGCTAGGTTTTCTTCATAATTAATTTATTAATTAAACAATTCTTGTGACATCAAGAGAATGGAATATCAGCTTTTTTTGTTTTTATCTTTTAATAAACCCCTTTCTTTAGCTCTATTTTTAAGCTTTTTGGTGAGTTAGAACCTGCATTTTTGTTTTTGATTTGTTTTATACATTTCAAATAAACATAAAAAGCGTATATTCAAAAAACAGAAAGATTTCAAAATAAAAAAATGCATCAGTGTGCTGTAACTCAATAACACTCTTCAAAGGCTCATGTACCTTTTGCCTAATCAACAAAATTGAGAACTTTGTCATCTCCCTACCAGCCTATAAAAGTTTTGCAAATTTTCTAAGTAAAAATTATATATTTTTTCTTTAAAATAACTTTTTTATTTCAAGTATCTTGCTTCTGATGAAACGTTTTGTTCTTAGTAAATTATATTTTTAGAAATCTTAAGAAACTACAACTTAATTAAATTTTATTTTAAATTGGAAAAACAACCTTTTTTAAATTCGTTTCAAGATTTTGCAACAATTCTATTTATCAAATTCTTTCATCACCTATTTTATAACATGAAATTTTGGATATTTCTTGATTTTTTTTGCTTTGTGTGAATGTCTTATTTTTTATCTATATATTTTTACTTTAAAGTAATTAAAGTAATCAACTTTAGTTTAAGTGTGTGAATTTATTTAAGTTTTTAAAATATTTTTTACTACAACGTATCAAAAGTTTTGCTGTTAACAAAAGATTCTATTTCAAGTATTTTCTTTAAAGTTTTCTTACAACATGGGAATGCTTCAATCAAGTTTGAGTCAATTTTTCTTAAGTACTTTGAAATGGTCCAGAAGTCCTTAGAAAAACTTGTCAGGTGCTTAGTAATTCCGCTGTGAATTTTATGTCTGAAACTTGACATTTGAATCATGAGGCTTGTTTGATTTTATTTATTCGCTAAAATAAACTTGTTTGATTTTTTAAACTTTAAAGTTAATTTATATCTTTTGAAAAATATTAAATCATTTCAAAAATTTTAATATGACTTTTATTTTTGAGTTTTACTAGAATCTTTTATTTTTATTTTGAGAAATAGCTTCGTTAACCAAATCTGAAAGATCACAAAAATGTTTTCGAGTTTTTATTTTAAAACATCAAAAGATAAATCTATTATTTTTCGAATATACTTTTTAATTTCTTAGTTTCAGTTTTTTTTTTTCACTTGTTTTCTATTGAAACAGACAAAACTCAATTGAAAAATTTAGGTTTCAAATCATTTTTATAACTCTTTTTTTAAAATAATGTTATCAATATTTTTTTTCTCTAATTTGAATTTTTATGTTTTTCTGCAGTTTTATTTTTTTGAGTAGCTTTTTTATTACTCACTCGGCATTCGAATCCAAGTTTTCACCTCATCTTATTTCCACATTATCTACCTACTAACTTTGATGGCTTTTCTTCCCATTTTTTCATGTCTCTGCACTTTCAGTGAACAAATCGCTAAAAAAGTACTTTGACTAAAAAGAATTCTTATTTTACTCTTTTTAGAGCTCCAATTATTTTTTACATTTAAAGTCGTTTTGGAAATGAAATTCTTCTTCTTTATTAACATCCCTCTTTCTATATAAAATATTTTGTGCTGACAAGAACTAAATATTTTTAATTTGACGAATTAATCTGGAACTTTCTTTGCCATTATTATCATTTAAGTAATTGTATGTCTAATTCCTGTGGTATTGGGAAGTGTGGAAGCCGATTTAAAGTTCAGGTTCCAAGCATCCTTGAGATTCATCAAATTCCAATAAACTTCAAATCATTTAATTTTCTGCATTCTTTTCATCTTTTCTATACCATATAGTGGCTTTAGAACTGCATTTATAGACTTATAGTCTGTTTGAATATTAACATTAAGCCTAATTATTTTTATAGTTTTAATCTACTCAATATTAAACTTTATTTTTTCGTGAGCACATTTTTCTGGCTTTTTATCAATTAAAACTCTTGCTTTGAGCGTTCGCCACAATGGGCATGTCTCCTGTCATAACTCGTAACTACCATTGCTATATAAACTATGATAAACACGCACATACAAGAGCTTTTGTGGTTTGGTCATTTTAAAGGAAGGAAGCAGTAAAGTCACGTCTGCCATTCGTGAATGAAGCCTTCACGCCTCTGCTAACGCTTTCCCTGCTGATAAAAACCCTTTTATTTTTAGTTTCCACATAATCGATTTATTCAAAGACTAAAATATTTATTTTTTCAGACGCAAAAGACTTAATTTCTTCATTTTTATCAGACTTTTCATCACACCTGCTATTCAGCATCATTTTACAAAATCGCCGTGTGACTATGTTATATAGCCTAGATACAAGCTCTGCACCTATCCCCTCCATAAAACACTCCCATGACAAGACACTAAACACACTAACAAACCGTGCATACCTATGCGGCTTTAGAGCTGCATTAATTTAAAGATGGCCTGTTAGGATGTAATTTAATATTCGCATCTAATACATCTTTTATTCAGCTTAACACCTATTAGTTCTCAGAGAATTAATTATATTTAAATAGTTCATTAAGTATTAATTAGTAGTTTGAAAACTTCAAGTTTTATATTTTTCTCTATAAAACTACGAGACTATTTCATGCATAACGTTTCGAAATAGTTTCGAGGTCAACATCCTAATGAGCACCACAAGCACCCTTTTCAATTTAAATGAAGGAAAACGACACATTAATATCTAAGTGGTTTATTTTTTCTAGTGCACATTTTGGCTTAAGAACTTTGAAATTAGCGTGGATTAGATGACAAGTCCTACATGTTTTACTAATCTTTTAGTTACTTCGACCGCGAATTATATCTTTTTTTTCAAGAAGATTCATAAGAAAGTGCATCCAAAACAAGCCAAAAACTTATTTTTTCAGCTGAAAGTAAAAAAATTAATGATGCCATATAAATTGAATTTAAATAAATATTTAAAACTTTAAACTACTTATGAATCCATTAGCAAAAGCGATTTAGGGCCTCTACCAATAAGAATAACAATAAAACAACAAGTAGGTTCTGAACAGATTAATTTAAAATGAGAAATATATAATGGAAAAACCATTTCAATTGTTTTAATCTTTGAAAAATTTCACAGAAATCTGCAAGAAAAGTACTTAGACACGAAAGAAATTTTATTATTCTTACATGATGTGTTGTTTAAATCGAGATTTATTTTTCAGATAATTCAGCATGTATTTCTAATTGTTAATCTTAAATTTTGTGAAGATACTTGCATTCATTTTGTAAGTAGAGTACTTACACATGCTTCATCTATTCAGCTCACTCCAAGTCCTTTGAAAGATCTGTCTTGAGATTGAACAATGTCTAATTATGAACAATTTATTCAAAAACAGTATGTTTAAAAAAATATTTTCAAATAATATATTGAACAATTTATTTTCAAATAATATATTGAAAAAATTATTTTCGAATAATATATTGAACAAATTATTTTCAAATAATAAATAAAAAAAATTATTTAAAAATAGTTTAGAGGGAAACATAAAAGTGAGATGGTAGGCAAAGACTAAGGGAGTTTGCAGAAAACTCACAGTTAGAAGGGAGCCTTATACGCCCTTGGCAGTTGTGATGATGATGACGATAATGAAGATGCTAATGATGATGATGGTGAACGGGTAGCCGAGTCGGTAACGACTCTCGGCTTGACCAATAATGAAAGGTCCTAGGTTCAAGTGTAACCCAAAGGCGCAAATGAAAATATGCAGCCTAAGTGGCCTGGAAGCCCGTTCGGGTTACACGCCACTATAATAATGCTCGTCATTATTAATGATGACGATGACGATGATGATGCTGATGATGATGATGATGAAGCTGATGAGGGTGATGATGATAATGTTGATCATGATGTTTATTATTTTAGAGATAATAATGAAGTTGATAATGATGATGTTAGTGGAAGTTTTAATGAAAATAATTATTTATGCAAAAGAATATTTTTTCTTAGAAAAGTCATTTCATATTTGAATTAGTTTTCAAGCCGTGAAAATAATTTATTTTCACATCTATAAAAATAAACTTTGAAAAAAAATCATAAGTTTGAGATTAAAACCCAACTTCTTTCACGGAACGTTTGAACAAAAACAATTTTTTATACCCAAAAAATATAAATCAAAAAGCCTGTTACAGGCATTCTTTTAGCCACTTCAATCACGAGATACATCTTTGTTTTCAAGAAGATTTATCTAAAAGAAAAAAATTACGCTAAACTTCTTGCCATCCGGACGCTTTCCTTGATTCTATTTCATGTTCTGACACTGAAACTTGTGCAGTAAATTTTTCCCAGTTTTTGCTTAGTTTTTTTGTGCCTATTTTTTCCAAATGAAATTCTATAACTAGCTTTGCTAGGGTCAACTAGTTCTTCAAAACATCCTATGACATGTTTTGCGGTCGTATATTTTTCTTTCAAATTTTTGGTGCTACGTTAGTTTTCAACTTCAATAATACTTTCCCTTTTCTTTCATTACTTTTTCAATACTTTTTGTTGTTTTATAATACATACATACTTTTTTCTTTTTTTCTTTATTTAAAGGTCGTCTGATAAGAGATTGTGAGGCATTAAAATAAAATGCCTGCCTTTTACTGCTTTCCATTGAAGGAGGAGATGATATGCTGAAATGACAGTTAAAATTTTCAAGAGAATTCAATTTAATATTAATTTATATTATATTGAATAGGACTCATTTTTAGACTAAAGTGACTGAAGATAGGGAAAGAAAAAGAGATTAATTAAAATAAATGAACAAATTAAATACTGAGTATAGCCTATAGTAGAGGTCATTATGTTCAATCAAATAAATTTCTATAGCGCTCTTTCTCAAATTCAAATAACGTTTTTTTACAATATAAATTGAACTATCCACACGTTGAAAATACAAAAAATTATTTCTTTTCGACTTTCTAATTCATGCAATTTTACAATACAACATTAGTACGTCTCGTGGACCTGAACGAGCTACAAGACCTCTCAGCTATGAATAATGGTACAACTTAAACTGAATATTAATGAAACAATGTAAATAATACTGAAGAGCAATAAAAGTAGACTATCTTCGCAATTTTTTCTCAATGCATTCAACATTTATTATAATGTTTATTGAATTAAAACAAATAAAATCATGTTATTTGAAATATTAAGAATAAAATTAATCAAAATACCTAAAAAACACAACGCTTTCGAACATCGGTACATTTCCATTTTTCACGCCGCACATTTGTCTGAAAGGGCAACCTAAAAAGACAGCGCTATCACGACAAAGTCGACATGAACGATGAATAATGATCTAAAACTGCATAAAACGTGTCGAGGCTAAGCACATGAAACCACTTTCATAACTCGATATGATTAATGGTAATTATGAAAAATTAATATTTATAGTTTATTTTTTGCAGAAAATAATAATTAGGAGTCAGAAAAATATGAATCAATCTTTTTCCACATCATTGTGTACATTCCAAGTTAAGCGTAAGTCAGTGTGGAATTAGGTTTCCTCAAGCGTGTTTAACACTTAATTCGTATTAAGGAATTAACACAGTTATCTTTAAAAATAAACCTCTCAGTTGAAAAAAAGATTTTTTTTTCAAATATAAAAAAAATGTAAAAGAATTAAAATCTTAATAACAATTTTCATTTATTTAATGATTCATTTTCACGTCGCAGAGAAGCAATATCATCATTCATATCATTTTCATCGTCATCATATTTTTCATCATTTTCACCTTTATCACCATCATCAGCATCATAATCATAACCATCATCATTTTCATTATTCTCATAACCATTAGAGCAATCGTGAATTTCAAAATCTTTTTTCTCCTCACTAAAAATATTATCTTTTTCATTGCTTCCATCATCATCACTCTTATCCATATTTAAAAACTTAGCAAAGAAACCCAAACCTTCTTTATAATTTATTACTTCGCCAGCTTCCTTTTCCTTCTCTCCGCTCTTCTCACCTTCGGCAACACCATCAGTAGCGCCTTCATCCACCAAAACACTCCTCCCACCTCCGATATCTCCACTTTTGTACAAATACCGCGGGAACTTTCCAGTGACATCCCACACCCTGGCGCATTCGTTCCCACTCTGCCTACTCTCGATCTTTTTAATCGTCGTTTCTAAAGATTCCCGTTCCCTATCGTCGTTATCATCAACTATTCCTCCACCACCACAATTCCCACCACCGTCACCACCACTACTACCAGCACTAACAGCTTTCTCTTCCTTGCGTCTTCCCACATCTACCACCACGTACGAACTCACCGTACCATCCAACCCTCCCACATAAACGGTCTTTTCGTCACACGCTACGGCTATGGCAGTGATAGGCGTGTGCACACAGACCCTCCCGATGATTTCATAATCCACCACTCTCACCAGCGTCAGGTAGTCTGTCTTGACGTACAACAGCACTCTACCATGCAACAACACCGACATCGGCCATCCAAATCGTTCTTCAATTCCTCCTTTCATGTCATCACTCTTGGGCACTTTGGAGCCGTGTGGATACTTTGGTTTGACGACTCCCATCCAGGCACCCTTGAGACACAAGTTGTAGACGTTTGAATGGCTGTCGTACAAGGTGGTGACGTCTCGTGAGACGATGAGCCGATCGAGGTAGGTGCACGCTGGGAGAAGATCTTCAACGATGAAGTCCACCTCCATACGGGAGAGGTCGAGGATGAGGAGACCAGCGCAGTAGCAGGTTTTGTAGTAGGTCTGAGGGTCGAAGGGCTGGTAAGGCGGTGGAAGGAAGCAAGGTGGTTTTTCAACTTGACATGAACACTTCATAACCTTCACTTCATCACAACGTTCTTCAGGCTTGGAACAACAACAGGCGCTGGGCTGGTTGCTGAAGATGACGATGATGCTGTCTTTAGAGGAAGGATGTCGATGCAGATAGAGGAACTGCTTGATGGCACTGGCAGATTCCCGCAGCATGGACGGATACACTTGCAAGATATCTTCTGGCTTCGCTTTGCTTTCTTTTGTGTTTTTAACTTTTTCATTAGCGTCATTATTGCTTGACAAGCGGTAAGCAGAAATCATTTGGCTTGAAAAATGTTTTTTCTTGAAAGATTGATCGCTTGTAAGCGAGACCAGCCAGCCGTCTTGGCACGTTATGAACGGTTTTTGAGCCAGTTTGTTCACTTCAACGTGCAGACTCGTGATGCTGTGACTGCATATTGCTTTTCTCGCCTTAATTTCGCATTCACCAGAAGTGTCAAGGCTTTCACATGCAAGATTTACTTTTTTATCGCATAAATCTTTACTCAGCTCTTCACACCTATCTCCACCACCAGTATCTTTCCCCTTCATTTCAATCTTTTTATTTGCAACTCCACCGAATTCTTTAGTAGCGCCACTCAAAGCGATTTTGAAAAGCTTATACCTGCAATCCTCGGTCAGCATGAAGGAATAAAAGGCATCTTGCGTGGCAGCTGGAACAGTGATCGATGCAGCATTTCCAAACTCATCCATCATCCTCCGCTCGTGTACACTCCACACTTTATTGTGTCGGCCTTCCTTTGATGAAGCCACTGAAACCAGCGCGAAACTACCGTCTCTGTGGTCGTTTCGTGCTTTTTATTGACGTTGTTAATTGTGTTGGCTTGTTTTCAGAATTTTTATTAACATTATTAAAACATAGATACTTTTCTAAAAGTTTTAGAAAATTCTACTTCTACTTAGGCTTTTTCAGACATGTATTACCTACAAATAATCTCCATAAGAAACTTCAACGTGCCTACTGAGGTTGAAGTCCAAGACAGGCGCTTCGTGGGTAAGCAAATCTCTCACGTGACCGGAAGAAGAGTCGAACAAACCCACTTCCCCACCCTCTCCTCCTGTTGCCATGACGACCGAGCCATCAGGGCTCACTCCGAGTTGCTTGATCGAGTGGGGGCTTAAGCGGTCCGGTGGGTTGACGTGCTTCGCCATGAGCGCTTCGTCTAATCGCCATGCTTGTATGTGTCGAGAGTTGCGGAGAACGCTGAAGATTCTTGTCACCTTCGGATACTCTTTAAGCTCGCATTTCTTGCTCTTTTACGGGAGTTGTGCGGTGTTTATGGTGTTGTTGTGGTGGAAATGGCTGTAGTGGTGTCTATGCGAAGGGATGTGGTAGTTTTGGTTGTTTTGGGGTTTTAAATAACATAGTAGTGAGATGATTGAAATGGACGTGTGGAAACTTGCTCGATTTAAGTGTAAGCAGTCTTAGCTTAAACGAATGTTCCCTAATTAAAAAGAATAATGATGATTGAGCCGTTTGGTATGGAGCATTAATCGAGATTTATACGCCTTCGAAGCTTGTCTTCTAGGAAATAATAAATCAAAACAATTTTCTACTTCTTAAAATTCTTTAATACCGCTAATCTTACGTTTTGCTTTTCGAACTTGCCGACGTTTTCGTATTCAGGCTCTTCGTCAGCGTCGCAGTTGATGACGTGAACGCCTTTCAAGTGCCCGATGGGAGCCTTCATGACCGCCACCAACTCTCCCCCCTTCAATCTCCACACCCTCACATCCCTCATCACGCAGGCAACAATGTAATTTCCACTGATCACAGCGTCCTCGAAATTCACTCTCCTCGTCCAATATTCGCCCGGAAAGCGGAAATAGTCGGGAAGGTCACATGGCCTGTGTATGCACGTGACTATGACGAAGTTGACGCAATCGTAAAGAATGATGTCATCATCGCACGTAATTAGTAGCATCCCTCTGACGTCATAAGACAAACGACGAATGCCTTGTTTTTTGATGACGCTGCTAATTTCAAGCACTCTCACCACTCGTTTGTCTTGCAAGTCCAGCATTCTTATGCTGTTAGGCTATGATGAAGGGAATGATTGTGCCGGTGGTGATTGTCACGTTGTATAAGAATATTTCATAAAAATGGCTCTAAAATTCATGCGAAACACAAATGGCCTACTGAATACGAACCTGACAAGCGATGAAAACCGTCGCTGTAGGGGCGTCCGTGCAGCAGAGGTAGGGCGTGGAAGGCTGACGAATCTTGATCCGCTGATTAGTGCTCAAATTGAGACCGATTAGGTTATGTCTGGTTGCCGTGAAAATGTATGAATGATCGGTGGAAAGAACGAGAAAAGTGGGTCTTGTTGCCAGTGCTATGCGGAACATTTCTTCAAAGTCCCCGCTCAAATTCCTAACACTCAGCCAGCTACTAGGCCCTTCAACCGCGTAGAACATCATCTCATTGCTCAAACAAAAAGATTTCAAAGAAGTGTTTTCTAGCGGAAAGTTTCCATGCAGCGGAAAGACATTTCCCAAGTATACGCCATTCGTTACGTCATACACGCCCAACACCACTTCGACGAAGTCATCGCACACACAGCACTTCTGGCCATTAGGCGTGACGTACAAGGTACCTCGGGACGTCTTGAAGAGCGCCATCAAGGTCATTTTGATGGCGTCCAACATGGCGACTTCAATGTCTTCGACAGCCTTCACGAACAGCATTGGTCTCCCGTCCACACACGCCTCAAGCACACAATCGGTCATTCGACCCACGTCGACCTCCCTCTCAAGCACTCCCACTCGTCGTCTCCACACGGGCATACCAACGAGAAAGGCCTCCGCTCTCCTATCCATTTCGTCGATCAACCCGCTCAGACAGGCATACACGCGTCTGAACATCAGTAACCGCCTGGTCAGTTCATACGCCATGTTCCTTACGTCGTCATCGATGAACTCGTAGGCGTCCCACATCGCCTCCTCCAGAACTCTCGCCTCAGGGTGCGCCACTAACCGCAGGTCGCTGATCACCTCACGCAAACTAAACGCCTCAGTCTTTGTCAACAGCCACTCGAAGTTGAAAACGACTTGTTGCAGGAGGTCAGCAAAGCGATCAGCCACCACCAGCTGTCTCGGAAGGTGCATCAGCTTGCGTCTGTTAAACAAAACTACTTTCTCTTTTGTTTCGGCTTCTTCTCTTTCTTCTACGCATACCATCTTGCAGCATCTGGAACAGTTACATCCTTCATAATGACATCTCTTCTCGCCAATACTATTACCTTCACCATCTTCTTTACTTTCACAATTTTTATTTTCTTCTTCTTCTTCTCTAAACACAAACCTCAACGGCTGATCCAACATCACCGGCCTCAACTGCTTCTCTCTCGATCCAATCCAGTGCTCAGCCAGTAAACAATTCAACGAGACGACTGTCGCATGCTCGGCGATGTACCGCTCAGTTGCTAGACGACACAGCAGTGGGTGTCGCCAGCACCACACTTGAACGTCGTTGTCATGACGACGCCACAGCAAATGCCGCAACGCGTGCTTCACGAACAACCAAGCCACTGATGGAAACTTTATTTTCGCTTCATCGTCGTCATCTTTAATGATCGTCATGGCAACTGGATCTCTTGTCAGTACATCTTCCATCTCATTATCGCTCAAACCACCCATCGAGGCGCATAGAAGACCGAGTATTCGTGCTGAAAGATCGAAGCCGATACCTTCTTCGATTTTCTGGAGAAGGAAGATGAAGGAAGTGTGCATGTTGTGCAGATTACAGTGCAGAGTTTGTGCGTCTATGTCGTCAAAGGAAGAGTAAGAAAGGAGGTGACAAGCGAGGATTTGAGGATGGAGTGGGGATGCTGGTGAGAAAGCATCATCATCATTTCTCGCTAGACACACATCAGTGACCAGTCTGAGCTGCAGGGAACTGATTGTTCTGGCGTGCATGGCGAGGGTCGAGAGGAGGATGCTCGAGGATTCAGTCGTGCTGACGGGTGGAACCTTCAAGAAGTGGTAATTTGCACATGCACCATCCCTCATGAACCACTTCATCACGTGACTGCTTGTTTCCATAGTGACGATCACCCTGGCGTTGTTGGCGTGTTGGGTGGGCAGCCAGTTAGCGGTGAGGGCTTGGTCTTCTGGGGTCAAGAGGTCAACCCCAACAAGAACCAATAGCAGGCGTTTGAAACAGTTCGCCTGGAGAAGGGCTTCTTCTAATTGGCTGGATAGTTCAGGAGCTATGATTGGAACGTCTCTGTAGTGGTCGAAGGAAGGACCAATGAGAAATAACTTGATTTGAACGAGAATTGACGTCATCAAGGGAATCAAAGATCGTGATTGGTCAGTCGTTCCGATGAAACGAATGACTCTGATGACGTCTTTTGCACATCCAAACCAATTAGGAGCCTGTGTGACATTCATTAAACATAGTTTTTAATTTTTTCTTTTTTTCAAATGATTTTTATATTGAACAAAAATCATTAAAATAAAAAATCACAGCCTCTCACACGCACTTCTTTGAAGACTTTAGAAGCCAATGCAGCCTTTCCACACGCCTCAGGACCATGGAAGACGAGGGTGTGTTTGTGGTTGGCATAGTTGCACACGTACTCCTTGACCTCGTGCAGGAGTCCTTCCCTCCCGATGAAGCGGTCCGAGTGGCGCTGGGCTGTTCTCAGGTGCTGGTTGATCTCCTGGTTGATCGGGTGAAGACGCGGCAGTGGCCGGGGAAAGCTAGAGTCGACCATCGATTTTAGCTGAAAATTGTTTTTTTTATGTTCTCAAGTTTGAGAGAAAAAAATGTGTACAAGTATTAATTTCAAATTTCAAAAGAGAGTATCTGGACAAAATTCTAAATTTAACTACACAATTGAAAAACTTAATATTCTTAATGAATATTTCAAAGAATTAATTGAATCTTGGAAGCAATTACTTCACGTAGCGCTTCATTGGTGAGCTGTTTGAGGTAGTTTCTATGGAAACAACGGTCAACTCCGTACGGAACTCTAAAGACCAAGTCGTAATTAAGTCTGCGTGCATTTTCGTTCTGCTTTTCAAGCGTCTGCAAAGAGAATAATTGAGATTTATTGAAAGAGGAAGAAAAGAAATAGACCAGCGTTGAAGAAATTAGAAAATTTATGGAGAAGTATGAAAAAGGGAAGTCATTTGGAGAAAGAGAAAAACTGAAAAAAAATATAATTCGTTTATAGAAAGAGAAGAAGATATAATATATAACATAATACTCAAAGAAATTATTTAAAGATGAAAATGATTGGCATTCAATTATCGCCAAGATTTCCACTTTCCTCCTCCTTCCTAACGAGCAAGCCTTACTGACCTGTTGAATGAGGCTCAAGCGCTCGAGATCCAGTCTGCTTGGGTGCTCAGAAAACCTTTCATCCACCACTTCGCCAAAGACTCTAGCGACTGCATGTTCCAGAAAGTTGTGGAGGTCCACAAAGTGCCTCTTAATCACCAACACGTCTGCCTTATTTGGCGAAATCAAAGCCGGCGGGGGTTCTTTTATCATGCTATTTTTTGCCTTTTTTCGCTGCTGGCAACGTCTTTCTAGCTGGTCTTGCGTTTTGCTTGTTTTTTTGCTTTTTTCATTCGTTATGTCATCGTTTTTATTGCTTTGGAGTTGTTTTTCTTGGCAGCATTCCGTCGAATTGTCGACGTTGCTACTTTCTTCGGTCTTCAATGGCCATACTATTTTCAGCCTTCTTGATCCTAAAACATACTCCAATTCCCTATGAAACCCTGCAATTAGTTTTCAATTTACAATATTTCATTTATTTTAATGTATAAATAAATAAATTGTATTATATTTTTCATCAAAATTAAATTATTATCCCTATAGTTAACTACTTCCAAACCAACTCGATTTCATGAAGTCTGGATACTTGTGTAGTTTCTTCTGCTCCACACAAATCCTCAGTGCTTCCGCCAAAAAGGCCCTGATCCACTGCGCAAGACATTCATCACTGAGACTCTTCAACTCTTCATCCACTTCCATGTTTTTCTGAAATTAACCATTTTCAATTATTTAAACATTTATTAAGAATTAGTCAATAATTAAGTGATAAACTTGATTTCTGCGTAGAAAAAAATGCTTCCAAACCTTGATTTTTCAAGGTTTTTTAAAGATGATATATTCTAAATTACATTTTTTTAACTTTAAGAAGATGAAAAATGAAATACATAAAGATTAAAACACTCGCATTAGACACCGACCCATAAAAAACACATACAGAAACTGGCACATACAAAAACGCATACAAACACAGACACATACAAACACAGACACATACAAACACAGACACATACAAACACAGACACATACAAACACCAACACATTCAAACACCGACACATACAAACACCGACACATTCAAACACCGACACATACAAACACAGACACATACAAACACCGACACATTCAAACACCGACACATACAATCACCGACACATACAAACATTTATTTCGAGGCACTTAAAGGTGCTGCCCAGCGTATACAACAGGTAGTTTGTCTCAATCCTGTTTCTCACCTTGATTTATGCAATTATATATTAAATCCTCCTTTTTATGATTCTCTTAATCTTACTTTTTAATTAAATAATTGGGTATAATTTATTTGAGGATTTCTTAAAAACAAGTCTAAACAAATAAATATTTATGTCATTATATTAATCAATAAAGCAGTAACGGAAATTTTCCCTCACCACGTTATAGCAGGCCTGATGGAAAACATAGTCGCGGTCGAGACGATTCCGATCTTGCAAGTAACACTGCAACCAGACGTCAGCGTCTCTCAGCCTCCGGTTCTTCGATGAGGCTGCGTCTTGCCCACCACCACCATCAGCCCTCCTACTGCAGTCTATGGCCGCTTGGATACAGCCCATGCCGTAGTGTGGAATGGAAGAGGGAAGACCTGGTGAGTCCAAAGTGCCGGAGTTTGCGTGGTACTTTTGGCCTGCTAACACCTTAAAGATGTGGTTAAACTGGGCTTTTATAGAATGGTTAAAGAATTGTATCGTCGAATAAAGTTTTTGTTATTTGCGGTTGAAAGTCTATAATCTAAAGCAAAGACCACTGACAATAAGACAAGGGCCCGCTGAATTCTGAATGCACTCTGTCAACATGCTTTTCCGCATCTCATCCAGGTAAGCAAGGACGTTAGGAAAGATCCTATGACCCCAGTCCAAGTCACATATCTTGTAGGATTGAGAGTTTTGTCAATGAATTGATTAAATGTGTTATAATATGAATAAATCAATATTTTTACAAGTTTTTAAATTTTCATTGAATTCATGTGAAATAGGTAAATACTTACATAACAATCGATGCCATATTTATTCCTGCAATATTTTCTGAACTTCTTATAAACTCTTGTCATCAAAAATCTTCTTTCTACATCGAAATCTGTTTTAAATTTTGAATTGTATAAATTTTCTAGATTTCCATTAAGTAAGTTTGCAGTTTAGGTTTCCCTCTAGTGAATAACACTAAAATTTATATAAAAATTAATAGAAACAATGACATCCAAGCTTTTAAATATTATACATACATTTTGAAACTTTAGAACTACAAGCAGAAAATAAAAACCTGAGGCAGCACAAGATACAAATAACCTCAAATCATCGGGGTAGTCGTGGTAGGTGTCGAAATTGTAAATTAGAGGAAGCATATTAAACTAAATTTATCAAAAGTAAATTTATTTTTTTTTATTTTCCAACAAATTTGTTAGAGCATAAATCTTTCTGTCATTGGAAAAAACTATTTTCTTTTTAGGATACAATTTGTATTTAGATTAAATTTCAAATTCTCTTGTCCGTACCATTAGCTTAAAACTATATCCATAGAAACACGTGAAGAAAAGCGTTATATTTATATTATTGTTGAAAAACTGTTAAGTTCTTTCATTAAATTCAAAAATATTAAATAATAAAATCTATTTAATATATTTTTTAATGTTAATTTAGCTTTTGAAAATCAACTCAGAAAATAGGAAAAAAATTAAGCAAAAAAAGTAAGTTGAAAACTATTTAAACAAAAATATCGATTAATTAAACAATTCTAAAAACCTGAAAGATAAAAATTTAAAATAGACATTGTGCCATGAAAAGTCTCAATTTAAAGCCATCATTCAGCCCTTCTGTTTAAAGGGTATCGTCATCATTCAACAACTCTGTTTTTTAGCCCATCGATTACACCCCTTGGTGAATAAAACGTCATTTAACACACAACCACTACTTTAATCGAAATTTCTCTATATTAAAACTACTCTAAATACTCAAACCTATTATTTTTTCTAAGAAAACCATGCACATCACTGTTCTCAAAACCAGCAAATAAGGCCTTGTATTGATTGCACAAAGGCGTACATTCAAAATGGCTGCACGTACACAAGCGCCATCCATCATACGCTTTCGCTGAAGCATTTGCCGAAACAGTCCTAACTCATGTGGAAATGCATGTACGTGAGTATGCGTGTCTGTACGTGTTTGTACACGTTTTTCCAAGGACGTACATGCTTCCATGTAGTCCTTATACGACTGTATGGATTTAAAGAGAAGTTTCATAGATGATTGTATGTAGGAACAAGAACTCTTTCTCAATGAATGTTGTCTTAATTTTTTTATTATTCCTTTTTATTTTGTGGAAATCTTAAATGCAAGAAAAGAACATGGATTAATTAAAAAAATTAACTATTATCATTATCAATACAGAAAAAAGTATTATCTTTATCATCACCCTCTATAGCACTATGTATATCTTCATCATCTTTATCATTTTAATTTTTTTTACTTTTTTTCCTAGTCACAAAAATAATGCCTTCGTTGGAAAAAAAATCTATGTAAACCTTTTTACGATAGTTTAATACACATCAGCTAGTGTTCTAAGCTACTCTGCCAAATAATCTTTTAATAAAAATAGTAATATTTGTTTTTTATTCTAAAACTACTAATGTTATAATTTGGAGAAGGCATAACTGGATGGCTTTAAATTATGATTAAGAAGTTCTATAGGTAAATCATCACTTTCTATATTCCAAAAACATCTTTTAAAAGTTTCTAAAAAAATAATGATTTTCTTGATTTAAACATGTAAATCAAAATTAAAAGCGATTTTTTCCATAGATTGAAAGTGACATTTTCTTTAACTCAATAATTTTTCTCTATTTGAATTTATATCATTGAAGGCACGCCTAATGTAATTTCCCTTTTTATATTATTCTTCATGTCTAAAAACTTAAATTTGAAAATAAAATAAAATATAAGTTTGAAACAGAACTACTATTCAAAATTCTTGTAAATATTTTCAAGCGTGTGTGTGCATTGGAAAAGCAGCGAACGTATAAGCAAGTGACGATGGCTTTACAATAAGTAGGCCGTTTCTGGAATGACAAAGCTGCTTACATTTTGAGTTCTTGTAATTAATTTTGCGCTAGTTAATTGACATTTTATTAATTTTTGGTTCCTTGTTCATTTTGATTTAAAGCTTTAGAGCATTATTGAAATAACAAGCTGTTTTGGGAAGCGTTTTTTTTAAGAATAAAAAATAAACTAAACTAAACATACTCATTAATTTCTGAAATGTTTGTTTTTTAAAAGCTGACAATATCGTTATAATGTTTTTGATCAGTGTTGTAGTAGTTTTGATCGAAGACTTTTGATCGTTTAAATTATTTGTTCCCAAACAAATAAAATAGTGTTGGAAAAAAAGTATTATATAATATAAATATATCGTACATTCAAATCAAGAAAAACAGATAATATTTATTTAAGTATAAAAATATTTAAACTAGAGATAAAAACTATTAGAAACAATTCAAGTTCTGTACTTTTACTAATAAAAATCTATATATTTATCTCACTTCAAATAAATACTCCTTAAAATACAATTAACATATCGGAACTCAAAAATACTTTGGTAATCTTAAAACTTAAAACCAATCACAAAAAACACATCCAAGTTCTTGAATAGAAAAAGAGCGAAAAAATTTGACATAAAAGATCTCAGCAATTAAAAGATTAAAAAACTAGAAAAATCAAGTGAAGGGACATAAGGCTACCAACCAAGTCAAAAACAGTAACAAACCAACCACGCAACACTCCAAGACACACATTTTTTTCGACACTTCCCTCCGATAAGTTCCTCAAAGCAGCAGGATGGAGCGAATGATGAAGTCAGCGCTCAGCGTGCGAGAGTTCAAGTTGCACGTTGACGACGACTACGTCGACCGCATGAGCCACAAACTCACGGTGATCATCCTCGTTTGCTTCGCCTTCCTCGTTTCAACGAAGCAGTTCGTCGGAGTGCCGATGAATTGCTGGTGTCCCGCAGAGTTCGAAGACTCCCACCGCGAGTACACCGACACGGTCTGCTGGGTGAGCAACACGTACTACATCCCGACCGACGAAATCGTTCCTCGCGACCGCCTCTCGCTGCAGCACAAGAAGCAAGTGATCTGCTACTACCAATGGGCGCCCCTCATCCTCATCTTCCAAGCCGTGTTGTCTTTCATTCCATGCCAAATCTGGCGCTTCCTCAACCAACGATCCGGCGTAAACCTCGTCACCATCATGGACGCAGCACACGTGTGTTCCGAAGCGTCGTACCTCGAGGTACGCGAGAAGGCGGTCAGGTACATCGTCAACCACATGGACCGGTACCTCCTCTCTCAGAGGGAGTTCAGAACTGGCTGTCTCATCCGCATCAAACACTTCTTCGCAAAGGTCTGCTGTCTGGTGGGGGGTCGTCTCTATGGCAACTACCTCATCACGGCGTATTTGTGCGTTAAAGTGCTGTACATCGTGGTGGCGGTGGTGCAGCTGATGCTGATGGAAGTGTTCCTGGGCATCGAGCACCACTGGTACGGAGCCTATGTCCTCGACAAGCTGATCAGAGGTCAGGATTGGGAGCAGTCGGATAGGTTTCCCCGAGTTACGCTATGCGAGTTTGAGCTGCGTCACCAATCGAGAATCCACTACTACATCGTTCAGTGTGCCCTGCCCATCAACCTCTTCAACGAGAAGGTCTTCGTTTTCGTTTGGTTCTGGTTCGTCTTCGTCGTCTTGGTCACCTCGGTGAACGTCCTCAAGTGGCTTTTCCGGTCGCTCTATTGGCCAGGACAGGTGCAGTACGTCAGGAAACGACTGCGCGCCTTCGACGTGGCTCAGCGTGATCCGAACGTTTTGGCGAAGTTCGCCGAAAATTACTTGAGGAGGGACGGCATGTTCATCCTGCGTCTGATCAGCATGAACATGGGCGAGGTGGTGGCGGGAGAGGCGCTGTGTGGCCTGTGGAACAACTACAACCCCGAGAAGCGACTCATCGCCGAAAAGCCTGGCAGAAGGGGCACTGACAAGTCGAGAATGAGTGGAGCGACCAAAGTGGAGCTGGTCTGAGAAGTTATTCTCGCCAAGAAAGTTTGTCGAGATGGGCGGGGAAAGGTTTTGTGTGTAAGTTAGATTATGATCTGTTATTCTTGCGTATTTCTTTGGAACCTAAGCTTCCGAAAGTTTGTTTGTAAGAGTTTCACTTTTGCAGTTCTAGCGTTGTAGATGCAGTAGTGCGATTAGCTTTGATTTTTAACATTTTTCTTAGTTTGAAGCTCGATGTAGATAGATCACTAGAAATCGAGTTTTGCAAACTTTTAATTTTTATTAAGCACTTTTTTTTATATTTTCAACTGAGTTAAGCTGCAAAGATCTTCTTCGTCATTCCTTCTTTGAGTGTCACTCTTTTAAAACCTTTTCGATCCAACTCTCATGATTTGAACCGAATCTTTTTTACTAAAAACAAAAATCAAAGATAACTCTTGCAACCACATTTACAGAAACCACAGCAACAACCACAACCTAAACAGCGCCATAAACAAGAGACACAATAGGTAAACTTTAATATCTAAAGCAACTTCCAAGATAATTCTACCCACAGTTTCAAGGTATATCTTCTTTTTTTTTAAATTAAAATCACAAAATCATTCTTTCTTAAATGCCTCCCTGTTGGTCTAAATGTTTTAAAATCACTCAACCCACAAACACATTGTTCTTTAAACATTTTTAAAATAGTTTTTATTTAACAAATCTTTTTTAAACCTAATTTCAAAGCCCTTTTTTTGGCCCAATTGCAATGAAAACGCTGACGTTAATGGCTGTTCTGGAAAGAAATCCATTCTCATTAACTCTTTTCACTCTTGTTAATGCATTATTTGCCGTACTAGTGTTCATCGCAATTAATTACTAAATCCTAATTGTTCCTTTTCTCACTTTTTTATCTATTTAATAGAAAATATTTTTGAAGCTTTTTTAGTTTTTTTTCCAACTCGAAAAACTTGAGAAAAGTTTTTGTAATTTCTTAGTTTGTTCCAGTTTTCCCATGGTATTTTACTTCTTCATAGCTTAATTTTTGGCACAATTAAGCCTATTTGCCCAACTTTAATGAAACCCACATCTTTGCAAACGACAAACGAAACCTTAACGATCAGTATACGTGCAAGTATGTGTGGGTGCACAAGAATGTTTGTGTTCGTGTTGGTATGTGTCCATGTGGGTATGCGTAAATGTGTGTTGATGTGTGTTTACTTATGTGTGTACGTGTGTCAACATTCCAATGCACATGCCATCAACAACAATGTGCACACAGAAACGTGTACGCATGCAAGTCTACACGCAATATTTACTGCCTCCGTGCCCCGTTATGTACTCTCAGAAGCTGCAATTATTCTATAATTATTTTATTTATTTTATTTTTCAATTTTAAAAAATCATTTTAACACTCTTTAGTCGATTTTCTGTTCGTAATTTTTGTATTTTCTTCATGGCCACCATCAATGGCCCTTCCAAACTCTTTCTTCATCCTTTAAAACCTCGCTCAAAGGCATTTTCAACCCTTTCTCAAGTTGTCTTCCACTCAAATCTCCCCAA
Source organism: Piscicola geometra (assembly GCA_943735955.1). Taxonomy (NCBI): domain Eukaryota; kingdom Metazoa; phylum Annelida; class Clitellata; order Hirudinida; family Piscicolidae; genus Piscicola; species Piscicola geometra. Next base: position 8,401,138 of record OX030962.1, read on the forward strand.
CAACTCCTTCTTCATCGGAACAGCTCCAATTCGCGCAGCAAAGACATTAAGGTTAAGAGCGAGATAGCCTCCAAAAATACTTGTTACTCAGGCAACTGTCCCGTAGCACATAGAGGCAAGACATTAGATAAGAGAAACGACGCAAAGCGAAACAATAAAAACGACGTTAGATGGGTTATCTTGACTTGTCACGTGACACTGCAGTGTTAGTTGCAGGAGTCAGGACCTGAGGGGGATGAACAGAAGCCAGTATGGATACGCCATCCATGCACGAAGGCAAAAGGCTAAGAGTGTCATGTTGATGATCACGATGACGATGAGAATTTTTTTAAACTTTGGATTCTTGAAAAATGAATTTTTGATTACTTTTCTTTCAATCAAAACTTTGTTGCAAAAAAATTTTCATAAAAAAATTTTGTTAGTCATTTTTTTTTCTTTTACTCCAAGAGTTCATCTATTTCGGGTTCATTACCCTGATGAAACTTTTTTACGGGTATCTATACTGCAGGAAACTACTAAATTATTCAAAACTCTTCAATGAAACTTCTTATTTACTTGCTCATTAAGTTAGTTTTAATTAAACATTTCATAGTGATGTAAAATTATATTCAATAACACAGAACTTTAGGCAGAATAAAATTCATAAAAAACCTTTAAAAACGAAAAAAGAAAACTTAAATTTTGTTTAAACTTAGTTCAAAAATCAAAGAGCTCTTAATAACTAAAACTAACGCTTTATTGGCTGCATGGATGGAATGGTGGAGACAAAAGCATACATCATGGACACTCCAGGCTATGCTGGAATGTATTGCCTGAATGTGGATACCGGGTGGGGTGAGGGTGGTGGTTGTGGGTAGGTGTTTGAGGATGGGTCTGGAGGATTGTGGTGAGAATTTCTCAATTTTTCCAAGTTTTATTAACTTTTCATCTCCCATCTTTAATCTTCTTCTCGATAAGCAACTCTTGAAATTTTTTTACATATTTTATATATATTATTCTTACCTTCTCTTCTTCCTTCTATTTCTCTCCCTTTTTTTATCATAATCATCATATTCTTCCTCCTTCTCCTCTTCCTTTTTCTCCTCCTTCTTTTCATCATAATCCTCATCATCTTTTGCCCTCTCCTCCTCCTCCTCCTCCTCATCTTCTCCATCATCATCTTCCCCACCACCACCATCATCATCATCATTATCAAGAATGCTTTTACTTTTGATGCTCAAAACATGAAAGTTGATCGATTTTCGGTGTACGGTGTTGCTGCTGATGGAACATCAGGCTAAAATGGCCGCCAGTCTTTTGCATGCGGCAATGAAAAAAATGTAAAGCGATATGATGTGGTTATGAAGGTGATGAGGGTGAAGATTATAAAAGTCTATGGTGATGATGATAGTGGTGGTGACGATGATGATGAGGATGATGGTGGAGATAGTGGTGGTGGTTTCAATGTTAGAGAGGTTTTGATGGTTGTGGTTATGATGATGATAAGGATGATGATGGTGATGCTAGTGAAAAAGTGATGATGAAGACGATGGAAAGAAGGTAGAATAAAAATGACGATGGCTTTTACATTCGAATTTTCTAACTCCAGGTTTAAATTATAGAGTAGGCTGAATCTGAGTGGGCAAAATAATAAAGTATAGTGCATTAAGGAGGATGGAATAGAGTCGGATGCAGTGGGATGTAGTGGGATGCAGTGGGATGGAGAAGGATATAGTATGAAAGAGTGGGATGAAGCGGGATGCAGTGGGATGCAGTGGGATGCAGTGGGATGCAGTGGGATGCAGTGGGATGCAGTGGGATGCAGTGGGATGGAGAAGGATGGAGTAGGATATAGTATGAAAGAGTGGGATGAAGTGGGAAAGAAGAAGGTTTGTAGCGAAGAATGGAGTGCGCCTAACGATGATGAACGAGATTTCGCTCGTTATTTGCAAACAAGCACATCAAAAGGTTCCGAATAATGGTTCTTTCAATGATCGATCTGTATTAATTTGTTATTTCTTTGGTGCGTCAGTTGCATAGCCCCCCTCCTTCTTCTCCTCCCTTTGGCCAGCTAAGTCTTCATCTGTGCGTAAAATTTTTTGACTGATCTTCAAACTATAAAAAAATTCTCGATAAATTTGTTTATAAATTTTTTTATTTATTTCAATTGTTTCTTTAAAAAGATTTTGTTTGGTTGTATTTGATTTTAAGTTTCTTTATTTACTTTCGTTAAAATAAACCAAACAAAATGTAAATGTTTTCCATTTTATTTTCTTTTTATCTCTTTCGAATGTTCCACTTCGCTTTACCCGTCGCAGTCAAAATCTTTCCGAAAACCCTTAAAACTCGGAAATAAATAAACACGTGAATTTTAAAAGAAGCTCGTAAAGAAAATAAGATGTCTTGTTGCATGCCTAAACTAGAGTTAATTCCCAGTTATTTTGACTTCCCTTGTATTTCTCTGTTTCTTATGTTTTCGTTTTGGGCACATTCCTTAGACACTTCTCGCAAATCATTAAACATTAATATTTCGAGTTTTATCTCCGCTTTTATATTCACCATTTTTATTAAAGTCTCCACTTAACACAACCTTCGTCAATTACAATGGAAGGGAGTTTGTAGGGAAGCCAAGAATTTCTTCTTCGACGAATATTGAATGCCGGGGCGCCTGTCTGTATTCTGCCTTACTGCATCAGCTTAATCCAAAAGCAATTCTCATTTCCTTGCTAATGGCATCAATTATCGTATAAACCACTTTAATTACTTTATGAGTCACTTGGAAATAATCAAGCTTATCAATTTATCTATCATTTTTCGCAATTTTTGAACTGTAGTATCCTGAGAAAGTTTTCTTCAAAAGTGAATTTGTGAATTAACAAGATAATCGCTATTTAATTAGTCTGATTGTATCACTTTTTAAAGATTCCAATCTCAACTGAACATGCAGTTATGTTAATTATTTCAATAACAGTTGTACATTTCGACCTTTCTAGCGTTCTCACCATTTACATAGATTATTTGAGCGATGTGATTTTACCTCTTGTAATATCATTGAACGAGGTGAACGACGCTTGCATTTGACGAAAGAAATGCAATGGCTTCTTCAATCATTTTCCAATTATGCATCGTTTTTCGGCGTTTCTTTACCAATCTCAAGCGGCTTTGTCAGATCTTTGCATCATTTGCGTGTCGCTAGCGAGATTCCTTCTCTTTGGATGTCCTCTCCCCATCAACTAGGAGATCATTTTCTGCAATCTTCCGTGATAAATTCCAACTTTACCGCCATTCAAATATTATTTCGGCATTTCATACTGTGGTCTAGCATTCTCAGATACTTTGATAGAAAAGTCAAAATACTAGCAGATTTTCTTGTTGCTGTTTAAACGATTTGATTATTGATTCCTTTTTGAAAAATCTGGTTATTCAAGTTCTTGAAATAGAAGTGAACAAATTTTTAATAAACTTTAATAAAAATGAAAAAATGATATACATTTGTAAATAAAATTATAATAATGAAAAATCATGTTAATATTATTTACCATCTAAAGTTGATTTAAAAAACGTGTTTTTTTATATAGAAAAACTACACTCCTCAAAATGTAGAGATAATGATCAGTAATTTCTTCAAGGCTGAATTTACTATTATGGTTTAAAAATAGAAAAGTTTATATGGTGAAAAATTAATTTTGAAAATAATCGATTTGCCAATTATCTTAACAATTTAGACTTTAAAACGTATTTTCAACTTTGGACGAGTGATATTTATTCGAAAACTATATGATATAGACTATATTCTGGGAATTAACAATCTTCTCGTTAGCTTATTTGAAAAACAAAAACAAAATACGAATATCAAGTTAAACCTCAAATAATAATATAATGAAAAATTTAATAATTTAAAAAAAAAAGGACCATTATCATCATCGTCATCCCCACCATCCTCACCTTCACCACCACCATCATGAATATGACCATCATCATCAAAATCATCACCATCATCATCATCACCATCACCACCACAATTATCTTCATCTTATTTGGCCTTGGCACGTTGGCTTCTGAAACGGGTGCCTCCATTCTGGTGACCTGACTCCTCCCCTGGCGTGACGTCATCACCCTCGACTGGATGGAGAGAGATATGGATAGATAGGGAGAGGTAGAAAGAGAGGGTGGGTGGATAGAAAGTGAAAAAAGGAAGGAAGAATGAGTTTTGAATAAGTGGGATAAAATCAAACCTACACACACACACACACACACACACACACACACACACACACACACACACACACACACACACACACACACAAACACACACACACACACACACACACACACACACCCACACCCACACACACTCACAAACACACAAACACACAGACAGCACTAACGCTTCTTCTTATTCTTAGTTCCTGATGACTTGGCAGCAGCAGCAGCGGCAGAGGTTGTACTAGTAGTAGTAGTGGCCTTCTTGACGGCAACGACATCATCATCATGACCTCTGACCTTACGCACGTGGAAGGTGATAAAGTCCCACATGATCCACGCCTGCACCACAAACACCACCGCCAACGAAGCCACCCTGTAGTCGTGGTGATAGAGGCAGTAGTGGGTAGTTACGGCAGGCAAGGATGCTTGGGTGGGAATATGGTAAAGTGGAATAAAATAATTAATAATAAAATATTATCTTCATAATCATCATCATGAGGCACCTGAAATGGAAGGTGTTGAAGTTGCTCATCTCCCAGTCAACCTCGTCCACTCCGTCTTTCGCCATTCCAAACCTGCGAATCGTCGACAATAATTAAGTTAAGGAATATTACCTTAAATCCAAATATTGGAACATCATCAACATCATGAACACCATCCTCCTCCTTATCATCATCAGCATCATCCTCTTCCTCACCACCACCATCATCATCATCGCCTAGCACATCCCTAATTATATAAATGATATAGCGCACACCAGATGACGATGACAGAGAGCGTGATGGTGAGTAGTCTGACCGCCACGAAGACCAACTTCCACAACTTGAAACTGCAGTGGTGGTTGATGATGAAGATGATGATGATGATGGTAGTGATGGTGTTGATGATGATGGTGATGATGAAGGGTGGATAAAACGATGCCTCCGCACCACAATCTCACCAACCCAGCAACTCACCCCCCCCCCATTCACGCAACTCACCACCCCCCCCCCCCCCTTCATTCACGCAACCACCCAACCCACCCACCACAGACCACCCATCCTCCAACCCACCCACCACAAACCACCCATCCTCCAACCCACCCACGCTCCAACTCACCCAAACCACCGACACTCACGCACCGCTCCACTCAAACCACAGCCCAACCCAATTCAACCACGCACCAACCACCCAAACCCGCGCACCACAAGTCGGCAATGGTGCTCTTCTCGGCGTAGTGGAGCAGTCTAGACACGTGGAAGAGCGCCTCTGCCGCGTAATGGAAGGTCGCCAGAAAGAGAAGCAGTAGGGTGTAGCTGTGGATGAGATGGATGGGGGGGGGGGGATGGGATGATGGGTGAATGGTGGATAGATGGGTGGATGGTGGATAGATGGATTGTGTATTGTGGTGGATGAATACTGCTATTATTAATACTAATACTACTACAACGACATAGGCATACTGTGTTAAGTATGCAGCAGTGATGATGATCAAGTAGGTGGTGTACATTTTCACCCTTCGAAATATATCCTCCTGTGTGTGTGTGTGTGTGTGTGTATGTATGTGTGTGTGTATGTATGTATGTATGTATTAGAGACCGACCGAAATTCGGTTCGGTTTCGGTTTCGGCGCCGAAATTGCCAATTTTCTTAGTTTCGGCCATTTTTCGGTTTCGGCCGAATCTAATTTTACAATTTCGGCAATTTTTCGGTTTCGGCCGAAATGGATCTCATATTTACCGAAAAACCGAAATTTTTATATCTGTATTCTCAATCGAACTATTAAGTTCGGATTCAATTCTCTATTAGATATCTATTAGTTATCGTGGTTGATTGATTTATGGGTGTCATCAGACTAATTATTCGAATAACATATACAAGCATCTGGAACAACAATCATTTATTTGAAATTTAAGTAATTGGCATACGTTCAATGATGATATTTAACAAAACTTTTTTCAAGCAAATTCTATTTCTTAAAACATTTGTTTAAAAAATTGTTATTGTCAAAAGTAAGTATCTGTATATCCTCAATCGAATTTGAATATTTAAGTTTGGGTTCGATTCTCATCTCTATTAGATATCTATTAGATATGATGGGAAAGTTAAATGCATCTTTGGCAATGATCCAGAGGGTCGATTTATTAGAGGTACACACACACACACACACACACTAACACACAAACACACACACACACATTATTCGAATAAGCATGTGGAATTCTAGATATCCATGCTTTGAAAAACTCTATATATAAGTCGAAAGAACGAGAAGATTTGGCTTCGATTAATTAATTAAAAAATAAATTGTGAGAATGTCGTTGAATCCTATTTGGAAGTTTTTTACGAAATGTCAGTCTGACCAAAGCAAAGCCTGTCAACAACAATAAATTTTATTTTTTGGCTTAAAATATACGCTTGTTTGGATTTACTTATTAAACTGGCATTGTCATCGTTAAATACTATTTTTTCATTTTTAATAAAAGTTGGAAAAAATTTCGGTTTCGGCTTCGGTTCGGCCGAAAATCTTATCACAATTTCGGTTTAATTTCGGTTTCGGCCGAAAATTGATATTCAATTTCGGCTCAATTTCGGTTTCGGCCGAAAATGGGATTTTAATTTCGGCCTAATTTCGGTTTCGGCCGAAATAAAAATATCTGTTTCGGTCGGTCTCTAGTATGTATTTATGTATGTATGTATGTATGTATGTATGTATGTATGTATGTATGTATGTATGTATGTATGTATGTGTGTATGTATGTATGTATGTATGTATGTATGTATGTATGTATGTATGTATGTATGTATGTATGTATGTATGTATGTATGTATGTATGTATGTATGTATGTATGTATGTATGTATGTATGTATGTATGTATGTATGTAGACATGCATGTATGTAGACATGCATGTATGTGTGTGTGTATAACCTTCTTGATCTTTTGGAAGTAGAGTTCGTAGTAGCAATGCAGCCAGTAGGCCAACTGCAGTATCACAAACATCTTCAGCCAAAAGGTGGCCTTGTGGTGGGGGTAGGTGACCCATAGGGCGCTCAACACACCAATGTAGTTTTCCTGGTGGTCGGGTGGGTCGGGTGGATGAGTGGGCGCGTGGGGGGAAGGGTTGAAGGGATGGAAAAAATGAGTGGGTGGAGAGGTAATGGTGTGAAGTGATAGAAGGTTGCTGTGTCCTCATCATCTTCATAACCACCACCACCATCATCATCACCACCACCACCACCACCCTCATCACCCCCACCCCCATCATCATCATCAGCACCACCACCACCACCACCCTCATCAGCACCCCCCCCATCATCATCATCAGCACCACCTTGACGAGGATCCACCCGCCCATAGCTGCGGCAGAGGCGCAATAGATGGAGAGTTGGCCTGACTCGTTGAAGAGGCTGTGCTTCACTTTTGAGAGGTGCATGCGTCGGTTCAACTTCTGTGGTGGGGGTGGTGTGTGGGGAGTTAGGGATGTTGTGGTGGTTGGGTTGTTGTGGGGGTTGTTGTAGTGGTTGGGGGTGGGTTGGGAGTGTCTTTGTTGTTGGTAGTGGTGAGGGGGTTGTTAAAGTGTTGTTAGGGAAAAATTGTAGTGTCATTGAAAGTTCAGAGAATAAAAAATTATTTGACTATTATACTAAACTCATAAAAAGTAGAAAAAATTACAATTATAAATACATGATGAATAAATGCACGAACATCGAGCAAGAATTCCTGAATGATGGCGTGAGCGACCACAAAGATGAGGCTGTAGAAAAAGATACTGAAGAAATCTTTCTTTCCGTACTGGTAGAACATTGAGCTGTCTTGGCCAGGCTCTAAACCAAGGTGTTCATCTGCCAGATGGGATGGATGGATGGAATGTCGAATGGGTGCTGAGAAAATACCTTAATAGGCTGTAGAATGTTTCGATGAGAATTTATAGTTTTGATATTTAGACGTTAATTTAAATAAAATAATAAAAGTAATTTTTTATAACAATGGAACAATAATTATTTAAGGCTTCCCACTTGTTAGTGTGATGTTATGCTGCAGTGATATGAACACCATTGAAATTGGAGTGGTCACCTGAAATGGAATGAAATTCTTTACATTTTAAAATTAAATCACTTTTCAAAAACAAATTGTTCGATTAATAATAAATATATTCTATGAAAAAATTATCTTTGATGCAACATTAAAAGTTGCTCAAGCTTTAATCGCCATGTGCACATATCGGGCCTAACAGCTGTATGGGACAATGTGCCCAAACATATGGAGAAGCTTTGTCACGAGTAGACAAACCATTTGGAGCATTAAAATTCAAAAAATGCATCAAATGCAGTACTGTGAGTGAGCACACACTGCGTCGAGTCTTCTCTACACCCCACACAGCCACCTTTCACCCACCTCCATGAAAAGACCTGCCACGATCACCATCGTTATGCACGATACGATGTCGCCATGGTTTTGTATGATGAACTCGTGGCTGAAGATTGGAGGGTTCTTGGAAGACTTCTTGCCTCTAGGCAGCGGGGGTGCCATCTCTCGCTTCGATACGTTTCACTCGCAAAGCACAACTAAAAAAAGTATTTTTTAAATCTAAAAAAAGTAAATTTTGTTTATTGTTTCAAATACTTTATTCAAAATTCTGTGATTATGTATAATAAAATAATTTGCAAAAACCGACTACGAGTACAGCAAAGATCCACTTTTTAAAATAAATGTACGTGTTATAAACGCTTCCGGTGTAAAGATCCTTCAATATTTAAAAGTCTATAAAAAGACTAACATTATAAAAGAATTGGATTTTAATTATTTTATAATTATAAACAATTTGTTACAACTATTTTAATAATTAAACTTTTCATATCATTCAGAATATCTGTTAATATGAAAATAAATGTGGAGCAGGGATGGCTTAAATGGTAGACGTCGGACTTATGGGTTATACTCATACTTTTACTCAAAGGTTGCCTGTTCGAATCCTTGACAATATCTAGTGTATACGATGCGGTCTTTGCGACGTATGCATTAAGAGATGTGTACGTCGTGTGGAGTGGCGCCTCTGGCGCATAAGAACCATGGTTCTCAGAACCATTGTAACATGGCCTGCGTCTGTCAGGCTGTAAACGATATAAACCCCAAAAAATGGTCTTTAAAGCAAATAGATAGGAATACAAATGGTGAGCGTGTGTTTGCGCTAAGACAAGAGGTTTCCTATTTCTTAATTCTTATAACTTTATGCAAAAGATTTGACTTTTGAATAATTTAATATTGGAACATTATATAATATATAAAGTATATATTAAATATAATATACAATTTTAGTTGAAACTAAAATAATATACCTTAATACTATCTAATATATAATAAAAATAACTAATAAATGAAATTAATAAGTAATATACTAGACCTATAAAGTTTAAATCATAGATATCCTACAAACAACAAGTAGAATATCTATATAGTATATATACTATATCTATGGTTTAAATTTTAAAATTGCAAAAATTAAATCGGTCTATCTTTATTCTTATCAATGGAATAAGAATCTGAAAGAATAGCTAATTTTTCTTCTTTTGACTTTCTTTTGTGGTAGAGCTGAACAAAAATTGATTTTCGGTGAGACTTAATATTTTTATAATTGTCAAAAATACATAATATTATGCGAATAGAGAAATCTTAATTTTAAATTATGAAAAAGAAATATATAATTTTAATTAAAATCACCGTTTTCTGCTTAATAAAGAGCTTCAAAAACTCTTCAGTGCCTATGTCTCCTGTGAAAATGAAAAATATATCGGTAAAATCAAAAAAGTAGTGGAAAATGAAAATTAATGAAACTAATAAATATTAGAAAGCCCTTAATTGCTCCGAATACCATATTATTTTAAAGATTTTGCGGTTAGTCTTACCATTGATGAACTTCTCAGAAGTGACGTCAGCATTCTCCTCAGCCTCCATCACTGCCACTCTCAAGTTGTCGAGAATGCTCTGGGTAGTGGTGATGATGATGATGATGATGATGATGATGATGATGATATTGGGAATGATGATGATGTTTTTAAGCTTATTTCTTCAGTTTAAATTGAAATGTTTTATCAAGTTTTTGTTGTTGATGTGGCAACAACGGATATATATATATATATATATTTATATGTTCTTATAATGTGTGGCCTTGAAGCTCGTCTGGGTTTACGCCACGTCAATAATATTTGTCGTTGTATCGATTCGTATTGTATTTTGCTGAATTGTATTTTGTTGTATGTCAGAATGCAGTTGTACTTGCGTGTTTAGGCGCTCAGTACACTTGTGACTGAACGTTTTCGCTTCTGCAAGTAATTGCTGTCTAAGATTTCTCCACTCCTCCATCTGGTTGTTTGAAAACATTAAGTTTTATTTATAATATTATAATATAAATGATCAGGGGCGGCGTTCTGTTGCAAATCTTGGGGTGGGGGGGGGGGGGTTCTACCCAGAATGGGCAGTGATGCTGTGGGGGGTCTTGGGTCACTACTTCTCTACCAAAAAGTGGAAAGGTCCGGATCCCAGCACCCCCCCAGGATCGCCGCCCATGTAAGTGATAACTTTTAGATATCACTGCTTAGCAGAAATGTTTATTTCATGAGATATGGAAATTATTTTTCATTAATGATTTTCTAATAGATATGTATGTATCTAAGTTGTTTTTCAATAATTATTGTTTGATAAATGTTAGATGATATTTTTAAATATTTTTTGCAAATCAAAAAATCACCTTAGTTATGAAATCTTTTTTTTTTGCTCCGAACTCAAGTTTCATATTTATATTCTCTTCTGTAAGCAGGATTGAGAGAAATTTAATATATTTTTATAATATTAAAAAATCATGAGATTTTAGTATTTTACAGAAGATATTATTAGGACTTGGCATATATAAATATACAAAAACTCAGATAAAAAAATATATTAACATTGGATTAATTCTACCAAACCAGCAAGGTTAGCAAGATGGAGCTTGTAAGCACAGAGATGGGAGAGGATGGGTGAGAGTTGGGTGGAATGACATGCATGCATCAGAATCTCTAGGCCATCATCATCCTCCACCATCATCTCTAGCTGCAGATTGCTTTGAGAATTTGTATTATATGAGATTTGAATAAATACATTTTTCTATTAATTTCAACTTAGATGCCTTAATCAAAATTTAATTAATATTTAATTTTTAAGAGATACCTCATTTTATCCAAGTCTTGGATGGATGTGATTAAACTCTATATTTGAAAAAATAATAACTAAATAAATATTCTTATTATGTTATTTAATAATACAATTTTAAAAAATTGGAAAAAAATTTCATAAATAAAATTTCTCTCACAAGATCAGTGAAGTGATCTTCACTTGAAGAAGGATGTAAGGTTGGAGGAAAATCCAGAAGGCGTCTTTGAAAAGAAGGACTAGAAGAGTAGCTGGATGCTTGTTGCGATAGAGAGCTGCACTGCTTTGACGTTGGTAGCATATTTTTTCCTTGAGTAAAGAAACTTCTACAGTTACATTTTTTAGATGAACAAACGATGTCAAAACATTTTTATAAATCTGATTTGAAATGAAAAGAAAAGTAAATTTAACTTTTTTATGAAAGGTTTATTTTTAAGAAGCTACATTAATTTTTTTAGTTTTTATAGCGCATCATTTGCTTCTGTTCATAAGATGACAAGAATATTTACAAAAAACCCTTAGAATTTTTATTTTTATTTTGAATGAGTTTATAAAAAATTATTTAGCTTGCCTCGACTTGGGCACATGTTCACAGTTCATGGTTTACAACTCTTGCTATATTTTTAAATATTTAAAATAATACAATTGTAAAATTATTTATGAATTAAAAATTTACAAAATAATAAACTTCTATTCAGTTCTTTCAATTAATCCCTTGATCAGTTATCAGGTAACTGCCAGCTTAGTTATGTTCTATTGTTAAATGTTTTCTTCAGTCTCAGAATGAGTATTTTTGAAGAAGAATCTCTCATTTTATATTCCCTGAAATGGATAGACAAAGTACGTTCACAAACAGAATCTTTTTTTCACAATTTTATTAAATTTATTCTTAGGGTCAATATCATATGAGGAAGTCTTAAGACTTGTAATTACAAATCGAAAAATAGATAAGTATCCTTTACAGGTAATGAGAGACCTTTGTAGTAAGGCTCATAAAAATAAAAATCAATATAATTTTTTTTTATCAAATTCCCACGATTACTGTAAAACTAAAATTGATATATAAGACGCATCCGATATTTTAATGAAAAATAAAAATATTCCAAGAAATGAAAATTTACAAATAGGGGTTTCAATTGACATTCTTTTACTGTTTAACAATCTTTCCATTCGTTTTATTTGGGAATTTAACCATGTATTCAAATTGTAGTGAAAAGTCCAAAACAAAATGTAATAAATTAAATATTTAGGTTTGGAAAATAATTATTGAAAACTGAAGTTTTTATTTTGAAAGCACTAAAATCTGGACCGAAAAAAACACAATTAGTCGGAGTTTTTTAAATCCTTTTTCCGTGCCTATTAGTTTTGCAAAAGGGTTGAATTTTAATAATTATTACAAAGTTGTTGTTTAACAACTTCAACTGAGCAAAATAGTTTGACTAATTATTAAAAAATTATTTAAATTTTAAAAATAATTTTAATATTTATATCTTGTTTTTAAGGACATTTGTGGAGGACTATTGAAGTTTAGTAAAGATCATTTAAGTGCTCATTCAACGATAGCTTTCATTGAAGTAGTTACGGAAGTGATAAATGGTATTTATGAAGAAAAAAGCAGGTAAAGAAACTATTTTTTATGAATATTATGAAGAGTTTAAAGTTTATTTTTCCACTCATTCACTTGATTCAATCCAGAAAGGAAAAAGAGATGATGGCGTATCGTGTGGTCAGTTTGCTTGCTCAAGTATGGTTATCAAAGCAAGAATTGGGTCAAAAAAAATCAAAGTTTTCATCTAATATCACTCTTTTTCCACCTGTCAACTTTTCTTTCTTGCTAGAAATGCTGACACACTTCCATTGGGAAAATCACTTCATGAAGGCTTGTCTTTTACCGTTCATATATTTTATTATTCAAGTTTCACTTTCATGTGTAGATTTGAAACTAGGCACTTGAATCTTCAAACTAAGCTTTCTACTGAATTGTTCTCTACTCACTGCAGTTCTTGCAGCATTCTGACGAGCGATTTCAAGAACTATTTGAGAATCAACTGCACATTGTCACTTCCTATGAGCATGTCATGCTATTCAATGCTTTTATCAACTACATCACTCACGGATCGACATTGATACGTATTGAGAATCTAGAATCCCTTTACTACAGTGCAAAATATCTTATCAAACACTTTCTCAATTCTCACAAGGATGCTTTACAGCTATTTCTCAATTCAGAGGATTCAAAAACACTCATATTTTCTATAATTTCATTCTTTAAACTTTTTATATTTGTTTTCTCAAAAGTTTCTTTTCATATTGTACCTATCAACTTGTATAATCGCGATACTACTGTTGATTTTATCAAGTCTAAACCCTATCTTGAATCCTCTGCTATGGACCCTTCAGCTGAAGAGAACAGAGACATCGATGACATAATACGAGGCGTCTACACAAGGATCAATAAGTGCACTTTCGTGGAAATTTTGGCGTATCATCACACAGATATTCCTGATTTTTGTCAGCTCTTTGCGATAGACGATGATGTGCTGCAGGCAATAGATAAGTGCATCAACTCATTTATAGACCTCGTCATCGCATCTCCTCACGCTTGCCAGAGTCAAGATGATGATGTAGCTGAATGCGATCATATTTTCTACAGCGTCAATGACATCCACATCAGATACTTAAGAGATCAACTTCTTTATCTGACTGATTTCATTCCAGTTGAAACAAGAGCGGGATTTTTCACCGCTACATTTCTTAGACTCGATGAATTACTTTCATCTAAAGAAGAGGCTGTGATGGAAAACTACCATTTCGCGTTGATGATCAAAGTTTATATTTTAGAGAAGGAAGAAATACTCGAAGAAAAAAGTGCGGTTATGTTCAGCTTTTTTCTTTTATTTGCTTTGATTCACATTTATCTAAATTTATTCTTGTGTTATTAAAATAATTTTTCAAAGAAAAAAATATTAACAAAGTAAAAATAATTTATAGACTTATTTTTAAGGCCCTGATCGGAAAATAAATAAGTACAATTTTTGGCACGTTATTTTTAAATGCTTAAAAATGAAAACCTACACTATCAAGACATTTCTGTTTGTAACGGTTTGGATCAAAGTTACTTGTTAGTATTTATCAAATCTAAACATTTATTTTAAAGTCATTTATCTTCTAGACCACAGAAAGAAAATTTGCAATCGTGAAACTCACTGGTGCCTATTTTGTCTGTTCTAATTAAATGCACATTGGGTACAAATCAAAATAATAAAGAAACATTATTTTGAAATTTTTTTATGTCTTACCTCCTTTTTTGTTCATTTTATCATTAAAACTAACTGGAAAACTGATTTAAAATATAATAATATTTACTGTTAGCTCAACAGATTTTAAAATTTAGAAATTTCAATTATGTCTTCAAGAAAGAAAATTTCAAGCATGCAGGGGCGGCGATTTGCTGCAAATCTTGGGGGGCCCCACCCAGCATAGACAATCTTGGGGGGTCCCGGGGTCCCACCCAGCATAGACAATCTTGGGGGGTCCCGGGGTCCCACCCAGCATAGACAATCTTGGGGGGTCCCGGGGTCCATATCCCTCTTCCCCCCACTTAAAAAAAACATTTTTAAACTTTTTTTTAGATACGAATATTTAAGTGAGCAAAGGATAGTTTAGTTTTAGACAGCTGTCACTATATCTAAACATACTCACAATATTACTATATAAAGATTCTGATTTTGCCATGGTTGACGATTATGCTCGTATCAAAACAAGATTTGAAAACATTTCTATTAAAAAAAAGTGGAGGGGTCCACATAAAAGCGGACCCCCTCATTACCAAAAAGTGGGGGGTCCGGACTAGAGGTCGGACCGGGTACCCGATCTGACCGGGTACCCGCGGGACTCCCGCGGGAACGGAAATGAAAATTAATTTCGGGACGGGAAAAGTCGGGAACCGGGAATAGGTTTTCGGGACGGGAACGGGAATCAACATTCAAATCGGGAACGGGAAAAGACGGGAACGGGAATCAACTTTTTAATCGGGAACGGGAAAAATGGGAATAACAGTTATTGGGATTGGATTCTTTAACAATGATTTTTCAGCAAACTTCCAAGTATGGAAATCTTTATTTCATCGATACTCCGTACTTAAAATAAGTATTAAATGTAATGGAAATGTATAACGAAGCCACCATTGCCAATATCAAAATCTCCAACACTACATTTGAAGTTGTTATGATGAGTCCAAAGATTAGGGAGATTAGAACAAATGGGCGATGATGAAAACTTTTCAGATGAAATCAAAACGGTCAGTTATATAATTTTAATTTTATAAATTAATACTTTGAATTTGAATGATTAATTTCCAAATGATTGCTCAGTTGATCATTTCGACAAAAGAAAAGATGCCATTGAACTTATTCCTATGACAGCATGTCTGTTGCATCCCCAGTATGAAAGAATAAGAGGAAAAAAGTTTGGGAAAGAAGAGAAATAAATACCAAGACTTTCATTAGAGAAAATTTAAATCTATTTTGTACAGCCAGACCAAGCTGCAGTGCCTTTGAGAAAAAAACAAATGATGGTTATTTAGACCTATTATGTTTGTTTTTATAATGTAAAAATTATAATAAAATTATTATACTATCAAATTATACAAATGATTTTATATTTGAAGTTGTGGAGAATAAGAATGTTGTTAAAAAACATTTTTCTAACATTATTAAAGAATTAGTAATAATGAAAAAAGAAAAAAATTCGAAAGAGGATGAATTGAACAAATATTCACAATTACGTCGCAAAAAAATTGAAAACTATAAAGATGTTTTATTTTATTGGAGTAAAATGAGCAATTTTAAAATAGTACAAGAAGTAGCCAAAAATTTTTTTAGTATATCTGCATGTTATATTCGCTGTGAACAGAATTTTTCAATATGTGGTCGTTTAACTTCAGACCCAAAATAATCTCATTTGAAAGCTGATACTCTTAACGGTTTAACCCGTGTGAAAAGCAATAAAGACTTGATTGAATTATTCAAAAACAATACTTTCATTTCAATAAATATTGAAATTTAAATCGTGTTTTTTTATTTCATTAAAAGAATTATTCTCTGACTTTCAAATAATAAATGTTAAGAAATTTTAGAACTAGCAAGTTTGGGACCAGTGAAAACGGCAGCGAAAATGAATAAAAAAACAAAAAGCTTGCGGGAACGGGTCGGGACGGAAAAAAAATTTTCGGGAACGGGACGGGAAAACAAATTTCGGGAACGGGACGGGACCGGGAATGAAAAATCGTTCATGTCCGACCTCTAGTCCGGACCCCAAATTTTTTTTAAATATAAATCATTCATTAATTCAAGTTGTTTTTCTCAAAGTTGCTCCAAAGATTTGTGTCAATCTAACCTTTTCGTGGCATTTTCCACTTTCAAGTGCTTCAATGAAAAACACACAAAAAAGCTTCGTTTTTAACATATTATTATTGTGACAGTTTTATATGTTACTGAAAAAAAACTTTTGTAAAAATTATTTTAACTAAATCAAAAATGCCGAAATTTAACGATCAGGGTTTTATTTCAATATTATTTCAATAATATAATTTTTTGGTTTTTTCGATCATTGTCAGAAAAGAGGCTTAAAAATCTGATTAGCTACTTAGCAGATAAAGACAAAAGAATGCATCTTCACCAATCTATGTAACACTTTATATTAATTTATTATAATAAACCTTATTAATCTAACTTCAATTTTTAAATGTATATGTAATTGTTTATTTGCATATTCAACAGACTGATTGAATGCATAATCAAGCATAGAGCCCTCATCAATGACCATATGATATTTCATACGTTATGCTTCTTTCTGATTCACAAAAAATATATTTCTAATCATAGTTATGATATCAAATTAAAGAAGGTTAGTTATGATAATTATTATGAGATTGGTAGTTTTGAACTACTTTTATCTTAATTTTGATATTATATTTGTTTTTTTTTCTAAGATGGTTTTTGATTGTCTGAGGAAACTACCACCAATTGAAAAGGGCTATTTGTTATTTTGGGAACACAGCGTTAAAATGAAATGTTTGGCTTCTGAAATATGTAATTGTTATAAATTGACTTTGGTTGAGATGGTACTAAGCTGGGCGCCAGACAAAAAGGAAAAGTGGTTTGAACAAGAATTGATTTCACTCTTAGAACTGGTTAATGATGAAGCGCTGATTTTACGAGGAAACTTATTCAAGAAGGTGAATACTTATATTCCTAGTAATACTTTATTCTATTTTACTACAAAGAGTTCTTCAACAAATTCATATTGCAGTCAGTTCATGAAATGTAAAAAAACCTAGAAAATTGTTATGTTTAATACAAAAAATTAAAGACCGGCTGAAACTGATACTACTACTCAGGGGCGCAACCAGCAAAAAATGCTGGGGGGGCTCAACTTTAGTAAAAAAAAATAATTGTTTAATCCATTTACCGCAGCTGTTGCGTTTTGCAACATCAATTTTTATATTTTCTTGCTGTTTTAATACCGAGTTTTTTCCACATCTTTTGTACAATAAATTTTAAATTTATAAGTTTAATTTCAACTTTTTTCATTTTATTATTTATAGTCTTTTATATCCTGTTCACATTTAAAATTTCTCAAAACAATCTTTCTTAGATAATTTTTCAATTTTTTCGTTCGATTTTTAGCATATTTATACAAATTTTGTCTTAATTTCAGTGTGAAAAGATAGTTAATACTTAAATTAATTTTTTTAATATTCAAAATAACTTGTAAAACGTTTTCAATGCTTTTAAAAATCAATGGTGCGTTTTCGCAACTTTTAAATAATATGATTTCATATGATTTTTAATAAGTCTAGTCATTATAATAATAATAAAAAGATTGTTTTAATGTTAATTAATTATGAAATTTATAAAATTAAAATTAAAAGTTGAATTTTATAGATGAATGTTGATTTTTATATTTCGATAAAAAATTCCAAACCGCAAATGCTTCACACTTGAAGCTTTTATTGAAAAGAATATAATTTTTAACCTCTCATAGGTTGAATATAAAATTAAAATAAAGATAACATTCGTCATCAGTGTCGTCTTTGAAACAGCACGACAGTTTATGAGTGCTGTTGTAATTCACGTTAAATGATTTGCTTTGTTGTAATTAAAATAATTATTATTAATATTATAACAAATGAAATAGTCAGAAGTCTGAACTTTATCGAACTATTTGCAATTGAAATTTATTTCTGTATAATAAATGTTGTTTGAATCAATTTATTTATGATTTCTTACTGTACATAAGTATGTCACTAGAGACCGACCGAAATTCGGTTCGGTTTCGGTTTCGGCGCCGAAATTGCCAATTTTCTTAGTTTCGGCCATTTTTCGGTTTCGGCCGAATCTAATTTTACAAATTCGGCCATTTTTCGGTTTCGGCCGAAAATAATTTTGTAATTTCGGCTCAATTTCGGTTTCGGCCGAAATGGATCTCATATTTACCGAAAAACTGAAATTTTTATTTATTTATGTAGTTTATCTGATATATCTGTATCTTCAATCGAACTATTAAGTTCGGATTCGATTCTCTATTAGATATCTATTAGTTATCGTGGTTGATTGATTTATGGGTGTCATCAAACTAATTATTCGAATAACATATACAAGCATCTGGAACAAAAATTATGTATTTGATATTTAAGTAAATTGGGATACATTCAATGATAATATTTAACAAAACATTTGTTTAAACAATTTTATTGTCAAAAGTAAGTATCTGTATATCCTCAATCGAACTCGAATTATTAAGTTTTGGTTCGATTCTCATCTTTATTAGATATCTATTAGATGTGATGGGAAAGTTAAATGCATCTTTGGCAATGATCCCGAAGGTCGATTTATTAGAGGTACACACACACACACACACACACACAACACACACACACACACACACACACACACACACACACACACACACACACACACACACACACACACACACACACACACACACACACACACACACACACACACACACACATTATTCGAATAAGATATTCAAGCATGTGGAATTCTAGATATCCATGCTTTGAAAAACACTGTATATAAGTCGAAAGAACGAGAAGATTTGGCTTCGATTAATTAATTCAAAAATAAATTGTGAGAATGTCGTTGAATCCTATTTGGAAGTTTTTTACAAAATGTCAGTCTGACCAAAGCAAAGCTTGTCAAAAAAAAATTTTTTTGTTGAAAAACTTTTATTTTTTTGCTTAAAATATACGCTTGTTTGGATTTATTTATTAAACTGGCATTGTCATCATTAAATACTATTTTTTCATTTTTAATAAAAGTTGGGAAAAATTTCGGTTTCGGCTTCGGTTTCGGCCGAAAATCTGCTTACAATTTCGGTTTAATTTCGGTTTCGGCCGAAATTTGATATTCAATTTCGGCTTAATTTCGGTTTCGGCCGAAAATGGGATTTTAATTTCGGCCTAATTTCGGTTTCGGCCGAAATAAAAAATATCTGTTTCGGTCGGTCTCTATATGTCACACTTCCCGCTCACGTTGTGTTTTCGCAACATTTTGCCCCATTAAAACTTATGAAATAATTGTTTTCAATTTTGCTTGAGTTATTCTTATAACCATGTAATGCAAGTCTAAATTTAAAATTCATGTTAACTTTTTTTCTCGGGTAGCGGCGGTAAATGGGCTAAATAAAAACTACCAATTATAATTGATAAAGAATTTAGATAGTTTATTAATGATACAAAAGAAAAACTACAAACTAAGTTGTATAGTATTCTTAAAGTTACGTAATCATTTTTTCAACTAAGGTAAAAAGTAAAAAAATAAGTTTGATATGAGATCCTAAACTGTCTATAATTTTTTCCAAATATTTAGTTTTAACTAAATTTTGATGTGTTCTCAGTTACAAAATAATTGTTCGATCAGTTTGTGAAAATCTTTTCAGCATTTCATTTACTGGAAGAAGTGCAGTAGCTGTTTTGGTAGCAGATATTCTCAAACAAGCTTTGCAAACGACGAGCAGAAACAGTTGTCTTAAGATGAGTTTTAATAAGCCGAAGTTTGGAAAATGCTTTTTCTGCATCTGATGAGGTAACTGGCAGAGTCAGAACAACATCGAGCATATAATGCAACTCGGGCTGAAGGCTTGTTGCTCAAAAGAATTCTTGCAGTTCGATACATGCAATGAGATCAGACTGATACGCACGTAAACTTGATGTGTTGATGTGATTTTGAGCTGTCTTTACACAGTTTCAGCATCCTTTCCATGAAAGTTGGATATTCTGAAAGCTCGAGAGTTATTTTTTCTATCTGATTTTTTCTTTATATACTGTGTCATGGCTTAAAAATTTTCATATAAAAAGTGTAAAGATTTAAAAGTGTAGTTAAGGTCTAGTGGTGCTCTATTTCTTCTCAGAATTTGTGACATGTTAGTGTTATTTTGGTGGGATCTCTATGTTCTGTGTTGATATATGAAATGTTTCTTGAGATAAAGACTCGATGGCCATCCAGAGAAAATATCATTGTTCTATGGCATATTGAAAAATTCATTACCCCCCCCCCCCCCCCCACCACCAAAAAAACTCATCGATTTTCGAAAAATTGCGGGACCCTTCGAAAAGCCCCCCCTAGTTGCGCCACTGCTACTACTACTACTACCACTACTCCTACTACTACTACTACTACTACTACTACTACTACTACTACTACTACTACTACTACTACTACTACTACTACTACTACTACTACTACAACTACTACTACTACTACTACTACTACTACTACTACTACTACTACTACTACTACTACTACTACTACTACTACTACTACTACTACTACTAATACTAATAATAATAATAATAATACATTTATTAACAGACGTTATACAAGTTATTTTTCTTGTTGCTATTTAGTTTTGATGAAGCATTAAAAAGAATTCTTGAAAATATTGCGTACAACAAACAAAGCATTGTTCCACTAGCTAAGGTACGCTTTGTTTTTGTTTCTGTAACTAAATTATTTGTTATAATTTCTTTTTTTATTTAGTTCTGTTACATTATTTTAAATATAAATTAAATTTTATTTATCTCATTTATTTTAGCTCATGTCTCAATATTGCCCTCTCTTTATGTCCGACGAAGTACGCAATCTAAAAGATATGCAAAGATTCGTTTTTTCTTTTTTTACTTTTTACAATTCGGAGCACGAATTTCCAGAAAGACAGGACAACTTGATCAACTGGTTTTTGCTCCTTCGTGAACTTTGCTTAAAAGCTCCTACTTATAAACTTAAATTTAGAGTTGTAAAATCAGGTTTGACCGAGTATTTCATGTGGCCTTTCGTGAAAGCCACCAAAGAAAGTCTTAGGATAAACCACAATGAAGACTGCGATAAGAAGCTGAGTAAGAGTGTGAATATGTGTGAAGGGACGTTAAGAATTATAGAGAAATGGATGGATTATTTGTTAAAAAACGTTTACAAGCCAAGGGATGACAAAAGCTATGTTCAACTTGATTTAATGGATGATTTGGTGGATATACTCTTTCTGATGGATTTTCGTTTGTCTGCGCTAGAAAAAAATCTGTTTTCGCAGTGGTCGAATGTGGTTAATACCGTGCATTTTGCAGATAGCGTTATGAAGGGGGGTGGTAACGCTGGAAGTAGTGGAGAAGGTGGTGTCTTGAAAACAAACGAGAAAGTTTATAGTAGAAATGCTGCTTTTAAATTTTATCATATTGAGCACTTTGAGCCAGGCACGAATCTGGCTTTTGCATCAAAATTTGAGGTGTTACGGAGACTTAAAAGTGTGAGATGTGCTTATTTCCAGAGTGTCCTGAAGATTGTGCATTACAGCACTTTAATGTTAATGCCACTTGAAAACAACTATGAGTTGATGCTTCAGAAGAAAGAAAAAATGATGACAGGCAAAAGAGAGATTATTTGCGGAGAAAAGTTATGTTATTATGTGAGAAAACAGATGCTTAAAGGTGGGGAAGAAGAGATTGAAGCCTCCTTGCTGTTCGACCTTGTACTCAACCTCGATGAAGTTTTTGGCCCAACTTTCGATGATAATATCGCAAGAATCTTCGACACAGTCTCCGCCAGCTTGAGAGTGTCTCCCCGTTTGTGGACGATAATCGAAAGGTATTTGAACAGCGAAGCAGCTCGACGCATGCTGTCGCTTGGTGCCAAAGCGAGAAACAATGAACATCCGTATTCCCATTTATGTCATCTTCTTATGAAGGTTTTTAATTTTTTTCTCATTGGATTCTTGTATTTTTATTTCCATTAATTTCTATTTTTCTTTTGTGATTTCTGCAATATAATCTTTTGGTTTAAAATATTTTTCATAATCTTATAAACATTACTTTTATTTAACTATCGATTTTATTTTTATTATTCTTTTTTAAGATGCTTCCTGTGATGACAATGATGGAAGTTTCAAGAATCATGATCCTGGTTTCTAAAGCATTTTTTGAAAATAGTGAAAAAGAAAAAAATGATGATAAAAGTAAGAATAGTATGACCAATGATGAAAGGTTCAAGGCGTGCGTGTTCGTGTGTTACTTCGTTAAATACAGGAAAAGTCTAATTGAAGAATTTGAAAAAATAAAAGATAAGAATGAAAAAAGTGACTTGAATGTCATATGTGGAGGGAAGATGCTGGTCGAGTGGTTGGTGGAAAAGTTGAAGAAGCAGGAAGAGGAAGATACTGCTGATGATGATACCGAACTGGATTGGCTGGTGAGTGAGTTGATAGTGCTTATCAAGATAGCAACTTATCACCCGTTGACATCATTATCATGCCTGGAAGAGTACGTCATCAAGACTCTTGACTCGTTTATCACCGACGATGTTGATGATAACGATGCTGAGAAGGAAGAAACTGAAGTGAGAGCAAGGGGCAGGTGGAAGAAGAGAGAGATGGCGAGGTTGGTGATAAACATGAAGGAAGTCCCAAGTGAGTGTTGGCAGTCATTCTTGGTGAAGAAATCTCAGAAACTGGTTACTATGGGAGAGAGTTGATGATGATAATGATGATAAAATGGAAAATAGAAATATGATGACTATTTTGGAAATGGTGGAGATGATGATGTCAGGTTGGAAATGAGAGCTTGCAAAGATGATGATGGTTGTGTTGCAGTGAAGTGGTGGTAGTTATTACATCGACTGACTAATATAAAACCTTGTATAAGACGCACATTTCAACTCGACATTTTACTCTCGAAACGATTCAGACTTGGATGCATCAACTATGCAATAGCAAAACTTTGTCGATTTCCGATCTGACTTGATAAATTTGCTTTTTTGGTTAGCAGCTGCCATCTTGGCAGCCGCTTTAACCGTAATGATTTTGTTAAATAGTTTGTCTTCTTATCTAATAATTTAGTTTTTTTTAATTTCAAATAATTATAGTAATCATAATTTATATCTTTTTTTGTTTTCTGGTTTTAAATTTATCTTGCTCTCGGAATTAAAATCTTCAACCAATAACTGTCTAACGGACTACAATAAAAACTTATTTTAAAAGGAAGAAGTGCCAAGGCCTCAAATTGAGCACTAATGCACAGTTTGCAAGAACCCACTGGCTACCTACTGCACAAGGCAGATGAGCTCTGCAGATGAAGGACAGACTGTTAGAACGAATCTTCAATACATGACTGTGTTTATGAAGAAGTGCCAGGGCCTCAATTTGAACACCAGTGCACAGCTTGCAAGCACCCACTGGCTACTTACTTCACAAGGCAAATGAGCTCTGCAGATGAAGGACAGACTGTCAGAACGAATTTTCTACACATTACTGTTCATGTCTATTATCTATTGAAAACTGACGTATTAGACAATTATTACCTTACTTAGATGACCCTTCTTTAACGATGTCCATATATTTAAAACTCATCACCTCCTTATTTAACTACTTCTATATCATTATTTACTTTTCGTACGGATCTGAAGACATATCTGTTTAACAAATTCATTTACCAGCGCTCTTGAATTTGAGGAAAGAGCGCTATAGAAATTGATTTGATTGATTGATTGATTTTTAAACATTTTTTTATTACAAAACAACGCATGCGCCTTCTTTATTTTGGTTATTTCTGTGATAATTACAACTTGGAAAACTTTAAACTTCTATTAACCCTTTGCTCACCTTGATAAACACATACTTCGGATAACGACCATTTATTTTTAACCATCATTAATATTTGAAACTATATTAATACTCATTATAAATTTTGCACTAAAAAAGACTTAATGAATTTTTTAAAATCAATATTATGATTGTAATTTAATATTTCTATTTTTCAAAAAGTATTTCATTCTAATATGCAATGCATTCCTATACCTGGATTAATAAAGATTGAGAAATGAATCAAAAAAATTATAGTTTCAGCAATATCATCTCTATTCCAGAGATGTTTCAACAAATAAAGGCAAAATGGCTAGATTTTATCACATGATCATCTCTCAATAATAGTCTTAAACTCACCCCACTATTTCCGTTTCCTCCTGCATCCACTCCATACATTTCCTAGCTTCCAACTTTGATCATCACAGCGTTGAAATGACCACTGAACAAGCACTTCATTGCAAAGGCTAGTGAAGTCACATACTTTGTTCTCGTCCCCTCTCTAATCCTCATCATCATCACCACCACCACCTCACTAATCATCATCATCATCAGCACCTCACTAATAATCATCACCAAGTCACTTATCATCATCATCATCATCATCATCACCACCACCACCTCACTAATCATCATCATCATCACCACCTCCACCTCACTTATCATCATCATCAGCACTTATGGAGTGTGATTGTAGTTGTTGTGGCGAGAAGGCGAAGGGAAGAAGTTCCGAGATGGAATGCATGCGGTAAGAGCGGTCAGGCTTTGTCACCACCACTTCTATGTCTCCTCCAAACTGTGAGGTTGATGATGATGATGATGGCTGGTGACGATGGTGGTATTGATGATGATGATTATGGCTGGTGATGATTGTGGTATTGACGATGATGGTATTGATGATGATGAGAATGATAATGATGGTTGGTGATGATGATGATGATGATGACAAGGATGAAGATAGTAGTATTATGGATGTTACTGATGATGAAGATGGATTGAGTGATAATTATGGTGTTTCTATGAGTGTTAACCATGATGGTGTTTAAGTGGTGATGATGATGTCGCTAAAGTTGTGATGATGATGATGATAGTGTTTAAATGGTGGTGATGATGATGATGATGATACCTCAATGATAAATTGTCTGCAGGCTCCACATGGGTATATGAAGTCAGCCAGGTCACTGAAAACAAAAACAACAATAAAATAATACCAAGATTTGAAAATAGTGTTTTTGATATTAATATTATTAACGGTATAAAATCAAAATCAAATCAAATTAATAAAAAGCATACAAATCCCACAATAAATACAAAATTTCACAAAGCAACAACACTAAATACAAAACAAAAACAGAGCTGCAACAACACTAAATACCCAAAACACAAAACAACAAAAACAAGAAATGCCCAACACACTAAACAGCAACAACAACGATGACAACACTAAATACTCAATACTACAGTGGACCAGCCTGGCGACCACGATGGTCTTGAAGCTGGTGTGACCTTGAGAGATGGCACTCAAGAGGGCAGACCTTTCGGCACAAATGGTCATGGAGTAGGATGCATTTTCAACGTTTGTGCCTGGAAGGAAAGTGGCATGTGGTTTGGCAATCATATTATGGTGATTGAACGAATTAATCAAGACAAAGTTGGCTGTTTTGAATAAATCAATTTTAGTTTTTGTAGACTAAAATAAAGATTAGCACGAAAAATAGTGATAGAATTGTCTTGAAGATTCTATAAAATAGTAATGAAAAATTCATTTTAAAGTATTACAGAGATTTAACAGGAAGTTGTACCTGTAAAGATGGATCCATCTTGGCAAAGAAGTGCCGCTCCAACCCTGAAGTGACTGTATCGAGAGTAAGAGTTCTTCATCACTTCAAAGCTTGCACTGATCAGAGAATCAAGATCTGTTTATTGAAATAGCGTTATTTTATGCAGATAACCAAGTTTGATCCATTTGGGAAAGCCATTTCCCCATGCTGTACACACTTTGTGGGGGGTACAAAGTATGTATACTTAGTATGTTAAACATACCTATTGTATCGTTGTATTTATCCGTATGGTTTACGAAATCATGGTTTGTATTTTCGACTGCCACAGCAGCTTCGCCTTTCGCAATAACAGACTCGAGCCCTTTTCGGAATTTGAACTTCGAGAGCCAGGAATGAGAAGCTTTGAAGTCACACTCAGGAATGTCTAGTGTCTTTGCTAGTTCTTTAGCCTTGCTCCGAACCAACGTCTGGGGCAGTTGCAGCACCGAATCTCGCATCTTGTCTATCCACGAAAAGAGGCGAGCTTCAAGCTCTGGGAAGCGAGGCTGGTTATCGCGGAATACTAGGGCTCTGGAGGATTCAGAAAGGCTCTTGCTTCTTTTAAGAACCGATTCACGCCGCTGCCACAGCTTCCTGACTGCACTCTCGTTGATGCAGTACTCACTGGCAATCGAACGCTTGCTCGGAGCCTTCGGTCCTTGGAGCTTCTCTATGATTTCCAAACGCTGACAGTCATTCAGGCGTCTGCCAGCACCTCTTTTACGTTTAGACGTCATCAGAAAGTGTTTAAAAAAACGCACCGTCTCCAAATCAATTCTCGATTTTAAGATGCAAACGTTAGTAATAATGTAAAACTGGCGCTTTAATTTGCTCACCGGGCATGTTTGAGGTTTTCTTTTGACGGAATTCCAGCAAGGCACTTTCGAAAAATCGATAAAAATATATCACAAACAAGGAAAAAATTGACTTCGTGCTTTATCTATAAAAAAATTACTAATTTTATTATTGCTCAAAGTTAGACCAAAATATTGAATATTGTAAATAATAATCTAAGTTTTAAATAGAACACTATTTTATTTCATATTCAAAATATTATTCTTTTTACAATATTTTTATACTCCTATAAAAGTATAAAGTAAATTATTCTATCATGATGAAGATACTAGTCTTAAATAAAAAACAATTGTAAAAGTATTATTGAAAAACTAAATGAGTTAAAGCATAAAAAGCTGTCCAAACAATTCAAATGAGCTAAAATACACCACCATTTAGCACTGCTAACACACCAGCATAGTTTACAAGTCATGAAACCCTAAAAATATTTAATAAATAACAGTTCAAAGTATTTAATAGTCATTAAAAGTTTTTTTCTCGAATGAAAAATTAATTTAATTCGAAATGACAATAGTTAAAAGCAGTTCATAACCATAAACACATCTAAAATATATATAAAAAAATAAAAACATATTAAATACTTAAAAACTTTCAAATCCATTCCAAAGATCGCTACAAAATTTATACAAAAAAACCCCTTTAAAAGCTTCAACCACTGCACATCATACAAGCCTCTTTGTTCTTCAGGGAGCATAGCATTGAATCCATATTGGCGGTCACTTCATCGACCCCTCCATCCCCCTTTCCATTCACCATGGCAACGCCATTTTGCGTCTGCTGCGCCAACTTGCTCTTGTCGACGGTGAATTGAATGGCGTTCGCTGCAGGCTTCGTGCGTAAGTAGTACATGCCTGTCTTGAGACCCTGTTTACGTGTGTGTGTGTGTGTTTGTGTGTGTATGTGTGTGTGTTTGTGTGTGTTTGTGTATGTGTGTGTGTGGGTGCGTACTCTAATCCGTAGTTACTTCCTATAAAACCGCCATCAATCAACCAGCCACACAACTGCCAACATACCACACTACACTCCAACCAACCCACACCACACACAACCACCCAACCCCCCCCACACCATCCCACACCCCACCACACACAACCACCCAACCCCCCCCCCCACACACAATCACACCACACCACACTACACCACACCACGAACCAGCTTCCAGCAGTAGAAGTGCATGGAGGACAACTTGGCGTAGTTCGCCTCGGCCATGTGCACATTCAGCGACTGGCTCTGGTCGATGAAGGGCGCCCGGTCAGCCGCCATTTTGATGATCACCTTCTGCGGAATCTCCCAGACCGTCTTGTACAGACGTTTGATGTCGTCCGGGATGCAGTCTATGTTCTGTGTGGTGTGGGATGGTTGGAGGGGGGGGGTGGGGAGGGGGGGGGTTCTGTGTGTGTGGGGTGGTTGGGGTGGGGGGGGGAGGTTGAGGGAGTGATGATGAGGTGGGTAAGCGAGTCGTGAAAGGTGATGATGATGATTGTGGACGTTTTTAAACACCCCCCCTCCACCTGCTAGCATGCAACCACTCCACCGCCCAACCACAACTCCACCAATGAAAACACTCCACTCCCTCAACCAACCCACCCATGCAACCACCTTACCACACCACCCATTGCACCCACTCACGCCACCCACCTGCACAGATCCATTGTTTCCGATCAGGAGATTCTTGATGTCGTCATTCCACAAGTTCCTCTCGACTAAGTCCGAGAGCAGGTGTTGATTCACTATCTGCAGAGTTTTAAAGTAAATATTATGAATGCAGTTATAATTATTTACTTTAAATTAATTATTTTCGTGGGATGAAGTGGTTGTGCAGTGCAACATCCTATTTGTATAGCATTTAATTATTTCTAAATTGTTATCGTCACCATTATTATATTATTTATCTAAAAACATAAAAAATCGACTAAAGCAAGCTACACTCCCTTCCTCACCTGGTACCACCTCCCTCCCCGCCCCATCCTTACCTTGCACCACCTCAACCCAACCCCCCTAACCTAGCAGCAACCAAACCCCCAACCCAACCCCCCTAACCTAGCAGCACCCAAAGCACCAACCCAACCCCCCTAACCTAGCAGCACCCAAAGCACCAACCCAACCCCCCCCCAACCTAGCATCACCCAAAGCACCAACCCAACCCCCCCCCAACCTAGCATCACCCAAAGCACCAACCCAACCCCCCCTAACCTAGCAGCACCCAAACCCCACCTTCCCAAAAGCCTCACCTGATACTCCCCCGACAGGACTCTCCTGGTGTAAATGTTGGAGGTGTATGGTTCGAAGGATTCGTTGTTGCCGAGGATTTGGGCTGTCGATGCGGTCGGCATGGGCGCCACTAGGAGACTGTTGCGTAGACCATGCCTTTTTGTGGGGAAGGAGGGAGGGTAGAAGGGAAGGGAAGGGGGGGGGGAAGAGGGGTAGGGGGTGAGTGTGGTGGAGTTGTTTGTGATCTGTGAGTATTCTATATCCAGATATTCACTTTTATCTACAAACCCATTCCCCTATTTCTCACCCACCTACCAAAAACCCTTTCTCTCCCACCCACTTCCCCACCAGAACAACCTCTCTCATTCGCCAGCCCCAAACCTCCCTCTCACCCACCCACCAATCAAATAACTCCCCCCCCTCACTTCTTGATTTCAGCTCTCAAGGCCGGCCAATCATGCCTCTCTGACGGGGTGACACCCCACATGTCAGGCTGGAGGATCTGTTGTCATGGTGATGTCATGGTTAGAATGGTGTCGTTGAAGTAAGTAATAGGATGCCACAATGAATAGACAGCGAACCACCCTTAAACCACCAATAAACCTCTCCATTCCCCTCCCAAACCACCCACTACCTTGGAAATAGCCATAAACCACTCCACAACCCTCCAAAACCACTCACGAACCACACCTTACTTCTCAAAACCCCCCACTACCCATTAACCACCAGCCCAAAACCACCCATCCTTTGCCCAGCCCACCCCCACTCCTTCCCCGCCCAAAGCCACTCACCCCCTTGCTGACGGGACAGCCCTCATAGCTCTCATACACGCCCAGTTCTTGCGCCAGTTGGCACGAGGCCTTCAGGGCTGCGTAGTAGATGGTCTCGAAGATGTCGATGTTCAACTGTTGTGCTTGCTCCGAATCAAAAGGGTACCTGGATGGGTGGGTGGGTGCGTGGATGGATGGGTGGGTTGGAGGAATGGATTGGGGGTTTGATAAGCTTGATGGATGAGTGGTAGTGTGGATGGATGAGTTAAATGGTGGATGGATTGATGGAAGAGTGGGTGTAAGATAAGTGGCAGATGGAGTGAATCATTGCGTAGATTGCTCTTTTGATGAGATTCATTAATCATCATCAACACCAATACCATCATTATCATCACCAATATCCCCACTATCATCATCATCACCACCCACTTCATGAGCAGGAATGCATCGGCAAGACCTTGTACACCAATGCCGATCGGCCTGTTCTTCATGTTGCTGTTGCGAGCCTGATGAATATTCAATAGATGCTAATTATGCATGAATTAATATTCAAAAGATATTTAATATGCATAAATGACGTCCTTATTTTTTTATGCATTACTATCACAATAATCAAAACTCGCAGCCACTCAACACCACTCGCATTTATCAAAATCATTATCATAACAAATCGCACTCATCATTATCAACATACACCACTATCACAATCATCACCACCACCACACTCATCATCATCACCACCACCACCATCCACCTCCTCAATGGGATAGTAGTTGATGTCGATGATACGGTTGAGGTTCTTTACGATCACCATGGTGACGCGCAGCAGTTGATCAAAGTCGAACTCTTTGCCACCAGCCTTGACGAAGCGGTTCAAGGCAATGGAGGCCAGATTGCAGACCGCCACCTGAATGCATGGTGGTGAATGCATGGTGGTGGATGCATGGTGATGAATGCATGGTGGTGGATGCATGGTGGTGAATGCATGGTGGTGAATGCATGGTGGTGAATGCATGGTGGTGGATGCATGGTGGTGGATGCATGGTGGTGGATGCATGGTGGTGAATGCATGGTGGTGAATGCATGGTGGTGGATGCATGGTGATGAATGCATGGTGGTGGATGCATGGTGGTGAATGCATGGTGGTGGATGCATGGTGGTGGATGCATGGTGATGAATGCATGGTGGTGAATGCATGGTGGTGGATGCATGGTGGTGGATGTATAGTGATGAATGCATGGTGATGAATGCATGGTGGTGGATGCATGGTGGTGGATGCATGGTGGTGAATGCATGGTGGTGGATGCATGGTGGTGGATGCATGGTGGTGAATGCATGGTGGTGGATGTATGGTGATGAATGCATGGTGATGAATGCATGGTGGTGAATGCATGGATGAATGCATGGTGGTGGATAATAGGTGCATGGATTAATGATGGTGAATGCATGGATTTATTTGGTTGGTGGGTGATGATAAACAGATGGATGGATGCTTGGGTGAATGGACGATTGTAAATGATGGCTAAGCAGTATTGAAGATTGATTGAATGAGTGGCACTTGTGGGGCTCCTCCAGGTCGTGCAACTCTCCCTCCAATCATTTCTCATCCAACCTTCCCTCATCCACCATTCACCCCATCCCCACATCACACCACACCAAACCACACCTGGTCCGCATCCGAGTACTGCACAATCTCAGTGCAGAGGTTGGAACAAGCGATGGTTCCCAGATTCTGCTGGTTCGACTTGCTGTTGCAGTGGTCCTTGTAGAGCATGTATGGATTACCGGTCTCGGTTTGCGCGGTAAGAATTTCGAACCAAAGCGTCTGCGCCTTCACCACGCGTCTGCCGCGGCCCTCACGCTCGTATCTGATTGGTGGATGCATAGAGGGTGGGTGTGTAGGGTGGATGCATAGAGGGTGGGTGTGTAGGGTGGGTGGAGTAGGTGGGTGGGGTAGGTATGGTGTGGTGGAATTGAAAATATTCAAGAATATGGTGGTTGTGAAATACCTAAAGGTTATTTAAAATACGAAAAGCAATTTAAAGCCATTAAAGAACAAAATTGAAAAAACACAAAACTTGCCAAAATAAAATGTTAACTAAATTAGTAGTTGGACACATACTTGGTGTAGAGTTGTCTGAACTCGTCTCCCCACACCTTGTGCAGGCCTGGGCACTCATGCGGACACATGAGGGTCCACTCACCATCCTGCTCCACTCTGGTAGAGGGGTGAGTGGGGTGGAGTCGAAGGGGTGGGTGGGGTGGAGGGAAGGGTAGAGGGGTGGGGTGGGTGGGTGGGATGGAGGGGATGAAGGGGTGGGTTAGGGTTAGGATGAAGGGGTGGGGTGGAGGGGTGGATGGGGTGGGGTGGAGGTGGAGTGGAGGGGTGGGTGGGTGGGTTGGAGGGGAGGGTGGGTGGGGTGGGATAGAATGGATGAATAAAAGGTAGGTAGGTGAGATGGATCTGAGGGTTGAAGAATGGGGGAAGACACATCAATGAAAGGTAATTCAATAAAACTTTCATAGGAAGCCCTTAAAAGAACCCACTCACCACTTCTCGACCACCCTAGCCCCTCCCCTCCAACCAATCGCACCCATCAACCTCTCCATAAACAGGTCAGGGATCCACAGGGCATAAAAAAGGTCACGCGCCCTCTGTTCCTCTTTGCCAGTGTTCTTGCGAAGGTCAATGAAGTCAAAGATGTCCGCATGCCATGGCTCGAGGTAGATCGCAAAAGCACCTGGTCGCTATGGTGATGATGAAGATAAGCTAAAAGAAATGTAGATAGTAATGATGATGAGTAGTAAATGATGATAGTGGCTAATGATTAATGGGTGTGTGTTGATAATGATAGGTAGATGATGGTGATGATGATGATGATGGAAGAGGGATCAACCTTGTTTCCACCCTGGTCGACGTAGCGGGCAGTGTTGTTGTAGACCCTCAACATGGGCAGCAGACCGTTAGACACACCATTCGTCTGGTGGATGGATGGGACACAGATTCAACATCCCATCCTTCCATCTGAACTTGTCTTTCCCGTTGTAACGTCATAACCCCCTACAACCTTCCTTTCCACCCACCAACCCCTAAACCCTTCATCATCCCCCCGACCCCTCCTTACTAACTAAATGATGGGTGAAGGATGACAACCCATCTACAACTTCCCACTCCAAACATACCCAACCACTCCCACCAACCCCTTTTCCCCGACCCACTTAACCACTCTCCCCAAAAAACTCAACCATTATTCATTCCAAACCTAACCATCCCTAACCACCTCCAACCATCCCTAACCCCCCCACCACCAACTCACGCCGGATATGAAGGTACCAGAGGCCCTTATGCAATGCACCGCGAGACCAATGCCGCCAGCCGACTTGCTGATCACCGCGCACTGTTTGAGAGTGTCGAAGATGCCCTCGATGCTGTCCTCACGCATCGAGAGGAGGAAACAGCTGAGAGGGGGAGGGGCAAGTGGATGATGGGGAGAAGGTTGGGTGGAGTGGTATGATGGGATGAAGGGTGGTTTGGTGGTGGGGTGAATGATAGAGGGGGTGTAGGTGGTTTGGTGGATGATGGTTGGATGTCGACCAATCAGTACACACAGTTGTGCACTGTATCCACCTGGAGAGTTGAGGTCTGTTGGTGCCAGCGTTGAAGAGGGTGGGAGAGGCGTGAGTGAACCACTTCTCAGAGAGCAGGTTGTATGTCTGTGTGTTTTTGTGTGTGTGTATGTGTGTGTTTATGTATCTAAAAATATGGGGTTGTGTACGCACATTCTGGCACACCACATCACACCATGATACTGTGCATAAATAAATATATAAAAAATGTCAGTTTTGTATAGCGCCCGGGCACGCAACTGAAGCGCCACTCACACGACATAAGTCGTGAAACACCGCATCATATACACTAGACATCAGACTCACACACACACACACACACACACACACACACACACACACACGTCGTGTACCTCAATGGCGGCATCGACGTCGTTACCATGGATACCAATAGCGACCCTCATCAGCATGTGTTGAGGTCTCTCCGCCACCTTGCCGTTGATCTTCAGCAGGTAAGAGCGCTCCAGTGTCTAATGTGCACGTGTGGAAAACTTTATACACACACACACACACAAAGACACACACACACACAAAGACACACTCACACACACAAATAAAATAATAATAAAAAATGTCAGTTTTGTATAGCGCCCGGGCACGCAACTGAAGCGCCACTCACACGACATAAGTCGTGAAACACCGCATCATATACACTAGGTATATGATAGCTCACGGTTGGCTGTACAGGGATTTGAACTGGCGACCTTTGAGTTGCAGGTCTAACGACTTACCATCTAAGCCAACCCGTTCGCCAAGCCAACCCGTTCGCCAAAGACACACACACACCCTGAAGCCAAAGTAGTTGTAGGAGAAGTCGCGGTCGTAAAGTATGGCGGAGTTCAGTCGGTCAGCATTCGCCATGACAACATCGTACGTTTCCTTGGAGACCATGGGCGAGTAGAGTTGTGTGCGTGCGTTGAAGTACTCATAGAGGTCAGTCATTACGTCTGTGAAGTAATGGTTGTGAGTAGCTTTGAAGTTAGATCAAATATCTCCTCCAAACCACCCACAACCACAACCAACTCCACCAACATCACCACAACCCATTCCATCACTACCTATCCTCAACAACTAAGAACACCATCAATAATGACCAACTACGACTAACAACAACAACAACCAACAACCACCCCCAAAACAACTGACCAGTGAACTGCTTCTTGGTCTCCTTATGGAGGTTCGACACGGCAATGCGGGCAGCCAAGA
Source organism: Piscicola geometra (assembly GCA_943735955.1). Taxonomy (NCBI): domain Eukaryota; kingdom Metazoa; phylum Annelida; class Clitellata; order Hirudinida; family Piscicolidae; genus Piscicola; species Piscicola geometra. The sequence continues at coordinate 8,436,131 of OX030962.1, forward strand.
TGGCGTAGTCAGGGTACTTGGTGGTGAGCGTGGCACAAATTTCGGCGGCTAGGTTGTCCAACTCGACTGTGGTCACTCCTGGGTAGAGTCCGTTGATCACCTTCATTGTTACCGCCACCTGGGGAGTGGATTATATTATAATAATCAAGATGGTAGTGGTGGTTGTGAGTATGGTGAGGTTTTTGTGGGGCTGTCTTGTGAATGGTCTCTTAGATTATATTTTTGCTGCAACTAGCTTACTATTAAAACATCACTACCACTACCCTCAACCACTACACACCCACTCCATCATCACATATCCTATTTCCTCCATCTGCACACACATCCCCACAACTCTATCACACACCCGCACAGCCACTCACACACCCGCCCCCCCCCCTCCCCCCTCACACACCCGCCTCCTCCCCTCCCCCCTCACACACCCGCCTCCTCCCCTCCCCCCTCACACACCCGCCTCCTCCCCTCCCCCCTCACACACCCGCCTCCTCCCCTCCCCCCTCACACACCCGCCTCCTCCCCTCCCCCCTCACACACCCGCCTCCTCCCCTCCCCCCTCACAGGGTCGATAAAGTCCATATTGAGGCCATAGCAGAGCTTGTTGATGCGGAAAGTGATCTTGTCAAAGTGAATGTCCTGCTGCCTGCCGTCTGCGTGACATGCCGCCATTTAAATATTTAAATTAATTTTGAATTGTAAGAAATTTATATAATAACAATAAATTTATATAACAATAAATTTATATACTTTGATTGAACTTATATTAAACGTTCGAGAATCTTTATATAATTTGATTAAATTTATATTGAATTTCCAAGACAAGTTTTTTTCTTTTTGAAGGGCGAATCAACGCGTTATATAATACAAATGACTTTTGGAAATTGCTAAAATACGAAAAACAAATGAAAAACTTTTTATTAAATTTTATAATTATAAATTTTTCATATCTTGAAATCTTTGTAATCATGAAAACACTCTAAAAACGATTATGAAATTCTTATAAAGACCCCTCACCTCTCTTGAAAACGTACAACTTCTTGACATCGGGCATTTTGAGTTTTTAGATAAAGTTTGAGAGTATTTGAGAGGATAATCAGAGATGGATGTGAAAGAGGTTAGGTCGCAAATAGAATTGCCGCTAAAATGTGGCGGGACTTATATCGATTGCGAGAGGAGAAAGATTTGAAAAACGATTTTCTAGCACTTAACTAAGGTTTTAGATTTTGAAAATTCATAGAAATGTAAAGGTAGTAATAGAAATGTAAACTATTTAAAACCTTCAAAGTTGATTGAAAAGCATTTTAAAGTTAACAGAATATCTGTAAGCACCCTTT
>OX030962.1:8447461-8472461 GCA_943735955.1 Piscicola geometra
CCCGAGCAGCTGGCTATCAGCATATTTTAAACTCCTTGGTAAGCAAGTTTTGTTTCTGTTTATTTGTTTGTTTTTCAATTTCAAGCAATAAGAACATTCAAGAAGTGCTCATATTTTGATGAATCAGACCGCACAAAGGGTCGCGTCAATAAATAAGAGCGACTAAAAGCAGCATCTCGCTTGCACCCTCCCACAGACGCCCTCACTCAGAAGTCTGCAATCTGCTACGATGAAAAACTTCTTCACTCTGCTCTTTTTTGTCTTCGTCTCTCTTGTGCAAGCCAAGGCAAGCAAAGAAACACAGGAGAATTTGGAGTTTGAGGACTTGGCTGGCTGCTCTGGAACAGGATCCCTCCAGAAACAAATCGTTCAACTTGTCAAAAATGATGCCGAAGATTTCATGAATGAGTACTGTAGGACAATAAAAAGGAATATGCAAGAGTTTCAAATGAAAAAGAAAAGTGCCCAAGGTGATTCATCAAGTGCGAAAGAAGAAAAAGTGGACTTGGGCGATGAATCAAGTGCCTGCGTGGGTATTTTGGAACTTAAAAGCAAAGTTGAAAGTCTCTTTCCAATGGATGAAAATAAAGATCAAGCGATGTGCGATTTTATAACAAAGTCTCTTCAAGATGTGAGAGACATTTTTCAGCAAAGGCGGGCAAAAGAACTATTTCCTAGCTGCCCATCTGCAGGAATTATTTCTTTGAGAGTCTTTGAATTTATGGCAAAAATGAAAAGAAAAAGTGGTGATGCCGTAGTGGGAGGGTCAGTCCAGGGTGGTGTGGAATGCAATGGTTTTCAAGGGTTTGAGAAGCAATTACAAAGCCTCAGCTCGGTCGAGATGGAGGTAAAAGAGTCGAACGTGGAATTGTGTGATGCTTTGATGAAGTCTCTTGAAGAGGTGCTACAAAAAAGTGATACATTTTAGGACGATGAATGAGAAGAAGCAGAGAAATTAAATAAAATTAATAATATCCAAACTAATGAATTCATTCATAAATTTTTTTTGTTCTTAACCACCCTCCATCGAATGTTGGTTTTCGAGTTTATTAAAAGATAAGGCATCAAGTTCAGTGTCGCTTCATCGTTGCATAGCAATCCGTAAGACTCTGCTTCATAGGGTTGGAGCTCGCAAGTTACGACGTTGAATTTTATTATATTATTTGAAAAAGTTAACATTGAAATAATTGAATCTAGAAAAGTTGAAAGAATTAGAATAGTGTTGAGGGGAATTCATCACAGACAAATGCTTTACAAGGGCTTTTAGTTTAATTGATGAAGAGAAGTAGTAATTGTGTAGCTTCACAACAGTTTTTCCATTCACTTAAAGCCCTTTCAATTCAGTAAGAGTCTGGAAAGTATCGAATGAACTACCTTCTGGATTGGAAGAGTGTTCTGAAGATTTGGTGAAGAAGGCCGTTTAGTCAGTTTCTTGTGAAGCTTCACAAGTAATCTCAAATAATTCCACGATCGATTGCTTGCAGCTGCCTTGCAAACAAGCCTCATCGCCGTTCGTGCTCGTTTGCGTTTAAAAAAAAATCTCTTGTTGATGAACCACCGTAAGATTTTGTAATAGAATTGCAACATTGAGAGGGGAATAGAGAAGGGTGTCTTAAGGGAATGAGAGTCAAGAGAGCAATTATTGTATTATATTCATTCACGGAAAACAGTTCTATCTCCGTTCAATCAATCAAACAAATGTATAAAGCGATTTTTCATCAAATTCAAAAGTACTCAATTAATTTGAATGAAATCGTTGAATTGAGGCAGCAGCTCTGATCTCTCGAACAGGACTGCCCTGCTAAAACGAGCAAGAAGCTAGTGATCCTGCCAATGGATCTTTGTGGTCAAACCATTGTTCTTGCTTGTTTGAGACTTCGTCTTGCAGCCTGCCGGGAGGATATTTTGTAAAAGCACAGAACTTCTTGAGTAAAAACTGCTGAATTAGACTCTGGTGCCCGCTCAGGCTGTGAAGTGGAGTGGGTTTCTATTCAGAATCAAGCTTCTGCTCATAAATATTATAATTTTAACATCTCGTTTCAAAAAAATCAAAAACATGAAAGTGTTGAATGCCAAATAAAAAGTTTCCACTGGAAACTCCAACAATTGCTAGTCCATACTGATACTGTTGATACCTTTAATCGAATCTATAAAAAATAATATTTAAATCCAAGTTTATTTGCACATTCTTTATCATAGTAAAGTCTGATATCACATTAAGAACACTTAAATATTGCCTTTTTTGACAACTTTTGCACCGTCCTTAGATAAAGCAACTCACTGACGGCCAACCCTATCAAATCGCATGTAGTTTTGCAAATCAGCTGTTGCTCTTCAACAAAATAATAGTTTCTAATTTATCCTCTTCCATCGAACTTTTTGAATACAATGCTAACTTCTTCTATAAGTCTATTGAAGCGATTTATCTCTAGATACTTTGCAGTGGAGTTTAGAGACACAAGATTGCTTATAAGAGCCCCAAAACATTTTGTAATAAGCTTTATTTCAAATAAAATCAAATGGAAAATTACATTTGTTTAGTTTATCGATCTCAAAAGTCAAATAAAGTTGCGAAATCGGGATTTCTCCTAGAAGAAAACAAATTTTAAATGCATAACATGCCCTATGAGATAACTATTAAAATCAGATGAAATTAAATCTTCAGATGGACTTCTCTCTTTCAAGACAAACACTCTCCTGGACTTTTCGGGTCGATCGTAAATGAATGAAGGCTGCACGTGTCAGAGATGCAGTCGGTTGGTTCGAAGCATTTTTCTCCTACCTTCCGTCTAGGAACACATTTGCCATCGAGCTGTCAAGGAGTCGGCACGTGTGAATCTAATTATAACACAAAATTAATGAAATACATTTTAAATAGATTCTTAAATCATCTTTGAATATTCTTCGAATATCCAACTAACATTGTTTGGGTCATCCTTGTAACAAAAGAGATCCGTACAACAGTTGAAGTTCCTTTGGCATATCTCATTTTCTACAATACATTTGGTACAGACGCCTGACTGAGGGATTAATGATCCGAATTAATTTAGCTAACACTTTTCCAAGACTTTCTAAAGCTCTTTATTGGTTTATTTACAGTTTAAAAAATAATTTTTTACACTTGTTTAAACTAAAAACTTGAAAGACCTAATCCCATGTCATTAAATTTTTTGGGCTTTACAATACAATACAACGACGTGGCGTAAACCCGGACGGGCTTCAAGACCAATATTATATTTATATTTTTCTATTACTTACAGCCTGACAGACGCAGGCCATGTTACAATATTAGCAGTCAATTACTTTCTCATCCTTTTCATTGAAATAATCATTCGAAATAGAAACAGTTTAGGACTCACAATATCGAAATCATCCTCCATCTTACAATACAGAAAATAACAGCAGGTCAACTTATAATTGCAATCTTTATTTTCATTAGCACATCTAAAACCTGAAATATAAATAAATAAATGTATATAGATAACTAGAATATTTATATTTAAATTATGTACAAATTTATATGACATCTGTATTAGAAATAAATATTTATATTTAAATTATGTACAAATTTATATGACATCTGTATTATAAATAAATATTTATATTTATTTATTTTTATTAAACATATTTAGGAATTTATACCAATTGGTGCGTGGGAGCCACACGTCAGCAAGATTAACAGAAAAGCATATAAAGCGATCATCATGAGATTTATCACTTTCTGTCGTGAGTGTTTTTCGTGAAACCTTTTATATACGCATTTAACCTTTGTTTCTCAAAATGAATTATTCAGATTCAAGATAAAGACTTAGGGAATAACTATTATTTTATGTTTTTAAATCTTAAGGCAAGAAGTTTCTCCTCTGAATGACGTAATTTCCAATTATTGAGACGTGTTAACGTTTACATTCGGTGAAACAGAGCTGTAAATCTTTCGGTGAAAATGTCTTATTATTCACTAGCAACCTCTTCTTTGAAAAATGCTAATTTCTTACATTTTTATTGATATAATTCCGGTTTATTCCGCGATTAAACAGCCTCTCTGCACCCAACCAACCTTCAATCATTCTCTCTTCACCCATTCAAAACGCAACTGTTATGCCCAGCTTTTAAGCGCCTTCGCCATTATTTCATTAATCATTATTGCAACTTCCATTTTATTTACTATTATATTTATTAATTTAAAGTATTTTCCACAGATTCTTAAATTAATACAAAGTAGCTTTCATTTTTTTATTTTTCAAAATAATAATACCTTAGTATTTTTTAAATATATTTACTAGTTAATTTCTCAAATATTATATATTGACGTCATTAAAATCTGAATTACCTTTTATAATAATACTACAAGTTTTTAGAATTTTTTATTTATTAAATGAAAATCGAAATTAGGAAAATTTTAAATTGAAGATTGAATATTAAGCTATACTAACCCTCAAAATTATTCATTTAAAAAATATTACACTTCGTCTATCTAACTTCTCCCTTTGAACCATGAGTCAAAGGGACGCATATAAGTCTGACGACAATCGAAATGGCAACTGTAAACATTTGAGTTCAAGTTTACATTTAAATTCAACTAAGTGTCGTGATTCTTGCAGTCTGGCAGGCGTAGATCATATAATGGGAGGACATGTGTGAGTGGAAGCTTTTAGTTATTTGCATATGTTTTGTTAGAAAAATATTTTACATATTTTGCTAATCAACTAATTGAAATTTAAAGTTTAAAGTTGACCCAGCCTCAATAATAATTAAAAGTTTAAATTTTAAACTTTTAATTATTATTGAGGCTGGGTCAATTAGCTTTTGATGGAAACTTAGATGAATATAGCAAAACAAATTTCAAAATATTTTAAATTAATTCATAACTTTATGCATTAATTTCACCCATGCAGTGAGGGTATTCTTTTTGGCATTGGTAATCCTTTACTCGACTTGATTGCAGAAGTGCCTGCAGAGTTTCTTGAGAAGTGGGTCTTGATGATAGTAATGATGATGGTCACCATGATGATGATATTAATAATGGTGATAGAAAACTTAAAATAGTTAATTAAATCATTACTTAATACATAATTAAAATAATTATAATTAACTAATCATTAAAACTTAATACAATATGAGTTTGCAAAAAAATCTAATAAAAGCTATTTCTAAATTTTATTTAACCTATTTGATAATTCAAAATGGCCAAGAGCTTTCACACATCACATTACTTAAGGTACAAAGTAGAGGCTGAGTCATGTGTCATCCTAGATGAACATCCATCTGCCATGCTAGTCTATACTTCAATATTTTAATATTTGTTTTAAATGATTTCAACGTCGTTTTAATTCATTTTATTCATTTCTCATCATTTTAAATTCTTGAAACATCATTTCCTATTGTTTCTGTTTTAAATCTCATGAAAATATTTTATTTTTACAATTTCTACTTATGCTGTTACTTCTAGTTTTACTATTACCACTGTGACTTTCTAATCCACATACTACACACTAAAAACCATCAACACCCCATCCCAAAACCCAACCATCTCACACACACACACACACACACACACACACACACACACACACACACACACACACACACACACACACACACACACACACACAACCCAACCATCGCACACACACACACACACACACACACACAACCCAACCATCGCACACACACACACACACACACACACACACACACACACACATACAAACACACACAAACTCACACACACACACCAACACCATCCCCCATCACCACATCACACACACATACACACACACACACACACACACACACACACACACACACACACACACACACACACACACACACACACACAAACACACACACACACACGCACGCACACACACACAAACAGGGTGAACGACATCTTGGCACACTACAAGGTGACGCACGTGCCCGGAGGAGCCACGCAGAACGCTCTGAGAGTGGCCCAGGTGCTTGTGGTTGGGGGGGAGGGAGAGTGGCCCAGGTGCTTGTGGTTGGGGGGGAGGGAGAGTGGCCCAGGTGCTTGTGGTTGGGGGGGGGGGAGAGTGGCCCAAGTGCTTGTGGTTGGGAGGGAGGGAGAGTGGCCCAGGTGCTTGTGGTTGGGGGGGGGGGAGAGTGGCCCAGGTGCTTGTGGTTGGGGGGGGGGGGGGAGAGTGGCCCAGGTGCTTGTGGTTGGGGGGAGGGAGAGTGGCCTAGGTGCTTGTGGTTGGGGGGGGGGAGAGGGTAGCCCAGGTGCTTGTGGTTGGGGGCGAGGGAGGGTGGCCCAGGTGCTTGTGGTTGGGGGGGGGAGGGAGAGTGGCCCAGGTGCTTGTGGTTGGGGGGGGAGGGTTGGTGGTGTGATTGAGGGAGGTGGTGTGCTTAGTGGGGTGGCTGGGGTTGGTTTGGTGGTGGTTTGGTGGTGGCTGGTGGTTTTGGTGTGGTTGTGGAGGTTGAAGGAGGGGAGTGGTGTGGTTGGAGGTGATTGTGGTTGTGGCGGGGTTGGTAATGTAGTTCAGGATTGTAGTATTGCTTGCTGTTGTGGTTGGAGTAGGAGTTGGGGCTCTTATCATCATAATCCTCATCATAATCGTCATCATCTTGATCTCATGAATCCATGTATTCATGCACACACACACACACACACACACACACACACACACACACACACACACACACACACACACACACACACACACGCACACACACACACACACACACACACACACACACACGTGACGCAGTGGCTGATAGGCGTTCCTTACGCAGTGACGTTCCTTGGCTGCATCAGTAATGATGAGATCGGCATGATCATCGTCGATAAGGCCAAGAAGGACCAGGTGGTGATGATGATGATGGGGGTGGTGGTGATGGTGATGATGATGAGGATGGGGGTGGGGGTGATGGTGGTACTGATGATGATGATGATGATGTGAATGCATTGATTTTAAGTTTTATCCTAATTAATAAATCATAATTTTAACGCAAATGTATTTCTTTTCTTTGTTAGTTTGTTTGATCATCATCATCATCATCATCATCATTTTGTTGCCAAGGTGAGGGGCTGTTTCGTGTATGACGAATCCGAGCCCACTGGAAAGTGTGTGGTTGCCTTGACCGGGTCTAAGAGGTTGGTTATGATGATGATGTAATTGTGATGGTCATGATGATGATAGGAGTGATGGTGATTAAAATGATGATCATCTCTGACCCACCCTTCCACATTCAAATCCCACCTATCCCACATTTTCTTTCGGTCCATTCTTCATTTTCCACCCGTCTCTCCCATTTTCACCCACTCTCTCCACCCTTACTAAACTGCCCATCTACCTACCTACCCAAACATCCCCACCCACCAACACACCATCCATCCACTCACCTACCCATCCACCCACCCACTCACCTACCCATCCACCCACCACCATTCCACCCACTCCCCCCCCCATCTACCCACTCACCCACCCATCCACCCAGGACATACGTCACACACCTGGGTTCAGCTCGTCATCTGCAACTCTCGCATCTTGACGACGTGGACGTGTGGAAGAGAGTTTGCCACAGCAAGTTCTACTACTTCTCGGTGGCTTTTGGAGATTTTAATTAGATAATTGAATTGCTTGCAATGTAATAATTGAATGGATTTTAATTAAATAAATGAATTGATTTTAATTGAATAAATTAATTGATTTTAATGGAATAAATGAACTGATTTTAATTGAATAAATGAATTGATTTTAATGGAATAATTTAATTGCTTTTAATGGAATAATTTAATTGCTTTTAATGGAATAATTTAATTGCTTTTAATGGAATAATTTAATTGCTTTTAATGGAATAATTTAATTGCTTTTAATGGAATAATTTAATGGATTTTAATGGAATAATTTAATGGATTTTAATGGAATAATTTATTTTATTTTAATGGAATAATTTTATTGATTTTAACGAAATAATTTAATTTATTTTAATGGAATAATGTAATTTATTTTAATGGAATAATTTAATTGATTTTAATGGAATAATTTAATTGATTTTAATGAAATAATTTAATTGATTTCAATGGAATAATTGAATCGATTTCAATTGAATAATTTTTATTTATTTATTTAATATTTAATTGAATAATTAATCATCATCAACCCTCTAATATCTATCATCGCCACACACCACGTATCGTAAACTTTCGTCCCCCTCTCCATCACCATTCACACCCTCTCACCAGACACCCACCAACCCATCCACCTGTTCTTCAATCAATCCAACCCAGCCACCTGTTCTTCAACCCAACAACCCACCCACCCAACCCAACAACCCACCCAACCCAACAACCCACCCAACCCATCCAACCCACCCACCCATCCAACCCACCCACCCATCCAACCCACCCACCCATCCAACCCACCCACCCATCCAACCCACCCACCCATCCAACCCACCCACCCATCCAACCCAACAGGGCTTTCCACTAATAAACTGTCCAGACGTCGTTCTCAGAGTGGCCAAGCACGCAGTCGACAACGACAAAATGGTCACGTTCAACCTCTCGACGCCGTCTATTTGCCACGACTTCCTCCAGCAAGTCCACATGCTGCTGCCCTATGTCGATGTTCTATTCGGAAACCAGGCTGTGAGTTGGGGGGGGTGGGTGCTTTGTAGGGGGTGGGGTTGATCGTGGGGATGGCTACAATTGTAGGGTGGGTGGGTTTGTGTTGGAAGGGGTGAGTTTGCTGGTTGGGGCTTGGTTTTTTCGTATGGGGGCTAGCTGGTGTGTTTGGAGAATTGGGGCTTGATTTTATGGAATCGTTCGAGTGTTGGGATGGTTGTATTGTTGCTTGAGGATTGGGATGGTTGTATTGTTGCTTGAGGATTGGGATGGTTGTATTGTTGGTTGAGGATTGGGATGGTTGTATTGTTGGTTGAGGATTGGGATGGTTGTATTGTTGCTTGAGGATTGGGATGGTTGTATTGTTGCTTGAGGATCGGGATGGTGTGTGTGTGGCTGGTATCTTGGTGGTTTCATCATGAATCACGCATTACTTTTATACAGGAGGCTATTGCATATGCCCAGACTAGAAAACTCGAAGTTTGTCTACCATCATCATCATCACCACTATCATAATCATCATCATCCTAATCATCATAACTATCATCGTTCTAATTATCATAATCACCATCATCATCCATCCATCCATCCATCAATCCATCCATCCATCAATCCATCCATCCATCCATCCATCCATCCATCCATCCATCCATCCAAAGACTTCAGATCCTATAGAGATCGCCTTGTTCCTAGCTAGATATCCCAAGGAAAATGGCAAGAGAGGAAGGTGCTACTGATGATGATAAAAATAAGAATGATAACAAGGATTATAATGATTAATAATAATAATAATAATAACATTAAAAATAACATGAATAATAATCATTAAGGTGTGTCGTCCTTACACATGGAGACCAGCCGACCATTGTTGTGCAGGGTGAATGCATGCATTCTTCATTCATCCCCATCCCTCCATCCATTCACCGCACATCCCTCCATCCATTCACCGCACATCCCTCCATCCATTCACCGCACATCCCTCCATCCATTCACTCACGCATTCATCCACCAAGCATGCACCAATTCATTCACCATCTACCCAATCACTATCTACCCATTAATCCTTTGCAATTCACCATGCATGCATTCATTGACCATGCACCATGCATGCATTCCCGACAGAGGGAGTGGTGACGGAGTATCACGTGGTGAAGATCGACCCTGAGAAGATTGTCGACATGAATGGAGGAGGAGATGCCTTTGTCGGAGGTGGGTGTCTTTCGTGGGGGGGGGGTGTTTTTTGGGGGGTGTATTTCGTGGGGGGGTGCTTTATGTAGGGGGTGTTTTGGTTTAGTAGTGATGTGGTTTGGTGAAGGGGTATTGTGGTGGTGTGGTGGTATAGTGGTTTCATAGTCCTGTGTGGTGTAGTGGTGTGAAGTGGTTTGAGGGTGCATTTGGTTTAATGGCTGCGGTTTGGTGGTGTGATTTGGTTTAGTTTTGTGGTCTGGTCATTGCGAAAGGTTTTAAAACACCCTCAACCATTCGCCACAATAGCATCACAACCGCTACAGGATTTCTATCTCAGTTGGTGCAAGGCGGCAGTATAGTAGACTGCATAAGGTGAGATAATTAGTCAATTAATTTACCTGATTAAGTTAAATTATATTGTAATTAATGGATTTAATTAGTTTAGTTATTAGTTATGAATATTTCAGCCTGAAAGTCTTTAACCCTGCCACAGGTCTGCTAACTATGCCGCCGACTTCATTATACAGCAGTCAGGTGTGTTTTTTTCTTTCATCAACTCAATTTAATATATTTATCAGTTTTTGACAGTCATAAGAAATTCACCTATATTCGGTGTATTCATTATTGTGTGTAATTTATTGATGGTCTTGATAGTGTTAATGTAAGAATACATATAATTAAATTATGGTTTATTAATTAATGGAATAATTAATAAGATATGATTTAAAAGAGATTGATTAAATAAGATAATTGAATTCATTAAAGGCTGTCAATTGCCGAGCAAGCCAAACTTCAGCCAGGGAGCCACCACTTTCTAGGCAATGGAAATAACTCACCTAATTAAGACAATTAAACTTAATTATTAATTGAACATAAATGTACTAATGGAGTAGCACTAACGAGTTATTAGTTATATAGAATAACATTATTTTGTTCGTTTTTCTTGGCTTAAATAAGAAATAACCGTTGAAATAGCACAAAGACTCTTTGGCCTCCTTCATGATACAACTTTTGTGAGCTTTTCGACTTTTTTGGTTTGACATTCTACATCTAAAGCTTCTGTGAATAAACGACAGTTTTGCATTTTCATTTATTTCTGGTAATTTAATTATAATGTGACTGAGAGTTTTTTTTTTAATATTTTAGTTTTATTATTTTTTAAATTAAATATGTGATTGATCAGCTAATTAGCATATTTTTTACGGCGGTTGCTAAGGAAACGAAATCCTTAACCATGCCTACCTACTTATATATAAGTTCTTCCCTTATTTGGTAGAGTTCCTAAACTTTTTGAGCCTTTATTCTAGGTGGTATAATTTCACAAATCTTATAAATGCCTAAGTCACTTGATAAGACGAGTAAGGCTTTGAAAGCAGTGGAGGATATGACGAAGGAAACCCATTGTGAGCGCTTAATTATCAATTTAAGAATTAAAAAAAACTAATTTAATTTTATTTCTTTTTATACATTAATAAGTTTATGATATAATAATGATAAAAGAGCTGATTAAATTATTAACTAGTCTACTGTTCACAATAAAACAGTACGTTTTTAAATTAACTAAAATTATACTCAGAATCTTTTTCTTCACCCTCTCCTTCCCACACCACAGTCAACAGTCGGGAAATAGAGCGTCTGACGGGACTTTACAACCGTCTGAGGACTAGCAAGATAGACCGTCTGCGCTTCAGGGAAGTGATGCATGACTTCTTCGGCATGACGGATGACTTCTTAAGTGACAGAAGTGCGGGCAGTTTAATGTTTGGAGTTGCTTTGGGGTGTATACAGAAAAGCATTAGGCATAAATATTAATATAATAATTAATAAATCAATTATATAATATGGAATAATTATCTTGCGTTATGCGTTTATATAAATATTTCAAATGTTTGATTAACTCATTTAGTTTAAAAAAAAACAAACTTTGTAATAGATTAAATATTTCATTTAACCACGAACTCTGAATACCAAATGTACACAGCGCCATAACTCTAACCCCCTTAAAAACGTAAAATAAGCATCATTTCAAAATCACCAACTTCTGCAGTGTACAAGGTATTGAACAGGCAAAACGACAGCAACCTCAGTCTGAAAGAGTGGTTGTTGGGCATGTCAGTGCTCCTGAGGGGCACCACAGACGAACAGATCAAGTGTGAGTGTGGTCGGTAGGGATGTGAAGAAAAAAAAAGTTTTTTTTTTAGATAAATATATTGATTTGATAAATTAATTGTAAACATTTTTAGTGAAACATATAATATAAATAATGATAATATATTGATTTTATTACTTCATTTGAGATATAAGTAAAAAAAATGCAATATTAATAATTAAAAAAATAATTTATCTCATTATGATGAAGTCTGCTTCAACGTCTACGACTACAATCAAGACGGCTTCATCTCACGTGACGAAGTGTACACTCTTCTAAAGTCATGCATTGTGACGCAGGTGGGTGGGTGGATGGATAGGTGGGTGGATGGATGGGTGGGTGGATGGATGGGTGGGTAGGTGGATGGATGGGTGGGTAAGTGGATGGATGGGTAGGTGGATGGATGGGTGGGTTGGTGGTTAGATGGATGAATGGGTGCGTAGATGGATGGATGGGTGGGTGAATGGGCGAGTGGGTGGTGATCAAATCGGTGGATGGTTGGTTGGAGAAGGATAGGTGGAGTAAGCGGAGGAATTGTGGTTAGGGTTTGGAATTCCATTAAAGATATTGGGGGTGGAATCAGGTTTGGTTACGGAAAAAAGTAAGATTATTGTAGGGATGGATGTTTGTAGAGGAAGGTGAGTGAGTGTGGGGATAGTTTTTGTGAGGGAGATGTTTATAGGGTGGTGAATCAATCGAATCTAGCGCTATAACTACCGCTAGATTCACATGCAAATATCGACAGGTGAGCAGGGATGAAGATGTGGACGACGCAGTGAAGGAGTTGGTGGAACTGGTTGTTAGGCAGTTGGTGAGTTGAAGATCAATTGTTTGGACGTAGTGAACATTTTTTAATTACGATACTTTCTACCATCCCAACTACGGATGAAAATCTATCATCCTCATCTCGATATTAATTGATTTTTTGTTCTACTGCATACTAACCTATCCATCCTTATCAATCATCATCCTTCCTCACTCATCCTCATCCATCCCTATCCATCCATCCACCATCCCAACCCATCCATCCACCATCCCAACCCATCACTATGCATCCATCCACCATCCCAACCCTGCACTATCCATCCATCTGTCTCCACTCATCCCCTACCTATCCACCAACCATCCATGACCATTCACCAAGGATACAGACGCTGACCAAAAGATCAGTATCAAAGACCTGACCACTTCGGTATCCAACGAACCACTCTTGCTGCAGTGCCTGGGACCTTGTCTGCCCACTAAGATGGTGGATGGGATGGGGAGTGGTGAGATGGTGGATGGGAGAGTGAGTTGGAGGGAGTGTGGAGGGGGGGATGGGGTGAGATGGGGATGGAAGGAAGATGGTGCTTGGGAAATGTATTGTTTATGAGTGGTCTTGAAGCTCATCCGGGTTTACGCCACGTTAGTAATATTCGGCGTTGTATTTTAATGAGGGTTAGTGTTGGCCGAAGTAGTTCGGATTAAAGAGATAAAAGTTGCAGGTAGGGGAAGTTGTAGAGCTGTTTGAGATTTGAAGCTTAAATACCTATTCACATTTTCGATATAAATAATCTGATTTTCAAATCCCAATTACTCTTGATTCTAACTTCATTAATGACATTCCTGCAGGCTGTCAAGGCATTTCAAGACGAACACTTGTCGTTCCAAGTTAAGAAAAAGTTCCACTGAAATGAATGCATTCAACCATTCATAGAACCCTCATCAAACATATCAAGTTTTTATTTAATTATTTTGTTGAACAAACAGTGATATATAATTTTTTTCAGTAATTATTTCACTTTTTTTGTACATTTAATTAATAAATATTGTTCATTAAAAGGATTAAATAAAATGAATTAATGAGCCTTCACTATATCCTCCTCTTCATCATCATACTCAACCTCTGGTGGTCTTGCATCAAAAATATCTACAAAAAGTCCATCATCATCAACACTACCACCACCACCACCAGGAATACAAACTTCTTTTTGATTTTCACTGATTGTATCATCAATTTTATTTTTGTTTTGTATTACTTTGTTGTATTTAACGTTGTTGAAGACATGCATTGAGAGGTTGTTGAAGACGTCGTTGTGATCAAAAGAGTTTTGCAACTCACGCTCCTCCATCCACCCATGCAGCTGTGATGATGACGATGATGATGATGATGATAATGTTAATTTTGATAATAAGATGATGATGTTGGTGAGGGATGAAAATGGGAATTTTGATAATGATGGTTATGATGATAATAATGGTAATGGTAATTTTGATAATGATGGTGATGTGCTGATGATGATGATGGTAATGTCTTTGATGGTGGTGATGATGTTTATGCTGATTATGATTGTGATAATAATAACGATAATGATGATAGTGATGAAAATGTATGTTGCATAAAAAACTTGCCTGATGTATGCATGGGTAATACTTGATGAGTTTCTCTTCTGTGTTGCTGGTGGTGATGATGATGACTATGATGATGATGAAGATAATGATGATGACGATTACCATAATGATAATTTCATGATTTTTATTTTAAGTCGCTTAGTTACTAAAGCACACACTATTCTTATTATATAAAAAAACACAAATTTTCTCAAAGAGAAATCTCTATCATATACGAAACTAAATGGTTAAACTAACAAACAAATTGTGTCACACACAGTCCGTACAGATACTTGAGTTTGATTTAAAAAACGCTATATAAATTTGATTGATCGAGATACAATCACTCTAACCAGTTGATGATCGATTCAAGGCTGTTACCAAGGAGACAGAGATTACGCATGCGAGAAAGCCTCCAGTTGGACCATAGGAGGTTGTTGTAGAGAGCCCTGCCACAGTGTGGCATGTAGAAAAGGGTGGGCTGGTTGCATGGGTGTTTGCCTTCCTGGTGGATGGAGAGGTGGAGGGGGAGGTGGAGGAAGGGTTGAGGTATGATAATGGGGTATGGAGGGAGGTGGAAGAGAGGGAGTTGGAGAAAGATGGAAGGAAGGAGGGTGTGGTAAAAAATGGAAGGAAGGAGGTGTGGAAAAAAGTGATAAAGGAAAGAGAAAAGGGTGTGGCTCGAGATGAGAGGAGGGGTTGTGAGTGGAATAAGTAGAAATAGAAAATAACAGAGTGATAGAACAGATAGGGCAAAAATAAAAAGATATTAGTTTATTTGAATAGTTTCTTAACATTCTCGCATCCTTAGATTCTAGTGTAGCAACCTCATTGGTGGTGATGGCAGTGATGCTGTAGTGTTCGAGGAGTCTCAGGTCTGTTGCAGTGTATGCTGGGTCATAGGTGAGACTTGAAGAGCTGTTCAACTGGATAGTGGTGTATGCGGAATTTAAGTTTATTTTTATTAATTAATTTAGATTTTAAAAATCAATTTATATGTAATAATAATTAATTTTGAGAAAATAGATTCTAATAAATTGTAAGTATAGTAAATAAAGATTCACTTTTAAATACTCCATCAAGCACAAAAGCATTGAGAATTGGAATTTAGCGATTCTATCTGTGCTGATGTTGCCAAGGCCGAATGAGACCAATATCTTGGGAGTTTGCCATGTCTGCAACAGGTCTGTAGGTTGAAATTTGATGTTTTAATTTTTTTAAGAAAAACGCATAGGTTGTTAAATTGTATGAATAAACATTAGAATTTAGTTTTACATTTTCATACATTTTAAATCCCTGAAAATCTGGCTGTCTTTTAGTTGTTTTCTGAAAATTATTTTTTATGATTAACATTAGTGCAATTAAAAATATATATTAGAATACCTTTTGTTTTCCATATCTTTTAGCAGAAAAGAGAAATCTATAAGTTCTTCCTTGTTGCCATTGCATTGCAACCCTTTAATCACATTTTTATTTCGTTTTGCTGCATGCTTTTTCTTTATCAATACAAATCCTTCGCTTTCCATTTTAAAGATTTTTAGTTCTATTTGAAATAGGTGAAAAACGAAACTACATTCAAAAGTTTTAAATTACATCAACTTTTAAATCAAGGAAAAATAGTTATTCTATGAATTTGAGTTTCGAAATTTTTTCTAAATTTGTTTTTTTAAATACTATTTTTTCTGTTTAATATTATTAAATAATTAATATAAGTTTTTAGTAATTTTAGTTTTATAATATCCTCAATTTTTAATGACTTATAAAAAAAGTATTTTAAAATATTTAGTCATGAAATGATTTTAAGACGTAAATTATTTTTTTAATAATTAAAACTATTTCTCATATTTAGATAATTATAATAATAAAATTAAAGATGTTTATATCCATTAAACATAATGGATGAAATCATGAAGACACAGGAGCTTCTTTCTTTTTCAACTTCTTTCTTTCTTCAGCTTTCAATTTTGCCTGAAAAAAAAATAATAATAAACTTTCACCAAAAGATTATCACCTAAATCCCAAAAAACCAAAATAATCAATCACTAAACCACAACCAAAGAACCATTAAACCACAACCAAAGAACCACTAGAACTTGCAGCCAAAAACCACCACCACCACTACTACCTCTTCCAGCAGGGGGGCTAACTTCTTCTTTTCAGCGAGAATTTTGAAACACTCGATCACAAATGGAAGGTAATTGTGACGTCTGCGTATATTCTCAATCTATATGGTGGTGTCATGGCGGTTGTTGTTATGGAAACTGTATAGAAACTAAATAGCTAAGATAATGGTTTTTCATGGAATGATTGTGAACGCATCATAAAACGAACACCGTAATGACAGATAATGATGTTCATGATGATGATGTTCAGATGATGATGATGATATTTAGTATTGTATATTTATATATATATATTTATTGTATATAATATTGTATATTTAGCGACTGAAGCAACAACCTTGTAATTGCGCCTCTTGCTCTCTTCTGCGTGCAACTTCTGAGTGTACAACTCTACGTCAGCTTCTGAGCCCTGTGGTGATAGTAGTAGTAGTAGTAGTAGTAGTAGTAGTAGTAGTAGTAGTAGTAGTAGTAGTAGTAGTAGTAGTAGTAGTATTAGTAGAAGTATTAGTAGTAGCAGTAGTAGTGGTGATAGTAGTAATAGTAGTAGTAGTAGTAGTAAAAATAACACTCAAGTGCCAAAAACAACACTATTATAATAACAACACCACAAACAACATCGAGAACCACAATACGTTTAAATCAACAACAACAACGACGATACTAAAAACAACAATCACAAGCAGGCACCTGGCTCTCCTTCAACTGCTGCAACTTCTCCTCGCACAACTTCTTCTGGTCACTCACCACCGCCATCAACGAAAAGTGAATCTCATCGGAGCTGTATCTGCAGTCAGCAGGTGCATTGCAATCTACATCGCCATTTAACTACTCCCTCAACACTGCACCACCCATTCACACCACTCATCCGCCCACAACCGTACCATTCACCCCACCATCACAAGACCCATTCACCCTCACCAAACCATCAGTCCCCCCACCACAAAAACCATTCATCTATCCATCCATTCATCCACTCCACCATAAGACCCATCCATCCCTCCATCCATCCACCCCACTACAAGACCCATTCATTCATCTATCCATCCATCCATCCACCCCACCACAAGACCCATCCATCCATCCATCCAACCATTCATCCATCCATCCATTCATCCCACCACAAGCACTACGGACTTCTTAATTCGTTCTTCAATGACAGGCCTTACAGAGTCAATCCAGTCTTTGTCTCCTTCGATCAAACCTGAGGATGTGTCAGTGTATTGCGAGCGGTTCGTGTGCTTTTGAAAAGAACACTATATCAAGTTTCAGTTTCTCTGCCGAATCTTTCAGCATAAACACTGAAAAGACCAATAACACAGCCAACCCTCTCTTTCCCCCCAAATAGCCAACACCACCAACACAACCAGCCCCCCTCCCCAAACCATGGTCTATCGGTCCCTCCTGCAGCCCATCCAACTCGTAGAGACGGCCCTCGATCGGCAGGTACCCGATGAAGTGGAAGAGGTCGTCATCCTTCTTGCCCATGCCGCCCTCCTGCTCGAAGACCTGTTGTCTGTGGGATTGTGGGTGTGGGAGGGTGGCAGGGTTGGTAGGTGGGATGGATGAGTGGGTTGAGTGGATTGAATAGTGGGGTGGAAGAAACATAAAAAAGTGTGTGATCAACAAAATGAATAACAGCAACAACATCTGCATCGACAAAAACTAAAAGTTCAAAACAGCAAAAACATCAAAAACATCCTCCCTTACTTAGCAAAGCTGTTGTGCACCTTACGGATGGTTTCACAATTACTCAAGGCAAGTCCCTTGGACTGTCGTGGTGGGGTGCATGCGAGGGTGATAAAAAGCGTTTTTAATGATCAATAAAAAACAATAAATAAAATAGAAGCAAAATAAAATGGTTTCTAATGAGTAATGAATAAATAATTAAAATTATATATAAAAATTTAGCATAAAATAATGACCACATGGATTTGTATGGACTATAAATATGATTATAATAAAATTGGAAACACAAATATTTTATATGATTTTAACATGTTCAAATCAACAAAAAAGTACTGATTAATCACAAGCATTCACCGCTGGATCAAAGCTCTGTGTGAATGTCTTGAAGTCGGAGAGGATGGGTCCGAGTTGCACGTGTGTGTGTTGCGTGTTCATGAGGATGCTGAGGAGAGCTTGTGTGGCACACGCATTGTTTATCACCTGTGAAAGAAGAGGGAGATAAGGATGGGAAAGGGGATGTGTGTGGATAAGTTATAAAAAAATAAAGTTTAGGAAAAGGATTAAACAAAATATTTGGTATTATAAAACATTTAGGTTCTTCAAAAATATAAATTAAAAAGATAAACTATTTAAATTCATTAAAAATAACAAAGTATTAGAGCAACAACCTGTTTGGCAAAGAATAACTTTTCAAGACGCCTGTCTTTCACCACGGAACCTTGTTGCTGCATGTGAGGCTTCCACTTAAAGAGGAATATCAAGCCATGCACAGGTCTAAAAGGAATTTATAAATTTAATTAATGAATTGAAATCTATAGAAATAGTTTTAAAATCTTGAGAGGCGTTAAGTGTATGATCCAAAATTAATTTATTGGCTAAGACTCTTAGAAAATTACTCAATATTGCAATGAATTTTGTCTAATTGAAGCTAAATACCTCATAAAAGTAAAAGTTTCGGGTTCAAGTGACCATATTTCTTCAACTTGAGCTCCAGTAACACCTAAAAAATAATATATATCCCATTTAACTTATAATAATTTATAAGCCAAAGCATGAACCAATGAGCTATCATAATGAGTTAAATATTCAAAATAGTTTTGATAGTTTAATAATTATATATAATATTGATAAAAAATAATTTTTTTACCAAATTGAGTAATTAATTCACTGAACACTCCAGGATCACTTTCAATTAGACACCAATCGCCGGCGGAGGCCATTTTTTATTCGTGATGAAAATTAATCTAAAGAAATGAAGTTATGAGAGAGATGTGATAGAGGGGGTTTGATAATATTAAGTTCTTGTTTTAAAAAAATATTTATAACTACAGATTTTTTTCAAATCAGTATCTTATTTATTTTTTTCTTCCATAAATTTTTTTTATAATTTTTTAATTCGGAATTATAATAAAATAATTTGAATATTTTAAAAAAGTTGAGATTCAACAAAAACTAATGAAATTATAAACCAATTTCAATAACCTGTTATTCTGTTAACTACCAATACCGCGCTTCAAAAATAGGGTAAAACCTGTAGTAAGATCTGGTTTAATGATCATGTAAGCCAAAAATATTTTTTAATCTACTGTATGACAAGCACAAAAGTTAATTTATTTCTTTAGAGATATTTCATATTTAGAGTATACAAATAATGAAATATGGACTATTACTTTAAATAAAACTTAGCAACTTAAGCAAAACATTTCTGGCAAAAAAGTTTTTGGTAAAAACAATGTATTGGAAATATTATATATTTTAAGGTAAGATATTTTAGTTTTTCAACTTAAACTCAGATTTTACTGATTCATCTATTATCTAAATATAAATGGCTACACCAGTTGATTGGCTTAAAATGCCCTACATTCATAAGTTTTAGTCTATAAAGTACAGTCTTGTCTACAGACAAAAATATATATTTTTTTACCTTCCATATTTCAACAACAATCTGTCCTCAAATACAAACACACAAACAATCCATAATACATATTCAATATAAATATACATATAGAAAATGTATAAAACATTGAAAAGGTATATATACTATATATTATATAGGCCCTATAATATAGGGCATTGAAAAATATTCCAATCAACTTTAAAGTTATATATATTAAAAATTATTGTGAAAAAATACAGTATATAAGAGCCTTGTTTTGGTTATTTTAATATAATAGACAACATCTTTTTTTTGAAATGTGACAAGAAAAATAATAATAGGGTTTAATATATAAATTTGGTATTTACAAATAAAACTTTAGTATTATATATTTGAAATTAAAAAGACAATACAGTTTGAGTATAGTTTTTTACAATCTTGTCCAAAAAACTTATAATCCTTCAGTTTAAATCCTACAAGATGGGAAACCGCATCTTTGAAAGGAGAAGCACACCAGAAGTATTTCCAAGTGTGTTTGAGGCGCCTTCTCCTGAAGAGGAGCAAGAGAGGAGAAGGGTGGTTGGGTTGTTGGCAATGGTGACTGATTTCTGGTTGTACCTTTTCAAGACATCCATAACACCCCTTCGCAACTCCGTCCAGGGCAGTGGTGAGTTAGTGGTGTGCAGTAACAGTAATTAGATGTTGATTGTAATTTTTTCCCCATCTATATTTTATTTTATTGAATTAATAAATTAAAATGTATTTATTAAAAAATTAATAAAATTATATTTTATTGTTATAATTATTAATTAATATTATTGTCAACATAAATATTACAAATTTATTCATTATTTTCATTTTTATTATTATTTATATTTTCTGAGGGTAATCCTAGTTTCAACAGTCCCACTTGGTTATCTCCTTGATGATACTTGAAATTTATTGCTTATGCATATTCATTTGATATCATTATCATCACCATATGACATCACAAATCCAAGTTTTAAGGATAGATGCGTATGCGTGCAGTGTTTTTGACTTCATCAAGCACAACTCCATCACCAAGAAGCTCCAAGTAACTTAATCATTCATCCGCCCATCTATTCAACCATTCATTTATTTATCTATCTATCCATCCGTCCATCTATTCACCAATCACTTAATTCATCCATCCATCTGTCCATCCATTCAATTACCTTTCCATTCATCCATCCATCCATCTACCCACCAACCAACCAACCATTCTACCAAAAAAACCATCCCACCATTCATCCACCACTACCACCAGGCCTCCTCCGTCATAACTTCCACCCAGCACTTCATCCACCCCACCATCCATCCAACCACTCATTTATCCCACCATCCGTTCACCCACACCACTCTACCATCCAGCCCATCCAACCATTCATCCACACCATCCATCCACCATCCATCCACCATCCATCCATTCATTCATCCCACCATCCATTCATCCACACCATCCATCCACAACCACCACCAGGCCTCCTCCATCATCACTTCCACTCAGCACTTCTTCACCTCCAAGAAGATTTTCACCTTTTCCACCATTACCGACGCTGTTCTCTACTTTCCATCCTCCATCATTGTATGATGATGATGATGATGATTGTGATGATGATGGCGATTGTGATGATGATGGTTATGATAATGATAATGATGATGATGTTTATGATAATGATTATGATGACGATGATGATGACGATGACGATGAAGGTGATATGATGATGATGATGATGGAAAATAAATAACTTTAAATTTATTTTCATTAACTTCCTTCAATAGCTGTAATATAACAGAACTTTTTAAATTACTACTACTAACAACAACCTCATTACCATCATCATCATCACCCCCAAGGTGCCTTACAACAGCATCAACAACAGCATTTGGCTGCACGAAAACGACCAGATGTTCATGGAATACATCGGTGCGTTTGCAATCACAACAAAACCAATTTGAAAATTGACGTGCGATAAGCCAAAAAGATATGGCGGGAAAAATAATAATAATAATAATAATAATAATAAATATTTAAAATAATGACATTGAAATGATATTATGAAAAATTTAATAATGAAAGGTAAACTTCAGTAACCTGTACCAAATTTGCCGTACTTGTCAATTTCAGTTTTTTTACCATCCATTAAAACTATTACCAAAACCACCTTAACAACTACTATCAAAACCATCTTTACAACTACTACCATCACCACTCTTACAACTACTACCAAAACCATTTCAACAACTACTACCATTACCACTCTAAAACTACTATCAAAATTATCTCAACAACCCCTACCAAAACCATCTCAACAACCCCTACCAAAACCATCTTAACAACTACTACTAAAACCACTTTAACCACAACTACTACTATCACCACCCTCCAGGTTACGTTCCCATCCACCCAAGCGACCTCATCAACCTCCTGGAGCGGCCAAGCAGACTCTGCTATAATATGATGTATGCCTCTAGATGATGATGATGATGGTGATTGTGATGATGATGATGATTATGATGGTGGTAGTGATGATGATGATGGTGTTGATGATGATGATTATGATGATGGTGGTGATGATGGGGATGATGATGATGGTGATGATAATGGTGAGTAAGAAGGAGGAAGAGGTGGTAATGATAGCAGTGTTGTTTGTGCCTTCCTTCAATCCATATCACCAAGTCGTGATGGAATAATTGATTCAGTATCTTTGATGGTTTATCTAACCATTCACTCCAGTTCCTCAAATTGTAATACTTCCTCGTAAGCTCATAATGGCGGGTTACCAGCTCAAAATCCGTCGTTACTATTCCTTTGCTGCTTTGCCGCTCATTTTCTGGAAAATCTCGTTTTTTGGAAAAAAAGAAAAAAATAGTTTGTGATCAAAGAACCTGAATCGTATTAACATCACTACAGAACAATTGCATAATCATTTTTGTTCAGTAATTCGGCATTTCAAATAAATCATTTAAATTAAACGAGTATTAATTTATTTTGTCAATTATTTATTCAATTAGCCATTTTAAATAGTTTATGTTTGTTTCGTTTTTAAATTTTAAATATTAACTTGTTATCGTGCATATCCTTGTTGTTTCTTATCGCATTTGTGATAACCTTTGTAATACTGATTTCACACTTTGGCCATTTCGGCTTCCTTTCGCTTGAGATTATACATAAATCATGAGTAAATTAATGCTTAATAAAGTTATAATTCAACTAAAATAAAATGATAAAATTTATATAGAGCCAGTTACTAAATTTATAAATTTTACAAATTTCTGACATTACTTTGAGAATTTGATGAATGATCGTTTTGCTGTTCTGCAAAGCCCTTCTCTGCAACACTCATTTCATACATCGATATTTTGACATTTTTTTGAAATATATTTGAAAGATTATATATAATATATAAACTTTTATTATGGCATGTATAAATATTAAATATATAAATAAATTATACAACTTGAAATGACTATATAATAGAAATTTATAGAGTTTAATAATTTATTGATTTAGATCATTTATAATTTATTATATTATTTAATTCAAGTTTTTAAGATTTAATTTATATTAGATAATATCTTAGATTTATTTTCTCATTTGCCAGACCACAATTCTCCGACTTGATTTCAAACCGCACTGATTGATTTATTTTTATTATTTTTATTGGTAACTTTTATTCCTTGAAATAAATTCTGATACTAAAAGAAATACAACATACAAAAGCATAGCAGAGCTGTATAATTAAGACTATAATGAAAGTGTCTACCTTTTACATTTTTCGATAAATATTTCTAAAGAAAAACCGTCTGAAAATTGCCTCTAAAGTTGTGGACTGTTGCATTTCAAAAGTATTTAATTCATTTAATTAAATTTCAATGTCACCCAAAAAACCTTTAAAGTTGTTTAACGTTATTATTCCTTTTTTAATACTATTGTTTTCATGCATACATCACTATATAAATGAAGGACGACTGTCAAACTGCCCATAGAAAGCTCAGTTTTCCTTGTTCTTAATTTTGATGCTAAATAAAATATTTACAAATATTCTGAGTTTCTTTTTGTTAACTTTTATTTGAAATAAGACTTTAAAATATAAAAATATAATTTTGTTTAAATAGTGCTTTATTCTTTGAAAGAGATTATTATAACCAAGTTCTTGACCGAGTGGTCTCGAAGCTCGTCCGGATTTACGCCACGTTGATAATATTCCCCGTTGCATTGTATTGTATCTTAAGTTCCATGCCACACCACTCTTAAATGTATCTCACCTCCTACATAAAGATGCTACGTTTATAGTTTAAACTCTTCTTGTTGCTGTTTATATTTCTGTGTTTTTCGTTAAATATAAAAAAAAGCAAGCCACAAAGGTACATTTTGGAAATTATTAAACTTTCATCTCATTAAAAACTATATACATTAATACTCTCATTAAATTGATTGATGATATTGTTAATTTTCTTCATGAAAATGTGAGGGAGTATAGAGTGTTCTGATTTAAAGAAAGGGAATCAGATGAAATATATATTTTTGGAATCGATTAAATTTCAATTATTATGAACAAACACACACATAAATACATAAACACATACAGACACACACACACACACACACACACACACACACACACACACACACACACACACACACACACACACACACACACACACACACACACACACGCAAAAAAGACACACACACACTGAAGGAAATTGAATTAAGTAAGTAGGAAGTCGAGGAGATGAGCAGAGTATTAATCAGATGATGGTGATGACGATGATGGTGATGATGATGATGACGATGATGATGATGATGATAATCATGATGATGAAGATAGAATTCGTGATTAAGTTGATGAAAATGATAAAGATAATGTTTCTGATAGTAAAAAGACGCTAAGACAAAGAAAGTGGATAAACGAACATTTACTTATTGATTAAAAAACGGATCTCGTTTAAAAACCCTTCCTCCCAGAATACCCGTTTTAAATTCGAAATAAAAC
>OX030962.1:8477461-8619961 GCA_943735955.1 Piscicola geometra
GAATTAACAGCTAAAGACACCGAAACAAGTCTTGTCGACTCTGCAACTTCTGCCTTACCTTCAACAACCTCTGAAATTGCAACAACAACAGCATCGCAAAATCAACTAATTTCTCCTATTACTTCACAACCAACAACAACAGCAACAACAGCAACAACCACAACAACTTCACCCTCACCAGCCAAATCAATCCTCCTCTCTGGTAATTCTCCACTCAGAATGGGAGCAAGGTTCATTAATGCTTTATAAATTTAGAGTTTTTCTATTAAATAATTTTTTTTTAATGAGTGACATAAGCTATATATAAAGTAAAATAAAACTGAAAATATAATTAAAATTTATAGCTTCAAAACCATCGTTTTGCATCGGTTCAAAAGATTGAAAAATAGGAGCTACAGAACTATATACTATAAACTTTAGCAAGAATCAACAATTCAAAGCCACGGCCTATCAACACACAATACTAAAACAAGCGCCAAATAAATTTCAAAAACTTTCAAACAGGATTCAAACGAAGGGAAAACCAGGTGGCATGCTGCGATTTGGTCCACTGCCTTCGAAGAAGGAGCCAGTGGAGCGTGAAAAGGTGAAGATGGGTCCGTGCTTTACGCCTGAAGTGTTTGGTATCATTATCAGCATGTTCCTGCAAGATGCTCCATTCCTTGTGCTCAGGTTTAAAAAAATCATTTCCACAATTTATTTTTCGTGAAATTCCCATTTTAATTTGACGTATGATTGAGTTAGCCCAAATAAGTTAGCCTAATTTGAAAGCATCTTAATTTTTTGAAACTTAAAAAAATTCTTTAGATTCTTCCTTATCCACCTTTTTCTCCAGTTTTATTTATAATTTATTTTTGGCATATTTCCCACTTTTTCATTTTCTCTCACCACTTTCTAACACTCCACCACTCCCAACCACTTTAACCCTATGCCCTCCACTCTTCTTACCACCACCTTTTCAAATCCTCAATCTTTCTCACCCTTCCCCTTCCAACCCACACAGACTCCTTCTTATCTTCCAGTACGACGTCGTCAGCTACACCAACATGTTTTTCACGTGCAAAAACTCTCTCGTTTGCCTCCTTCTCACCTACCGACTCACCGTCATCCAGATTGAAAGGTGCATCCATCCATCCATCCATCCATCCATCCATCCATCCATCCATCCATCCATCCATCCATCCATCCATCCATCCATCCATCCATCCATCCATCCATCCATCCATCCATCCATCCATCCATCCATCCATCCATCCATCCATCCATCCATCCATCCATCCATCCATCCATCCATCCATCCATCCATTCCATCCGCTCTCCTATCCATCTTTCCATGCAACCTCCATCCACTTTGAAAACCACTTTTGCATTCATTATTCAATCCCATTTTAAAATTCATGTTCAAATCATCCTTCAATTGCATTTATTTATTTATCTTCTATGTGTTTAAATTATTTCCTTGTTGGTCTTTTAACTAATTTAATTAACCATTTTTCTCATCTATTCTTTTCTACAACCTTTCAAAAATTCATTTTGAAAGTTACAATTTAATTAACCTATCTAAAAAACTTCTCAGAAGAAAAAAACCATCAAACCTTCAAAACTAAAAAAATAATTGTTACCGAAGAAGCTAAACTCCACCCACAAACCAACCTTTTCACACCAACACTCTAACCAATCACTCCACACCTTACAAACAACTACTCCACAACAACTACTAATCACTCCACACCCAACTACCAACCACTCCACAACAACTATCAACCACTCCACATCAACCATCTCCAGATGCACTCCAGTGGTTGAAGACAGACGCAAGAGAAGGAAGGAGAAGAAGGAGGAGAAGGAAGGAGCACTCAGTGGCTTGATAGTGTCATTCGGAGGTCCAGGAGGCAAAGAGAAGTCAGGCAAAAAAGGCAAGGATGCAGTTGATTTGTACTACCACTACTCCACTAAGGTTTGGTGAGCTGTTGGGATGTTGGTTTGTAGCTGCTTAGTGTTGGTTTGTTGTGTCATCTTTTAACTTTTACAAGTTTTTGATCGTTATTATAATGTTGGGACTTGTGGAATATAAAATATAAAAGCCTTTTGCATCTTTTTAGGAGATGGGGGTCGATGTATATGGACTTCCAAATTATTCACAGCGCTCAACATTCTCAACATTCATACCTCATATCCTAGAACTACAAACTCTACATTCACTTCCATAACAGATTAGTTGCTTTTTCCCCACCAATCTTCAATCCACCTAACGATCACTGCAGGTTCAACTCAAAGAATACACAGGTAAAAACGCCACCCGGAAAAAGAAAGACTACACAATCCACGAGAAATATGACGTCATCAAAGACTCGGAAAACGACCTCTGTGACTGGTTGAAAGATGATCACGATGACGATCTCGATGAGCTGATTGGTGCGAAACTAGACCAAGCTGGAGTGCATTTCTGGGACGATGACCTGTATTGGAACATATCCATCACTTCCGCTCCCGACCGGATGGACCTCGATGCCCTCCACCAGTACTATTGAAGATCTTTGCTCTGCCAAATAATTATTCGTTGCTAAGTTACTTATTAGGACATTTTAACAGTTTTTCCTTGGCTGAATTAGAGTTTTAGTACCATAATGAATTCATATAACTTTAAAATTCACTCAAATTTTCTTAGCTGAAGCATTTGAAGTAGTATTTGTTACTTTATTTTCCAATGTTTAACTCATATTTCTAGTTTAGTATCGTAAAAAGCTCTTTGTTAGAAAAAAAACATTTTGTCTAAGATTTTTTCATCAATTACACAGACCAGTCAAGAGTATATCAAAACGTATAGATATAAAAAGCTACAGATCATGATGTTTGTATAAAACGCTTAAAAATCTACAGGCAGATTATGTCTTCAGACGTTAAAGAATTTTATAATAAAAAAAATAACTTTTTATAAAGATGCGGGTGAAAACGATCAGTTGAATGTGTGTTGTTTAAGATATTAAATTATTCAAAACTAAATACTTTAATATTATTATAACAATTCTATTGAAATATTCATTGACAGACTGTAACAAGTTCGAAATATAAATTGTATAATGTTCAAACTTTCGGACAGTATAACACAGAAATCGTCTAAAATAGAGGCATCTTTAGTGATTAAACAATAGTTGAGGTGGTTGAAGGCTTAAATATCGGCATAAAACCTTAAAACTGCATTTTATCAAATAAATGTACTACAATAGATTTGATTACCATTCATAGAAACATCCTAAAATGCCATGAAGTTAACGCTGAAAATAAACGCGAATTTCCAGAAATATTAAGCAAGAGACAACGGCAATTAAATTGAAATGAAGAATAATACTAATAATTTGGCTCATATTTAAATAAAAGAAACGAAGAAATTGTCTGCAAATTCTGGACGATTAAATGAAGCATTGAATTGGTTGTGAAGAAAGATTGTGGATGCTTTTTAGAGATTGGTGGGTTGTAGTATGGGAATTGTAGCTGGAGGGAGAAGGGTTTAGTGAAAAGATTATTATACTCTTAGTAGTGGGTGGACTGTAGTAGGTAGGATGCAGTTGGTGGAGTGTATTGGGTGAGATGTAGCGGATAGTTGTAGGGAGGGTTGTATTGGGTGGGTTGTAGTGGGTGGTTTTTAGTGGGTAGGTTGTAGAAAGAGGATGTAGTAATTGTGGTGAACAGGCTGCAATGTGGCCTTTAGTTTGTTGAAATGGTATATGACCTTAATAAGGCATGAAGAATTACTTTATTCCTGTTTGCTATAAACAAGAGATAATGGGAGTCGGCTGTGATGGTGTGGTAGTGTCGTAAAAGGTTGTGTATCAGTGATGTGTACAATGGATTAGTCAAATTTTTAAGCAGTGGTTGGCTGTTAAGATGGTGAATTGTAAGGTAGATTATTTGGAGCTGGGGCGTGCCATGTGTTCCAAATTATAGCGTGTACGTTTCACAAACGCGAAAAAAAGTAAACATTTAAATATTTGCAGAAAAGTTTATACTAGTGCATAGTGAGAACAACAACAACAAATGTGAAAAAATACACTTATTCTGACTGGTATTCCTATGCAAACATAAGATCGATTATTATTATTTTTGTTTTTCGTTTTTATTTTTTATTATCAAACGTATGAGCGTTCGAATAACTGACGATTAATTATAGCGATGAAGCGGTAGTTAGTGCTAAAAATAACTTTATTTTAATTTTAAAATATAATTAAAATTCAAAAAAATAAAATTTTATATTTTAAGATTTTGACATTGAGAAGTGCATCGTGTAAAAAAGAATTAGAAAAAATGGGAAATATGAGAACACATATTAAAACTGGTTTTACGCTGGAAGAGGAAAGTGTTTTAACAACAAAAAATGTCCTTATCGCTATCTTATATTATTAACTTTATATAACTTAACTATGTATTACATTTATGATTAGAAATTCAATTTTTAATTTTTTTAATATATAATTTTGGTTTGTTGATTATCGATTTAGTTCATTTTATTTATTCTCGGTTTTTTTGCTATATGTACCTGGGGGATGAAAAAATTAAATTAAAAAATATTTTAAAATCAATATTTTTATTCAATAAAAATAGTTCAAAAATCATTTTTCAGACCAATACAATGTATGTGATACATGTTCATTTTCAAATCAACGCTTAACCCTTTCAATCATTCACTCATATTACATCACCCCCATATTTTACATGACATCAACAGTACGCCCCACCCAATTCCCCCCTCCCCCCAACCTTTCTCTTTGTATCCAGTGACATAGCCAGTACCATCGGGTACATCTCTCCTTCCCGCAATTCCCTTCCCTTTTCCCTCTTCATCGAATCTTTCCTTGTGAGTTCCGGTGAACTTGCTCGAGTCTGTGAGTCTTTCCACCGCTGCACTTTTCACCACTTTCTGATGGCGACAGGTGATCGGGTGGTGGCATGATTGTAATGCACGTGCGTGTATGGTGCGAGTAGTATTGTTGGCGGAGGTTTTAATACTTATTTTTTTCGGTAGAACAAAAATTGGAACTATTAATTCGCTTTTCTAAATAATTAATCAACCAAATGGTTGTCAACACTTTTTTTTTCAAGCGTTCCTACAAAAAGACCAATTCCATCCATTTCTAATCATTCTCTCTTCTACTACAAAGCCCAATTAATTCACCCAACTATCTCCAGTTCACCATTGAACCACCAACCAATTTCCATCGATTGACCCACCCATCTCCACCTCACCGCCATTGAACCAACCACCCAAATATTGAAACCACACCCGCCCAGCCACTGTGGCCCCATGAACGCATGGTCCTTTTCCTTTCGAGATGGCTTCCTTCAGCTTCTCCAGTCCTGCCTCGTCGCCCGGGTACTTCTTCGCCGCCAGCAACTTCAACGCTTCTTCGAACTGAGCGAAGGTTATCTTACGCCTGTTGGAGTGGTGGGAAGAGGAGGAGAAGAATGTAGAAGTCATGGGGCGTTCGGGGTTTTGATTGGATTTGTTTGCTTCGTGGAGGGAAATGGTTGGAGAGGTTATGTTGGTGGGTAAGATGAGTTGGTTCAGTTGATAGCTTGGTATTTCACTCAAATTTTTACATTACTCCCCACTCTTCCACTCACGCCAAGTTAATAATATTCTTAATTGTATTGTATTTGCATTCCACCTCTAATACCCAAGCCACTCCTTACTCAGCCTTGGGTTTGACTTTGGTGAAGATGATGTCCACATCGGTGGCAGTGAGCTGCTTATCGAGGAGGTGGAGGTCTTTGGTCAGTTTGGCAAATTTTGACCCGTCCATCAGAAGCGCCGTTTTGGCGGGTGATTTTTCCGAACCAAATGAGCAAAAAGATTTGAAAACTTGATCCATTTTTGGATGTTCTCTGGCATTTGGAGGATGTAAGGAATGATGTGAGTATATTATTCGGGTTGATTTAGTATTTTTCTTGTTTGGTCATTTTGTATATAGTTTTTTGATGAATGAAATTTTTTTTTGTTGGTTTTTATATTTTTTACATTTCAATACTTTGTCATTTATTTGAGATACACGTTTTCTTATTTTCTGATAGAACCAATATTATTTTCATGTTGGTTGATAAGGAAGCGGGTTTTTAGGTATTTTAAATATTGAACTCTACGTTAACTTCCCTTTATCAGACCAAATAAGATTAGATGATGATACAATATATTTGATTAGATAAGAGTTTTGGTGTTGTATTAGTTTAAATATTTCAATATTCATGAATATAACGGTAAAATTTATTAAAAAATCTTTTGATGGAGATAATAGGAATATTAAAAAACTATAAAAAATATTAATTTTTTCAAAGTGAAGTTTTTAGAGCTTTAATGGATATGGATAAATGTTAAGATTTATCAAACATCAATAAAAAATTGAATTACCTTCAATTAAAATAAACTATAATCATTACCTTTAATTAGTAAGTTAATCCAATTATAGATTCAGACACGTAGAAAAAAGTCAATAATCCAATAAGAACTCCGATTAATCCATTCGCTGCAAAAGATTTAAAACTCTTCTTGCACATTTAAACACGCCTACTTATGGTGTACATATCACATACGAATTTCAGATGGGAAATATTTTCAATATAATATTACGGTATATTCCAATATATATTGCCTACTTCCCAATGCATTCTATATTATTCATTTCAAAGGAAGGCTTTAAGCGTACATCCCCTAGTGTACAATATCGAGCTGTGTTGCATCCATTCCAATTGTAGCCATGATGTGAATGTATGTGTGTGGGTATATATTTATGTGTGGGTATATATTTATATGTGGGTATATATTTATGTGTAGATTTATATAGAGTTTATAAGTGTGAGTTTTTGAATTTTAACTGTAAAAACCAAATAAAAAACCGCACTCTTTCACCTCTCAACTCTTTAAAAAATTCTAATAGCATCAAGTTACAAATTTAGTATGATTTGAAATATAATTATTTCTGGTCTAATTTGCTAGTTTCCGTTTTTCTATTATTTTAGGATTGAAAAATTAGATGCGTCTTATACATGGTGTTTTTATGGTATTTGTTTAATTCAACATTTTTTCTTTATCCCAATATATCGTTTTCTCAAACATTGTTTCCAAAGTGTATTATACAATAATTTTTGATTTATTACGCGGACTAGAAAATTAAATTAATTAAAATTTACATAAAAACAAATGAAGGTACTGAAATAACAAGTTTCACTCGAAATAACTTAGTTGTAAAACGCTTGGCGTTTGACTGACTAGCATTGCTTCTATTCCTACCATCGCCCAAGTGCGTAAGTGTTCCAAAAGAGACTTGCACTTCATGGGTGACAAATTGTATCTCTAGTTTAGTCGTATTTTAAATTTAATGGAGTCTCCGCTTCATTAAGACAAACCAACGCATGTTTAATGAAAAATCTATTTAAATTTTAATTTTAAACAATTTATTTAATTATTAGTAGAAATGTTCTGTGCATGCGATCTGCATGGACAACTGTTATAAAGTTTACTGGCCTTAATAATTAAGGCTTTCTGAATTTTAATGAGTCTTTTAGAAATATTTTCAAAAGTATACCATTATTTTTTTAAATCCCTTATGATAAACATTTTTTCAAAAAAAGATACAAATTATGATTAAAAGAGAACATTAGTTAGTGATAGGATGGTCAAAGCTAGACATTGTCAAGGTCAAAACACTCTTCTGAATTTAAACTTCCTTCCTTTCTAAAGAAACTATCATCATAATCATTATTAGAACCCTCTTCATAGTCTTCATCATCTTCACCATCCTTTTCATAATTTGCATCAATGAATCCAAAATCACAATATCCCCCATCAAAAGCCCCTCCTTCCACACTGAGTTCCTTGAGAAGACGAACAGCAGGATCATCATCACCAGGAGCATCCATCCAGTCCTTGACCTTGATGGGAATGTTGTCAAGATGAAGGTCTTCAAAGGAAAGGTCGTGGATGGACACTGCGTCTCTCGAGTCATCTGAAAGGATGATACGTAAAAAAGATTATGTTAAAAAAATTAACACCAAAAAGCTGAGTAATTTAAATTTATTTTTCAATTGATGATAGTCTAAAAAATATTATGAAAGAATTAAATAAAATAAAAAAAGTTGAGAAATATAAAGAAAGAGTTTGAATGTAAAGCCACCTGCTTGGCCCATCGTGTCGATGTCTTCATAGCAGCCAGAGTCATCTGCCACGGTGGCTTCTGCAGTCTTTGTGAACAAGCACTTCATTGATGCCTGTTTGTTTGAGAACATTTTAATTGTGAATAAAAAACTATTTTAATGTTGTAAAATTTAAAAAACATGAAAAAAACAATTATTTCTTTAGAAATTTGTAAAGTGCTAACGATTTGTGGTTTCTGGAATGAGAGTGCATGAGAGGTGGGAGGGATGCGAGGTGTGGTGTTGCTCACTAAGTCCAGAGCCCTCCTCTTCACTGAAGCACCCATCTTCAATGCGCCTTTTTTTATTGAAAAAGTGTTTATATTTATTATTTTTAAATATATGAGTGTTTAAGCAGATTAAATCATTAAATACACTGTATGTATTTGTAATATAAAGTTTATATTACAAATACATACATTTGAAATTCAAATTTTGAATATAAACGGAAATATTCTTTTATATTTGAAAGATATTCAAACTTTGTGCTCTGGGTGTTCTTGGAATTAAATTTCCTTCAAACATGTTTTCGTTGTTAATCATTTTAAAATTCCCGAAAAAGACTTTAAAGTATTTTAAAAACCGCTAAGTGGTTTAAATCTTTGTTCTGACTATGACTAAAAGGAAACTTTTTTTATTTCAAAATTATGAGTTAAACACCATATACATACAGTGATATATACTATATATATATGTTAAACACTGAAAAAACAAATTGATATTAATATTTTTACATTTTTACCAAAATACAGAATAAAAATATAATTAATTAACTTTTAACATAATAGACCTGTTTCGTATCCATACAAATCAATTTAATTTTGTAATACCCAGAAATCAAAATGAATACTAAAAATCAGTAAGTTTTTCCGATTATCAACTGTCAATATTGTCAAATTGGCAATAAGGAATGTGATTTATTTTATACTGGCCTAAATTATTAATCTCTCAATAATTTTGACAATATATAATATAATTGCTATTATAATATTATAAAAATAAATAATATAATATATAATATTATTTTAAAAAGTGAGCTTCCAGTCAGATCTGTTTCTTTTATTAACAACCTCATTCTATCTAAAAAGGTCTAGTCACTAGTCACTAGACTCTAGTGTTTAATAATCTTATTATTGGATTAGATAATATTTGTAAAACTAATTGAAATTCATATAAATATTGCTTAATCATCAGATTAGTCAGATTTTCTGTCTAAGATTAAAACAATATCAATTATAACATCATTATTTAAATTAAGCTAATTAAATTACAAATTAATCTAATTTATTTAATACCAATAACACCAACCATAGAGCATGACATCACGTAATCGAGTGGGTTGTTTAGTCAAACCCAATGCCAAGGTCAAGAGTGGTGGAGGGGTGGCTGGTGGAGGTAAGGTTGTTTCTGAAACCCAAAAAAGTAAATTGGGTGATGGTGAAGGTGGTGATGTTGGTGAAGTGAGGGAAAATGATGATGGTGGGGTTGGTGAGATTGAAAAAAAGAAAGCTAAAGTACATTTAAAAAATAATCTTATCAATAAATTCAATAAAAATGTAAATACAAAAATAAAAATAGGAAGTAATGAAGCTGATGATGATGATAAGGATGGTGATGAGAATATAGAAAATGATGAACCAGTAAAAGACACATGCAAAGATACTGAAAATTATTCTATTAATAGAAATAATAAAAATAAGGATGATGATGATAATAAATATATTAATAGTACTAATGATTATTATAATAA
This sequence comes from Piscicola geometra, assembly GCA_943735955.1. Lineage (NCBI taxonomy): Eukaryota > Metazoa > Annelida > Clitellata > Hirudinida > Piscicolidae > Piscicola > Piscicola geometra. Next base: position 8,487,393 of record OX030962.1, read on the forward strand.
TTCTAAATATAAGGATGATGATGATGATGATGAAAATGATGGTAATGATGATAGTATCTTGATGATGAGTGATGAAGTTAGTGAGAGAGCTAGCCACTTCTACCACATCACGTAATTAATTTTATTTATTTATTCATTAATTCACTCATAATTATAACTGATTTATAAAAGAATAAATTCTTGTTAAAATAATACAACTATAATATATTTGGCGATTTTTTAATTATTTAATATAATTGATCATGATCCTCATTCACATCATCATCATCATTATCATAATCATCATCATCATCTCAACAGAAAAAGAAATCTAGAAAAGTCATCATCATTATCATCACTATCAAACATCGCTACAAAAGCCAACACAACTTCTTCTGATGAAGATGATGATGATGATTATGTTGGTCATGATGATGATGATCATACTTTCGACAGACATTATTTCGAGAGAGGTAGTGCAGGGTTCATGGATAAATACAAAAGAAACTTTAATAATAATAAGAATAATAATAATAATTATAAGGATTATAATAACATTAATAATAATGATAATAAAGAAGACATATTGGCAGTGTGGAGGAGAAGGAGGAGAATAGAGAGACTGAAAGGTCAAGAGAGAGATGGAAGGAGGGGAGATAAGGCAGGAATGGTGGATTGTGGTGGTGAAGAAAGGAGGGTGGATGAAAGAGTGGGAAGGAGGACAGAAGATGATGGTGGAGGAGTGATGGAGGCCTCTTGGTATGATGAGAAAGTCGAGAAGGTTTATCGCATGTTGCAGAAACAATCAACACAACAACAACAACAACAACAACAACAACCACCGAAACAAATACCGCAACAAAAATCTTCAGGAAAAATTTATTACCAAGAACCTACGATACAACACCAACAACCACTACCGTTTCCCTACCAGCCACCACAACAACACCAACAACCACTCCCACTACTTCCACTTTTGCAACAACCACAACAACAACAACACCAACAACCACTCCCATTACTACCACTTTTGCAACAACCACAACAACAACAACAGCAACAACCACTCCCACTACTTCCACTTTTGCAACAACCACAACAACAACAACAACAGCAACAATTCATTCCTAACCCCCAACCTCAATACTACCAAGATCCTCAACAACACAACTTGATACTTCAACAACAACAACTATTGATACAATTCATGCAACAACTACAACAACATACAGAAGAACATGCATTGAATAGTAAGGAGCGATATGTTGACGGAGAAACAACAAAAACTAAAAAAATACAAACAACAACAAAAGATCATAATACAGAGTCAACAACACTTCAACCAACAACAACAACAAAAACAACAACAAACACAACAACAAACACAACAACAAAACAACATCGAGACAAAAATCATGTAAATCAAACTTACATTCGTTCATGGATTGAGCAACAGAAAACTAACAAAAGACTACGATTAGAACAAGAAAAAATAAATAATGAAAAACAAAAACAAAGGCTCAACAAATTTAAAAAACAGACCTACAACATTGAAAATTATAACAACAAGAATAATAACAATGATCAAAATAATAATAAATACCATAATGATAATAATAAAGAACTCTATCTCATTGATGATGAAAAGCGAAAAAACAACTCAAACAAAAAGCATGATACAAACATTAACAACAATCAAAACAACAACAACACCATTCCCTCCATCAACCCCACTCACAGCAAAAACAACAAAAACACAAATCTCTCCCTCAACCCCACCCAAAACAACAACAACCACACTCACAACAATAACAACAACATCACTCTCCCCATCAACCCCACCCAACACAACAACCCCACCCAACACAACAACCCCACCCAACACATCAACCCCACCCAACACAACAACTCCACCCAACACAACAACCCCACCCAACACAACAACAACATCAACGACAGCATCATCAACAACACACACCTCGTAGAGTTACTGGAGATATCCGACGGCGAAGAAGAGAAGGAAGATGCAGTGCTGATGATGATGCGCCAGCGGAGAAACCACGTGCTGGTGCAACTAAGAGCTTTGATGACGTCAGAACGGCCATGATGCTGTAGTCATAGTAATGATGATGGAGATGATGATGATGCTGAGGCTTGTATGGGAACAGTTAATGTCGAGAAATGAAATAAATTGAGAAAAATCATTATCAACATCGAGCGGGCGCAGCTAAGGAACAAATTAGAAGCCCATATTTCGTAATTGAATATCTTTTTTTTTCCCTTCTGCATTTAATCCTCTTCATGAAAGTAGCATCTCTAATAATAATATCAGTATTATTAATAATACAATAATAACAATATTAATATTATTATCTCCATGAAGAGTAGCATCTCGAAGTTTTCATCTGACAGAAATGATCTCTTGGCACGTGAGATGTCTGCCCATTGGAAAAGCACCTCCCACCGCAGCACTTGAGGGCAACTGATTGAACCAATCCACCAAGAGTTTCTCACAAAGGAAGGCAGCATCTGTCAAGAAGTCCTTGCGTTGAGTCTCCAACGCGGCCTTCACCAAGTCTTTGGGCTTTGTTTGACAAGTGGCTTCGGCAGCGCTCTCTCGCTTGTGTCACACCGTCCAAGAAGTCTGAGTCATCCTCACCCACCTCATTCTCGTCCAGAGACCGCGTCACAAACAACGAAGTGTTGGCGAGGGCAGCCATCTCAAGCATGACCACTCTTCTTCGTCAAAGACGTCTCCGATGGTTAGGACACGTACGTCGGATGGATGATGGCCGACTTCCCAAAGACGTGCTATTCGGCGAGCTTGTCTCGGGTTGGAGAGCAACTAGCAGGCCATACCTTCGCTACAAGGACGTCTGCAAGCGCTGTCTATAAACCTATGAGTTTATGCCATGATTGATTTTAAATATGGTGTAAAAGCCTATAGAGCTTATAAAAAAGTCTGAAAGCTATTTCAATGGAAGAGCCAACGATTTATTCCATAAGAATGCACGGAAACGTATGAAAAATCTGTTACAATCTCAAAAGAACCTCGTTTTGTTGCTAGTTAGTGTTGGTTATATTGGGAATGGTAGTGGATAGTGATGAAGTGTTGTTGGTAGTGTTAAGGTGATGTGGTAGCAGCAGGGCAGTGGTATGTGGGTTGTTGGTTAAAAAGCATTAGTGTTATCATTAGTGACAATTGTGAAACACAGTCGCAGGGAGTCAATGAATTAAATTCCAAGTCAAACGTTTGATATCAATAAAATAATTAATTTTAATATAAAGACAAAAATAAATAAAAGTATTATAATCCTTACTATCACCGTATTTATCCTTAGGCTACTGATAAATACATATTTAAAGACAATTATTAACTGGTTAAATGTCTTAATAATTCGAAAATAAATTCGACACAACATATTTTTAAAATACGTGTTTGTATAGGATCTATCAAACTTAGAAATGCATTAACCATCAAAAATATGGTCTATAACAAGATATTGGAACATTTATTGTGTATATAATATCTTAAATAGGTTGATATTTATAGAAAAATACTTTTTAACACGTTCTGAAAGATGTCTTAATACGGAAGTATCAAATATAGTTTATTTTTGTGTGTGTATGTGTGTGTGTATGTATGTGTGTGTATATAAATGTGTGCGAGTGTGTGTATTTTTGTGTGAATGATGAGGAGACATAACATTATTAGTTGGTCTAGTGATGAATGGGAGATGTTGGTGGTGTCAAGAGAGAGAGATTGGATTGGGAAATAGAAAATAAATAAGCTTTCGAAGGCTTGGAATTTGATAGATACTTTGAGTATGATGGTAATGATGAGGAACATGATGATGATGATGGGGATTATGATGATGATGGAGGATGATGATGATGGTTGTGATGATGATGATGAGGGGTTATGATGCTGAGAGGGTTGTGAGTAACTGTTGTTGAAAAGTGTATAAGTGGAACGAATGAGTAATTAGTGAGTAATATAATAGATAGAATTTATGTATTATTATTATTATCATAGAATGTATTAATTTAGTGAGGTAATTAATGAGATTATTAATCTCTACTATAAATCATTTAGGATTCTATTTCGGGTACAAAAGTATCTAATTTCAATGTTAAATATTACTTTCCTTAAAAAATCTATCAATGACGATCTTAAAGAGTAAGAAAAAATTATTAAAAATTAATAAAAAAAGATAATATATATATACTCAAATGTTCGAGTCCATCCCTGTTAATGGGTAACTTTGCAAAACGTGAGAAAAGACATTAATGAATAGTTAAAATAAAACAAGAGAATTCAAAGACTTTTAAAAAGAGCTTTTGATTAAAACGTGCCGGAATAAAAGAATGAAATTGCCAATTTGAAAAGTGAAAACTGATTTAAAAAGATAGAACTCAATTTAACACTCACTAAAAGTGTTATAAATGGTATAAAGTCGACATTAAAAATAAATATTTATCAAATGCAAAACAAAAGATTAATAAAATCATTTTTCAAACTTCACAACTCATAAACCAATTACTAAAATGGTAGCCTGTGATTGGTTACAAGTGAACCAATAGAATGGCAGTTACTCCTTCCTCTCGATGTAATTGGACGGCAGCATTCCTCTCTCATTGGTCCGCATCACGGTGCCCAGGTACCAGCCGTCGTCGATCTTCTCCACCTTGCAACCAATGGAGGTTGGAGGTTTGGAAAATGAATTTAAAATAAATCAATAATGAGTTTCAAATGTATTTTAGAACTAAATGGCGCGTTTTAATAAAAAAGATCCACTAAAGAATAAAGCACTCATCGTCATCAGCACCCGCAATACTATCAGCACCTTCATCATTCTTCATCATCACCACTATCATCATCATCGTAAACATCATCATCATCATCACCACAATCATCATCATCACCACCTGTGTGATGACGTCAAATTCTTCAAAGGAAACTTCGTCATCGTCTTGCGCAGTGAAATCATACAGAGCCTGCCACACCCCCTGGAGTCATGGTGGTGATGATGATGATGGTGATTACGATGATTATAGGATAAACAATAATACATTTTAAATGCTTTTTAAATTATACATTTGGATAAATTAAAACATTTTAAAATGAAGATTGTGACGAAAAAGTGAATAAAAATGAATCTAACAGGAAGTGGTGTGGTAATGATCTCGTCATCATCTCCTTCCAAATTTTGTTGTTGTTGTTGTTTAGTGTTCTCACTTTCCTGTTCGTTTTCTTGTTCGTGATCCTGTTCTTGTTTGTTTGTTTCGTTGTGGTGTTGTTGTTGTTGTTGTTGTGGTTGAGGGGTGTTGTCATGGTGGTTGTTGTTGAGCAGATCAGGTTTGATGGCCGGTGCTAATGTTCTTGTAGTGAGATTTTGTTGCTGGTCATGTTTGTTAAATTGTTGCTCTTCTCTTTTGTAGTCATCATCTTTTTGCTTCTTCATTTCTTCTTTCCTCTTCATTTCTTCTTCTTCTTGTTGTTTTTTCAAGTTTTCATCTTCAAGTTCTAGTTCTTTTCTCTGCTTCTCCTCCTCTTCCTTCTTCTTCAACTCCTCTCTTTTCTCCTCCTCCTCTTTCTTCTTCAACTCCTCTCTTTTCTCCTCCTCCTCTTTCTTCTTCAACTGCTTTTTCTCCTCCTCTTCCTCCTTCTCTCTCCTTTCCTCCTCTTCCTCCTTCTCTCTCCTTTCCTCCTCTTCCTCCTTCTCTCTCCTTTCCTCCTCCATCTGCTTTATCGCCTCTTCCTTTCTTCGCAGTTTCTCTGCCTGTTCCCTGAGTCTTTCTTCCTGCTCTCTCAGAAGTCTTTCCTTCTCCTCAATCTCCTTACGGAGTCTTTTCTTTTCTTCAATCTCTTTACGAAGTCTTTCCCTTTCCTCCTCTTGTTTCCGAACCTTTTCTTCTTCTTCCTTCTCTCTACGAATCATTTCCAACTTCTCCTCCTCCTGCTCCTTAGCCCTCACTCCTCCATTCACTTCACTCTTCTGTCCATTCATCTCCCTCTCCACTGCCACCTTCACCTCCTCCACCAATCCTTCATTCATCCCCTCTCCACCAAACACTCCATCATTCAATTCTTCCCTCCTTCCCTCTCCCCTCTCCTCATTCTCTTCTTCCACCCTTCTGACGTCATCTTGACCTACTTTTTTCTTAACTAGGTCATAAGAGGGCGTGATCGATCCGTATTGGTTGTTGACGGGGTCATAGTCGGCAATCGAGCCAACCTTTCGGCTCGCCTGGGACACGCCCCCTTCCGCTGCGGCAAAAGAAAAACGAAACCTATTATTATTATTATTTATATTCTTTTTTATTGTTAATCAAACCTAATATTTTTATTTTTACTGTTCGTATATTGCCCTCTTCACTCTTTACCACCACCACCACTACTACTGCCCACCACCACAACCACCAACCACCACCACCACTACTACTGCCCACCACCACAACCACCAACCACCACCACCACTACTACTGCCCACCACCACAACCACCAACCACCACCACCACTCTCACCCACCACCACCACCACTCTCACCCACCACCACCACCACTCTCACCCATTCACCCACCCTTTCCACCACCACTCTCACTCATCCACCCACCCTTTCCACCACCACTCTCACCCATCCACCCACCCTTTCCACCACCACTCTCACCCACCCACCCACCCTTTCTACCATCACTCTCAGCCATCCACCCACACTTTCCACCACCACTCTCACCCACCCACCCACCCTTTCCACCACCACTCTCACTCACCCACCCACCCTTTCCGCCATCACTCTCACCCACCCACCCTTTCCACCACCACTCTCACCCACCCACCCACCCTTTCCACCATCACTGGAGTAGACCACAGAGTTTGCGATCGATCTGGCCGAGACTGGCGAGGGTCTCTCTCCCCCCACTGCCCCCTTCAACCTCTCCACCACCCTTGGCTTTGCTGTCAGAGTGGAGTGTCAAGTTGTTTTTAAGGGGACATACACACACACACACACACACACACATACATACATACATACACACACACACACACACACACACACACACACACACACACACACACACACACACACACACACACCACACACACACACACATACTCAATGGTGGAGTGGGTCTTGGAGTCTTATAATTAGTCTGGCTAATCATCGCATTCACCTGGGATGCCATGATGATGATGATGATGCTATTGATTATAATGATGATGCTGATGATAGTAGACCTAATATTATACTACTATAATAGAGCGTACATCTTTGCTGTTACTTTTCTTTCCTGAAGACCACCCCTTATTGCTATCTTTTCCCTTCCACCACCACTAATCACCTTTGCAATCCCTCCAAATACTTCTCCCTCCCCCTCCATCTCTTTCCCTCTTTTCTTCTCTTCCATTTCCCTCCTTTCTCCTTCCTTAATTCCCTCTACCTCCCCTCTCCTTCACTCTACCTCAACTCTACCTCCACCCTCCTCCCCTCGCACCTTCATCACTCGAGCAGTGACCGGGTCGTCTGACACCTCGATCTTGGAGCCTTTGATCTTCTTCTCAAACTCCTCGTGGTAGTGGACCTGGGCCGACAAGTAGATAGTCGAAATAAATAAGGGTGAAAGGTAGATGGTCGAAATAAAAAAAGATTAAAAGAAAAAACCCTAATGGTGTTCGTCTTACTAGTGTTATTTTGATTTTTAACTATGCATTCAAACATCATCATCATTACCAACACCACTATCGTCACCAACACCACCATCATCATTACCTACCTGGCTCTGCAACTTGGTGTTGTTGGCGATGCGTGAGATTTCAGGAGTCATGGCAACCGAGGTCGCCTTTGTCTTTGGGTAGTGCCTGTTCGTGAGGGAAAATATTTTTTTAAAGTTTAAAATAAATTTATAGTTGAAGTTTTTCATTCAATAGAATTATTATATTATAATATATTATTAGTTAAACGAACATGCAAGTTGATTTGGTGATAATGATGTTGATCAGGATTTTAAAGTATAGAAAAGTGTAATGAAAAATCGAAGTGAAAGAGAAACGCAAACTCACGCTACACAGTAGGGCATCTTGTCATACCCTTTGTAATTTTTCATGTTCAAAAGCATGTTGCATTCAGTGCACCGAAAACATGTCTTGTGCCAAATCTGGATGGGTTAGTTTTGGTTTTTAGAAAAATTAATTAATTGTTTTTATAGTTATTAAATTTTAATAATAAAGTTTTAGAAATTATTTGAAGTAATGAGATGGAACGAAAACTAATTGACTTTGAAATTTGAAAGAAAGTAAATGAGTTAGTGAACTTTTTTTCACATTTTAGAATAATAGATATTTAGCAAAATCGTAAGTTATTTATTTTTAAAATTTTCAAATTATCTCACTTTGTCTAAGCACTTCAGTTCTTCCAAAGGGTATACACTTTTTTTACATTTTTCGCAAATTTTTGCCATTTTGATTTGAAATTTGGTTTTAAAATTGATGGTAATAAAACTTTTTGGTTGTTTTGATAGTTCCGAAGTTGTTAACTACGTAAGTAAAAAATAGAATTGCCAAAAGAAAAGAAGTAAAATGAAATTTATGTTTGTGTAGGGCTTTATTAGTTGAAATAAGCATGGCAGTTGAAAATAAAATCTTTCATTAGCTTTTTCAAAATATAGTTGTTTTCATTTTGTGATAAAGAATTTTTTTTCATTCTATACAACAAGTTAGATCAGCAGAAATTCTTTCTTTTAAGTTATTTTAAAAAATCAAATTGAATTCCCAATGGATTAATAAAGTCAAATACGCATTAATGTATAAGGAATTTTTTATACGATTTTTTATTTACATTCCAATGAAGAGTTGTTCTTTTAGGGTGGATTTAATTAAATCTTAATTAATTAATTAAGACTTTGGTTAGCAGCTGCCATCTTGGCAGCCGCTTTAACCGTAATGATTTTGTTAAATAGTTTGTCTTCTTATCTAATAATTTAGTTTTTTTTAATTTCAAATAATTATAGTAATCATAATTTATATCTTTTTTTGTTTTCTGGTTTTAAATTTATCTTGCTCTCGGAATTAAAATCTTCAACCAATAACTGTCTAACGGACTACAATAAAAACTTATTTTAAAAGGAAGAAGTGCCAAGGCCTCAAATTGAGCACTAATGCACAGTTTGCAAGAACCCACTGGCTACCTACTGCACAAGGCAGATGAGCTCTGCAGATGAAGGACAGACTGTTAGAACGAATCTTCAATACATGACTGTGTTTATGAAGAAGTGCCAGGGCCTCAATTTGAACACCAGTGCACAGCTTGCAAGCACCCACTGGCTACTTACTTCACAAGGCAAATGAGCTCTGCAGATGAAGGACAGACTGTCAGAACGAATCTTCTACACATGACTGTTTATGTCTATTATCTATTGAAAACTGACGTATTAGACAATTATTACCTTACTTAGATGACCCTTCTTTAACGATGTCCATATATTTAAAACTCATCACCTCCTTATTTAACTACTTCTATATCATTATTTACTTTTCGTACGGATCTGAAGACATATCTGTTTAACAAATTCATTTACCAGCGCTCTTGAATATGAGGAAAGAGCGCTATAGAAATTGATTTGATTGATTGATTGATTGATTACTTTGGTTAGCAGCTGCCATCTTGGCAGCCGCTTTAACCGTTTAATGATTTTGTTAAATAGTTTGTCTTCTTATCTAATAATTTAGTTTTTTTAATTTCAAATAATTATAGTAATTATAATTTATATCTTTTCTTGTTTTCTGGTTTTAAATTTATCTTGCTCTCGGAATTAAAATCTTCAACCAATAACTGTCTAACGGACTACAATAAAAACTTATTTTAAAAGGAAGAAGTGCCAAGGCCTCAAATTGAGCACTAATGCACAGTTTGCAAGAACCCACTGGCTACCTACTGCACAAGGCAGATGAGCTCTGCAGATGAAGGACAGACTGTTAGAACGAATCTTCAATACATGACTGTGTTTATGAAGAAGTGCCAGGGCCTCAATTTGAACACCAGTGCACAGCTTGCAAGCACCCACTTGCTACTTACTTCACAAGGCAAATGAGCTCTGCAGATGAAGGACAGACTGTCAGAACGAATCTTCTACACATGACTGGTCATGTCTATTATGATAATAGTATTATCTATTGAAAACTGACGTATTAGACAATTATTACCTTACTTAGATGACCCTTCTTTAAAGATGTCCATATATTTGAAACTCATCACCTCCTTATTTAACTACTTCTATATCATTATTTACTTTTCGTACGGATCTGAAGACATATCTGTTTAACAAATTCATTTACCAGCGCTCTTGAATTTGAGGAAAGAGCGCTATAGAAATTGATTTGATTGATTGATTGATTGATTGATTAAGTAGTCTCATTCTACAGAGATCTTTTGAATAAAGATTTATTCACGAAAAGACAAAATTTAAATATGACGAGAATACTTTAAAACAAAATATATGAAATTGAATAGAAAGCATCAAAATATATGCGTGATTAGAAAGTCAAATTAATTAGCTAGAAACTTTGAGAAGGATGATATGACATTTTAAGAATAAGCAGAAACAAACAACCTTAATTAATCGAAAACACTACTCAGTGTGGATATATAATTAATATATTTTATATTCTATACTTCACTAATACGAAAAGAGAAATATCGCATGAAAGGGAGATTATCAAGTCCTTAAATGATGATGAAGTGCAAGTTGAAAATGGAATTTAGAAAATCGGAGCTTCACAAAAAGTTTGATTAAAAAATGTGTGCATTTGAAGCTTTTGCAGGAAACAACGACAACAACCAATGTAACGTTACATTGTAACGATATTAACAATAGTAGTTAGAAAAAGCAACAACAGTTACAAAACCTACAATTCCAAATGCGAACTATCATTTCATGTTATCATCAAATATTTATGCCAAAGTTCCTCGACCTTGTTTGAATTTTAATCTTTCCACAACGCGCGTAAATCACTCAAAATCGCTAAAAACTTCACAAATGTTTATAAAATTCAAGAAAATATCAGAGAGGAGAATAAAATCGAAAAATTGATTTAATAAAGCTGCAAAAGCTTTTAAAATTATGACGACGCAACTCCAAAAAAGGGAAAAGATTTCTGCCGTTACCACAGCTGCATCCATTCAAACAGGGTCACATCGAACACTCCACGGAAATGGTTACAGAATGTATAGTTTTTGAAATGTTGTTAAAAAAATTTGAAATGTTTTTTAAAAAAATTGAAATGTTTTTTAAAAAATGTGAAATGTTTTTTAAAAAATTTAAAATGTTTTTTAAAAAATTTGAAATGTGTTTTAAATGTATAGTTTTTATAATAGGTAAAAATGTTGTTAATTGATTTGGAAAGAATACTTATTTGTATGTTAGTTATTATTTTTTAATAAACTTGTTTGCGTTAAAACTTTCTGTGTTTTATTATATTATGTTATGTGTGACTGTGAGGTTGGGATAAGTTAATGATGAGATATAATATTATAAAATACGTCACAAAAAGTATGAGAAAAATTGAAAAATAGAGTTTCATTAAAATGATTTAATGTAAAGAAACAATTTTATTAGCTCGTTTTGCGTAAATCACCAACAAAAAACAATACATGGCTGAAGTACTCTTAACGTAAATTAATAATTTATAAAAAGAGATCACATAAAAAATAATCAAAAACACAATGAGAATAGTTATGAAATAAGGATAATTATTTATAAAAAAAACAAAAAAACAAAGCATTCAAGCATCTGTACCACAACGAAAGATAGGGAAACATGAGTAGAACACCTCTAGCAAGTGCAAGAGTGGTGCTTTGGCATTACTTAATTATTTTCTCATCTGTGAGAAAAACCCTCAATAAAAGTAGTCAAAACCTTCCAGTTTCTCTCAATCCATTCTTTAAATTCATTTTTCGACCAATTTTGTAGTTATATTATCGGCTTATACATTAATAAAAATATTATTTTCAAATAAATGACTAAAAGAATAATTGAAAAAACTTTTAATGATGAAACAATAGTTTTTCAGAGTTCTTTTGGTAGCTTAAATCGGCATAAAAAAATAAATGCTGATAAACTCTCCGATAATCTGAATACCTGGAAAACCGGACTCAGGCTAATCTTTTGAGCAAAGCAAGCCTCCAGACACGCACTGTCTCAAACCACTTCACATCCTTATGCCACACACTCACTATGTCACACGCACACTACTAAACACCCACCACACAACACACACACTTCACCACACACCTACTATTATAGTATAATACCACACACCATTTTACCACACACCATCATACCACATCCTCCACTATGTCACACACCCACTTCACCACAGACCCCCCTATGCCACTTTACCATGCAACCACATCCCTCACTAAAACTGTAAAAGTCTTTACTCATAAAATATTTATTTGACCCAAACGTTATGCCAACAAACAATCCAAATACTTCTTCGCAAAAACATCTTCTCCTCTGAACCATCATGCCAACAAATCATCCAACAAACCATCCAACAAACCACCCAACAAACCATCCAACAAACCACCCAACAAACCATCCAACGAACCATCCAACAAACCATCCAACAAACCACCCAACAAACCATTCAACAAACCATCCAACAAACCATCCAACTAACCATCCAACAAACCATCCAACAAACCATCCAACAAAGCACCCAACAAAGCACCCAAAAAAGCACCCAACAAACCATCCAACAAACCATCCAACAAGCCACCCAACAAACCACCCAACAAAGCACCCAACAAGCCACCCACCAAAAAAACAAACCACCCAATAAACCATCCAACAAACCACATAACAAAGCACCCATCAAACAAACCACCAACAAACAAACCACCAGCAAAGCACAATCCACAATGCCACGGCACTTCAGCTCTTGAAGAAATGCCCCACCGACTTGTTGATGATGGATCTGCTGCTTGATGCTGCATCGAGCTTCTTTTCCTCGTTTCCACTCAGTTGAAAGTGGTGAAGTTGTTTTTCTAAACTGAGATTCTCAGCTTCTAACGTGGCTAGTTCTTGTCTGGGAGGTGAGTGGTTGGGTGGAGTGGTTGGGTGGAGTGGTTGGGTGGAGTGGTTGGGTGGAGGGGTTGGGTGGAGTGGTTGGGTGGAGTGGTTGGGTGGAGGGGTTGGGTGGAGTGGTTGAGTGATTAAAAGAAGTGAAAAGTGATTGGGTAAATCTAAGCGTGAGGGAGGGGCTGGGTAAAGTTAAAGGAAGAGTTAGGTATATCAGTTTATGTCAGTCTGAGGGGGATAGGGTTGGGTGAAGTAGCGTGTGTATTATTGGCTGGGAGAATGGTGGGCTGAATGAGGATTTGATGGAAAGTGAATGGTTGAAGGGTTGAAAGACACAAGAAACTGAAGAGAAAAACAAATTGATGAAGTATGACAGGTATGAATTTATTAATGAGAGCAAACGACAAGTTTTACGCAACAAGCCAAAAACACTAGCACAGAAAAAAACAAAACAAAAAACAGAAAAAACAAAAACAAACAAAACCTCATTTGATGTCTTTGTTTGAAAATCACGTCGTCGGAAAGCTGCCATTTATCCATGAAGAGGAGATGCGAGTCGATCCACTCCAGTTGCACCACCATCATGCCCCCATCCCCACTCTCCAGATACACGCCACTGTGTTTTAACTGGATGGGAATAAAGTGGATGGTTGGAATAATGAAACTGTAAGAGAAAATGAGTTAATTCAGGTATTTTAAATATATTAATTATAATTTTTTTAGTTAAAATTTGTTTTTCAATCACTTATGCAACATTTATTTTTGCTCTCTACAATCAGCCACCACCATCACTACTACTACTACCACCTAAACCACCGCACCAACCCCCCCCCCCCCCCCCCCAACCACCTCAGCAGTAGGTATGTCAGTGACGATAGTCTGTCCATCATCAGCTTCTAGTTGCACATAGTAGCAAGACCTCACTCCACCCACGCATATATTCCTCCCCGCCATCACCCCCAGCCCGCCCCCGACGCCCCCCATTCCCTGACCAATCACAGGCACGATCGAGAGCGCCCACGTGACCCTGCGCACGTGACCCCTGGGCACGTGGTTGACGTCATCGTAGAAGAGGCGGAGGAGGAGATGACTCATGCTGACGTCACTCTCCACCGTCCACGCCTGCTCTTCTCGGTCGTATAGGCGCACTCTGTTGTTTGGTGGAGAGGGAGAGGGGAAGGGGGGGAGAGAGAGGGAGAGGGGGAGGTGGAGAGAGAGAGGAGGATGGGGAAGGAGAGGGGGGCTAGTGGGTGTAGGAGGGGGTGAAAATGCGAGTGAGGGGGTGGTCGTGAGTGAGTGGGTGTGGGGGAGGGGATAGGTGAATGGGTGTAGTGTAAGTGGGAGCATGGTCGTGAGGGAGTGGGTATGGGGGAAGGAAAGTGGAGAGAGTCAGTGTAGGAAGGTGGTGAGTGAATGTAGGAGGAGTGGAGGAATGAGGGGGGAGGGGTGGTTAGTGATTGATAATGATAATGATGATGTTCATTTAATATACATAATCATGGTTACTAGGGGGTTTAGTGTAAATGGAGGATTGAGAGTAGTAGGGGGGAGTGGAGAGGAGTAGAAGTGTTGAGCGGACTCGGTGGATGGATAATAATAATATTATTATTTTAAAACTTCCCGAGAAAAAACTTAATAAAAAACTTTTTTATATAACTTTGATTTATTATAAATTCCTTGTGTCAGATGGCAATTGTAACTAGTTTGAGCTTTTTGAAGTTTAAAATTTTAACTTTGACGTTCAGACACTTTGAAACTTTTGAAAAGATGACAGTAGAAGCGTTAAAAATGATTTTTAAAAAAACTTACTTTTTTCATTTTCTTGAAAATTAAGAAAAAAAAAATTATTAAATTTTTCATCGAGAGAAAGTAACAAATAAAAATAATTCAAAAAATTTGGGTAAAGAAAAATTTATTTTCATTTGAAAGAAAGCTTATTCTTTATTAATAAGTTTGAATATTTAACAAAAGAGTTTTTAACAATGATTTGATAACTTAAAAAAAACAATTTTGATATATAAATGAAAGATGTAAATTTACAAAGACGACAAGAAAACAAAAAAATCCAAAATGGAAAATTAATTGTTAATATTCTTTTAAACATTTTTCTTAAAAAAAGTTAGAAAAAAATAGAAAAAAACTAAGAGTCGAATTGAGAAACAAACAATCAATCAGACAAGCAGGTGGAGGTGAGAGGAAATAAATCAAGCGAAAATGTTGATTGAGTCAAACGTAAAATAAGATAACTTTGAAAAGTACTTGCTGTTTTCTACTCTTATGTTGTTTTTGTTGGGTCAATTAATTAATTCATTTTTTCATCCATTTATCCATACATCCATCTATTCATCCATTTATCCATCCAATCATCTAACCTACCTGTTTTTTCCAGGCGTGAATGGCTTAAGACTTCCTTCACCGACAGCAGAGCACGTTTTCAAGACCAGTCTCACATTCATATGGGTTGGCTCACGTGGTCTATGTAGATGGATGGATGGATGGATGGATGGATGGATGGATGGATGGATGGATGGATGGATGGATGGATGGATGGATGCATGGATGGATGCATGGATGGATACATGGATGCATGAATGAATGGATAAATAAATGAGTGTGATATTGGATTAAAAAGTGGATGAGTGGAAGAGTTAGGGACTTGAAAATTAATGGATGGGTTGTTGAAAGGAAGCTGGGTGTGTGAGAAGATGGATGGCCGGAAAGAAAAGTAAAAAACAAAAGAAAGAGAAAAATATAAAAAAGAGAAAAATAAATGCTGATGTGGCCAAATGTAGAGTTGCTTGGTCAGCCATTTTTGGAGTGAGTCTAACAGTGTCAAAAGTGAATTGCACCAAAAAACAATAAAAGTTTTAATGACATATTTTGCTTATCACAATTTTGTTTTTTTCAATTATGAAACATTTATTTAAAAACACCAAAGGTTACTTTCAACACTAGATATTACCCACCATTCATTCCTCAAATCTCAGTTTTCACATCAACATTTCCACACCAAATCCTCTCTCCCTCCTCTCTCCCTCCTCCCATCACCACCTACTTGCTCGCTACCATCGCATTCAATTTCTCCAGCGGATGTGGGATCTTGGTTCTTCCATAGGCGTCCACAACCGACTCTATAACGCCATCCGATTGGTAGATGGCAGGACAGGAAGAGGAAGAAGAAGAAGATGTGGATGACATCATTTCCACCGACACCTGTTGTGATTAATGCCCTTATTAAGAGAGTGGAGATGTGCCATGCTTTTGCAAAATATAGAATTCTTTCGGCATAATTATCATCAATTCTGGCGCACTTGTCATTTGTAACTCCATAATTTAGTCTTCTGAGACATTTGATCATCATCATTTTCGACACTTTCAAACCTTCGTCATTGTTCGCATGAACATCAGCATTACAAGTGATTTATTATTATTATAATCTTTATTATTTACGGCCTGCAGACCATTTAAAAAACAATATAATTACTGCGAATACTACTAAAGCCATCACCCTTTTCAAAGTACTGTTAGTATTTAAATTTCTAAAAAAACTCGACAGTCTATTATCACAAAAAACACCACCACTATAAAAGTCACCCGCAAAAATTACCACCATCACCACCGCAATCCATCTCCCAACAATTTCCGAGCACTCGCCTCGTATCTGATCTTGCATATATTATCGAAGCTCGAATGTCTGCAGATGCTGCACACGAATCTGCCCGTGCAATCGGGCGAGTCGCCGTTCGGAAAAAGCAAGAGGCTCCAGTCGAAGTTTCCGAAGCTGAAGTAGGCCGTTTCGAATTTGGGTTGAAGCGTTTTTTCTTGGTGTTGCTGCTTCGAGAAGGGAATGCGGTCGAGAGGCGCTTCGAGTTTCAGCGTCTGTCGTGGAATTGTGGGGGTGGGATGTTGAGGTGTGATGTGGGGGTGGGATGTTGAGGTGTGATGTGGGGGTGGGATGTTGAGGTGTGATGTGGGGGTGGGATGTTGAGGTGTGATGTGGGGGTGGGATGTTGAGGTGTGGTGTGGGGGTGGGATGTTGAGGTGTGGTGTGGGGTGGGATGTTGAGGTGTGGTGTGGGGGTGGGATGTTGAGGTGTGATGTTGAGGTGTGTTTCGGAGGTGTGATGTTGAGGTGTGACTTGGTAGTGTCATGTTGGAGTGGGATGTGTTGGTATGATTTTATTCTTTTTTTTCCTTCCCATAAAATGCAGAGCTCTTCGAAAACATCGACGCACTCTACTGAAGCATCGTGGTAGAACAACGGCCGTGACGTATTTTTGTGGTTGTTTTGTGGATCAGAAACTACAAATGAGAGCTTTGTCGAGGCTCAGATGCAGATGTGGCGTGATGGGAGATGGGTGGGAGATGACTATTGTATCAGAATATTCATCTCGAATTAATTCGTTTCGCTCAAAAAAATGAGAATAAAAAGCTCATGAAAATGAAATTTTATGGCTAAATTATAGCGGAGATGAGTGTGCATTGCTCGCAAAATAGTAAGTTGAGAGAAAACGTTTGAAAAGTGTTGATTAAAAATAATATAAAAATTAAATAGTAAATTTGGGTTTATTCGAATAAGTTTCAAATCGGAGTTTTAATTGTTCATTAAACATGTAATTAAATTGGGACTTCTGAGTCCAAGCAGGTAAATAAAGCCCAAATTTGAAAATATTGAAAAATTATTAGATTAGATTAGTCTAAATCTATGGGATTATTTGAACATTGGAGCATATTTATTTTTTTAAAACAATCTATTCAATAGCCTAGCTCTAATTTACATGAAGAACAAAAAGAATTCACTTGTGCTTTTCAAAAATTTCGAAAACTTTCGATAATTGAATCAAGAGATAATAGAATCAAATTAGGCGTGCTTCTAGGTTGTCTGAAGCTGCCTGTAAATAATTTATTTGGA
This sequence comes from Piscicola geometra, assembly GCA_943735955.1. Lineage (NCBI taxonomy): Eukaryota > Metazoa > Annelida > Clitellata > Hirudinida > Piscicolidae > Piscicola > Piscicola geometra. Next base: position 8,505,363 of record OX030962.1, read on the forward strand.
AAGAAAAAAGATTTTAAGGCGTTATTTTTAAAGCTTTTTTAGTGTTTTTTTGGATTTTTCTATTTTTTTGCAGAAATAGGTGAATATAGAAAAAAATTGAAATTTAAAAAAATATTTTTTGAAAGTATAAAATAATAATATTGCTCAAATAGGATTTTTACAGTTATAAAAAACTTTTATTATGTTTGATAAGTTTTTTGGGGAAAAAATGTTTCGGGAACCGTAAAAAGAAAGACTTTTGATGTATTTAGAGACAAATATTTGGGGAAAAAAAAGAAAGTTGAAAATAAACGATATAAGAAAAAATATTTGTTTAATAAATTGAAATATTAAAAATTAGTAATTGTTTCAGAAATGAATTGTTTTTCTTTGCTTATTAAATTTGATGATTAATGATGTTTTTAATTTCGTAAAAGAATATGAAAGTTAACATTAATAATACATTTTTTTTAAAGTTAATAAAACTTAGCAAATAGAGTTTTTTTATTCTATTAGTTTTTTATGAAAAATGTTTCACAAAAAACTGTAGAATGGTTAAATTACATTCACACCCACACATACACCAACACCCAAAAACGGAAACATTCACAGAACTTCTCCATAATCCTTCTAATTGCAATCTCAAGCATTATTCTCATTTAAATGCCAATCCTTTATTCATTAAATACATCAACCAATCCATTCATCATTCCTCTCGTCATTGTATCACTTTATTAATCCACCAATTTATCCCTCCACCAATGTATCCATCTATCAATTCATCCATCCACAAACCAATTCATCCATCCACAAACCAATTCATCTATCCACAAACCAATTTATTCATAAACTAATCCACCATTTCATCCACCAATCAATATGGCAATCTATTCACTATTCACATTGTCCCACAATTCACCTGCAGCACCATTCCAATACACTACAGTCTTCCCATCAAGCCACCTCTTCTCTCTCACCAATCAACTTAGCCCTGCACAAAAATACCTAGACATCTGTCTTGGCTGTACGCCGCCTCGAGATGCTAAGAAAGTATACATCTACACACACATCTACACACACATCTAAACACACATCTACACACACATCTAAACACACATCTACACACACATCTACACACACATCTACACACACATCTACACACACATCTACACACACATCTACACACACATCTACACACACATCTACACACACATCTACACACACATCTACACACAAATCTACACACACATCTACACACACATCTACACACACATCTACACACACATCTACACACACATCTACACACACATCTACACACACATCTACACACACATCTAAACACACATCTACACACACATCTACACACACATCTACACACACATCTACACATGCATCCACACATGCATCTACACATACATCTACACATACATCTACACATACATCTACATATACACACAGGTACAAGCTTGAAAGGTACCTATGTTAATATTTTGTTTTTTATATTCGTATGTTTTTTTATTTTTTATGCTGTTTATTCTATGTGGTTTTGAAGCTTATAATGTCTTTTGTTGTTGCCGACTTCGATAAAAATAAAAAGTGTCTAAATAAACGTGTCAAAAACATTCTATAAAATTTATATAGTATAAATATGGACAAACAAACATTTCTAAAGCCTCAGCATGGAAAAAATAAGAATGAATAAATTTTACTAACGGTTAAAAATTGAGAATAAAAATTAAAGTAATAAAAAAGGTTTCGTATCTATTAAAAGCGATTTTGTTTTCATTGTTAAAGAATAATACAACGATTAAAATTAAATTGAAAAAAATAAATTAATGATTTTTAAGAACATATATAATTAATAAAAACTTCAAAAAAAGGTCAAGTAAATTAATTATATAACTTTTTATTCAATAATTCAAAGTGAGAGCGGCATTGGACATAAAACGTTGATGTACGCACCTTCGCTACCATCCATTAATAAATTTGATCACTCTTATTAAGATTCATGTTTCCCGCTTCCGCGGCTACTACCACTACCACTACTACTACTACCACTACTACTACTACTACTACCACTAATACTACTACTACTACTACTACTACTACTACTACTACTACTACTACTACTACTACTACTACTTCTACTACTACTACTACTACTTCTACTACTACTACTACTTCTACTACTACTAATTAGTAATAATAAAAGGAATAAAAAAAACAAAAAAATGGAAATAATAAAAAATATAATAATATTAACAACAATAATAATAGGATTACTATTACTAGTAATACTAGCAGATAATAGGGTTATAATTGGATGGATTGGCTTTTAAAAGCATGCGTGCTTAGCCTGATCGAAGGGTTGACTCTGCTCTGCTGATCATTTGGTACAAAAATGATGAAAGGCAGGAAGGAATGAAGGAAGGAAGGAACAAGAAGAGTGGAATGTAAGATAAATGAAGTTGAATGTCGCAAATAAGTTCGTAACATCTGAATGATTTTTTTGCATTTGGCGTCGTTCAACACCCCGAAAACAGTTGATAAATAAGTTGTGAATTGGCTGAAAAAATAAAATGCGCTGATAAAGAATTTTAAAGAATTTTTATTTAATAAATTTGTTTTTAAAAATTAGAGCCTGGTTGCTTCGCGAACTGTAAGAAACAATAGTGAATTTTCTTCTCAAAATCTCGTCTGAAATAAAAACAACGAATTTTGCACCGAACCATTACTGGAGATAAAAATAGTGTTTTTGCATAAATATGAAGCAAAGAAAAACGTGGTTGTTGCCAGGAAAACCACTAAATTTGAGCGGCAAGCAAGAACTCAATCGAAGAAGAAATGATTGCTGGGAAAGGCTTGATTTAATGGGAAATGCTGAAAAGAAATGTCACGGTCAACAAGAAACTCTACACAGACCATTTCGACTTCGTGGAAGAGGCTTTACCATTGAAAAATCCTTTCGACCAAGCCAACAACTCCTTCACGACAAAGCCTTCGGTTGCACGAGTTGTCAAAGAAGCTTTCTTAGAGGTTTCTCCGCATCTTCTGTATTTTCCGGACTTTCACTATAGAAGAACAATCTTTTTGTTTTTTTCAAATTAACGTATTTGAAAAAACGCAATAAATTAATTATTCAGCCTATTAGTTGAAGAATAGAGGAGAGAACTTCAAGTAAAAAACGAGTAATAATAAAAATTTAACAAATAGATTTTTAAATGCGTAAAATCTTTTCAATTTTCGAGTACAAAGAGAAAAAAAAACAATAAGAAAAAATGTTAAATGTTTAAAAAATATATATTTTTCAATAAATCAATTTTATAGAAAGAAAATGTAAAAATGAATATAAATAGAAAAGAAAATGACGTCTTTTGTTCGAATTAATTTTAAAATGTAGTGAAAAGTTTTTTTCCGATTTGTTTGTACGAAACACTTTTCAATACTTTATAAATATCTGAATTTTTAAATTATAATCAATATTTATTTTTATTAGTTATTTTAAATATTAGCTAATAAAAAGTCTAGTGCGGACTATTCGAGCGTAATGATCTGGTTGAACACCTGAAAGACAATCGCTTTCACCTGCTTGTAGGGACCATGATAGAAAAATATTTAATAAAAAAAGTAATATTTTTAAAAACATGCAATTAAACTATAAAGTTCATTTCATTATTTTGTTCAAAATAATGTCAAAGGTTTTTTGAACTTAAATTTAACTATACAAAAAAGTAGAAAAAATTATTATTTTTGAAAACATGCAATTGAACTATAAAGTTCATTTGATTATTTTGTTTAAAACAATTTCAAGAGTTTAAAAAATGTTAATTACGGGTTTAAAAGTATTCAAAAATAATATTTAAAAACATCTAGCGTAAATCCATATTTTTAATGATTTGCTTTCAAGTGGGGAAAAAACGTGTGTACGATGCAATAGAAAGCTTCATTAGTTTGTGGTACAGAACATTTGTACATGAGTGTACTTAGAAAGCTCTAATAAGCCTTAATAGTGCGTTAATAAATCTTTAATAAGAGGCGATAATTAATATTTAAAATGTCTTTTTATATTTTTCAAGATCCATGAATCTTCAAATTTTTCATCTTCCATCACCCACTGTGTCATAATTCAATTATTCGCTCAGAGAGTCTTTTCATTCTTTTTCGGCGTCTACCACGCTGAAAAGGCATTTAAAAGGTCGTTCCAACCTTTTAAAACATTCTATTGATTTTTTTTCAGTTTAAAAACTGGTTTTGAAACGTTTTCGGCTATTTTATCAACATTAAAAGTAGTTTTACCCTTTTAGACGAATCTTTGGTACCTTAAAAAGCTATTCTATTCAACGCTTAATTATTTTATATATCTTTTTAGTTAGTTATCTCTTCTGGCGAGCCTAAACTTTCCGTGGGCGGACTAATTTGAATTTATTCATACTTTTGACAATCCATTGCCCTTTCGTTACATTTACATCTCTGTTTTTTGTTGGAAAAGCCATGTTAAATAAAGAAATAATAAATGTAAAAAAAAGAAAAACAACTTAGCAAATAAATTTCAGATTTAATTTACATACTAAACTAATTTGAACTAGAGAAAAAAAGAAAATTAAAAAAGAAGAAAAAAGAGAAAAAAGAAATGTATGATAACAATAAAAAGAAATGATTACTATTAAAATAAAATTAGATACACATAAATTATATTCATACTGAAGAAAGATGACAAGGGTTTATGACTTTTCAGCAAGCATTATAAAAATAAGTTATTCTATAATTGTTTTGATTTGATGAGAGGCGAATGATTTATGAAATAAAATTAAATACTAGTTTAAAAAGCAAATTATGAAAAATGACTTGATTGACAGTTAACGAACGTTAACATGATTTTTGATTCATTTTCTGTTAAATTTATACAATTTCGATGAGAAAAGTTAGTCAAATCTATAAAAAAAGAACTTACAGTTTTATTTGTATTATTTCCAATATTAATATTATTTTCAATATTTTTTTCATTTTTTAAACAACAAGTTTTGTGTGTAGAAGAACGAATGATTTTCAAAAGAACCATTGTTCATGAGCATAAAAACTAAGTTAAAAAGAGAATAAAAGTTGAAATATTCTAAAATATTTTTGGAAAAATAGGACAGATTAAATCACTAACTTAAGAAAGCTACGTTAGTAAGTGAGTTTAAAAACCGATCATTTAAAAAATAAATAAATTATAAATAATGGAAAGAGTTACAAATAAAAATTTTGTTTTTATTATCTGACTTCCATTTGATTATATCAATTGGAAAAAGATAAAATTAAATAGTATGTTAAACTTTATTTTATTGCAATCCATAATTAACATTTAAGATCAAGATAACGTTGAGTTTACATCCTTTCCTACTGAACCAATTGAATCTAAATAGAAATTTCTAATTTAGAGCTTTTTTGTAATTTTATATTTAACAAGACGCCTCATTGATATGCAGAAAGGATGGAATTTCCAGCAACATAAATCAGGGACCCCTCCATAAATCTTATCTCAATCCCAAATCTACCGCAAAATCCTCTATCACTGCTCTAGTATTAAAACGAATTTAAACTTTTAAAGTCAATTAATTATTTTTATAAAAATATATTTTTATATTTTTTTAATAATTAGATTTAGAAAATAATGAATAGAAAATATTCTTGTCTTTATTAAATTTGACATTTTTACCAAGCTTTTTAATCTTATTTTTATTTTTGCTTGAAGAAAACTCAAAATTACTTATTATTAAATTAACTCTTGACTTAGTTAATATTTTTTAAATTATTCACAACTTTAATAAAAAGTTTTTTTCACATTTGTCAAGAAAAATAAAAACTTTCTATTTCTGCATTCATACCGACATTCAAAAATCAAAGAATTCTGAAGCGCCTTTGAGCCATAATCATCATCATCATCATCGAGCGGGCGCAGATAAGGGGCCAGAAGGCACGACAAAATGACTCCAAACATCTTTGTTCACAGCCCACGATTTGAGCTGGATGGCTTCAATCGTTGGCTGTCCTGGTCGATGTATGCCGAGATTTGCTGTCTGTATGACATTCTTGGTCTGCCAGGACGCTTTCATGCTTTCACCTCAGTCTCGTAGAAGAAATAGCTGAGCCATTAGAAGGTATATCAAAAATCTAAAAGAATAAAATATATTTTTTCGAAACAAGTATATTATTAATATTTTTTACAAAAGAAGTAGCACCAGTAAAAGTACAAAAGTTTTAGTGGTAGAGGAATTAGAAGCAGTAATTATTAGAATTAAAAATATAATTTTTAGTATTAGTGTTAGTAAATTCAAAAAGAGTAGTAGTTTTAGTAATGAAAATATTAGTATTAGTAACAGTAGAATGTGTAATGATAATATAAAATAACATAAAAAGAAAGCTTAGCCAGACAGAAGTACAAAAGCTTTTCAACACCTTTTGTTAAGAGACACGTCAGACTGCGCCCTTCCACTCAACTTTTCTCACTTATCAAGGTGGTTTTTTTATCAATTTTTCGTTTCCACTTCTCTCCAACTACATCTTTTTCGATCTTTTTTTTTGCTTTTTAGCAACACGCTTCAAACATTTTCTTTTATCGCCACTCTTCAACACTACGTAGTCTTATGTGGAAAAAGCGAGATGAGAGTCTGTAAAAGTTGTTTTTAAACCGTGGATGAAGAGTGGTACAAACAATAGCGCAAAAAAACAATTTCAAAATAAAAGCAATAAAAATAAATAACACGAAAAGCTTCAAAAGCACGCTAAATAGAATGGTGTCCACACAAAAAAAACCGTCAGCACGCTTTTCAACACATCTGTGAAGATTTCAGAAACGTCAAGAAACAATAGGCCATGTTATGGGGGGGGGGGGTAAAAGAAAGATGAAATGATGGAAGGTAGTTATGAGAGAGGCATAAAAATAAAAAAAAATTAGCAATTAAAGGTAATGTGACAATGTATGCCTTAAAAAACATTTAGATAAATAGTTTTACGAATTACAAACTTTGCTCTTTCACCAGATAATTCAGTCTTGATTTTTTTCTTAATGGAACAAAGCTTTTTCTATTTTATAAAGTATTTCAAAAACAGTATAACTGAACCTAAATTTCCAGAACTACTACTACCACCACCACTACTACTACTACTACTACTACTACTACTACTACTAATACTACTACTACTGCTACTACTACTACTACTACTACTACTACTACTACTGCTACTTCTACTACTACTACTGCTACTACTACTTTTACTACTACTACCACTACACTACTACTACCACTACTACTTCTACTACTAATACTACTACTACTACTACTACTACTACTACTACTACTACTACTACTACTACTACTACTACTACTACTACTACTACTAATACTACTACTACTACTACTACCACTACTACTACTACTGCTACTTCTACTACTACTACTGCTACTACTACTTTTACTACTACTACCACTACACTACTACTACCACTACTACTTCTACTACTAATACTACTACTACTACTACTACTACTACTACTACTACTACTACTACTTCTACTTCTGCTCGTATGAAGACAGTCTTCCGTTAAATACGACAGTGCAGAATTATTGATAAGCTGTCATCATCTTCCTTACTTTTATTAACATTTTCTTACTATCTCATCATTTTCTTTATCATTTTTATCGTTATCATCATCATCAATATTATCATCAATATTATCATCAATATTATCATCATTATCATATTCATTATTATCATCATCAACATTTATATAATCACAACATGATTATTATCCTCATCATCATCACACGTATACTTTAACTTTCTTGCCTACTCTAACATTATCTTTTTTTAATCAATTTCCATTTTTACTTTCATCTTTATTCATCATCCATTCTCCGACTGAATTTTCTTAATTAATACATAAAAAAAAGTTTACAATTGTTTAACTTCTTTTTTCCCACCCATCAGTTTCTCAACACTTTCTCTTCATTTCTTCTCGTAAAGGCTTGTTTTCCTCGTTCCTTTCATACTTGCCTTTCATCTCCAAAGTCCTCCAAGCTTTTCATTTCGCCTCTCCATGATTTACTTTCCGTCTTTTCATTCCACAACTGCTTTTAAAAATACGAAATATTCATTCTCTTCATTCGTCTTGCCTACATAGTTCATTTATTATTAATGAAAACCCTAAATCCTCCATTAATCCATATTAATCTAGGTTATAATTATAATCAAAATAATTATTATTACTACTATTAATATTATTATTTTTATTATAACTGATTTGAAATTGCAACAAACAAGGATTAATAAAAAAGTTAAACCAGCTATGAGTTTTTTATGGTTTTCAAACAGAAAAAAGGCTTTTTAACGTTTTACAAAATCGTATTAAAATGGAAATTTTTAGTCTACTCTATTTGCAAATAATAAAATTAATAGTAGATGGTTGACATATTATTCTTTTTAATTATTATTTTTAAAAATAGCTACATTTTCCACCAAAAAGCTCATTACATTTTTTCTATGCATGGAAAAAAAATTGCGTCTTAAAACTGAACCCAACATTTGCTTGTCATTTCGATCACCACTAATTGAAGTAGAAGAACTTTTTTAGAAAAAAAAGAATCTATTTCTAGTTATATTTTTATTGAAACAAAAACTTTTAGTTTAAATTTTACATTTTAAAATAGATAACACGTTCCGTTGATTAGTTTTCAAAATTTAATTAGCAAAAAGTAATTCAACGGAAATCCTCAGAAAGGTATACCGTTTAACAAATAGTTTTTCAATAAAAACTGACAATATTATAGTACCATAAAACTATAAAATCACTGGAAACAATCAAGTTCTCCATAATAATTTGTTTAAAAGAAAAAATTGTTTTTAAAAAGTTTTTCATCATAAAATGTTGACTAAAATTTTTTTCATACGTTTAAAGCCATACGAAAACAAATTTTTAAACTTTAAATTTTATTGGAAAAATAAAAAATAACTCGGAGCTACCAGTGTAATCAAATGCTTCATTAATAAACAGAAAATTGAAAAATGCTTTTAGCGTGGTAAAAAAATGAATATCAAATAAAGATATTTTTCCACGTTTTTTCTCGAGTAAAAATCTCGAAACGACGGAAAGTATCCACGCGGGTGTAGCTCACAAAGGTACATAGATTGCAAAACAAAATAAAGCTTTTGTACATTAGTTTTTTTTCCGCAAAATGTCAAAAAAATAGTAATTTTGAGATATTGACTCTTGTGTAATAGAAAAATTGATTTTTGTAATGATAATCAAAAACAATTTCAACTTATTCAGTGCAAACAGAATAAAGTTTTTATCTTTTTCAATCTTGCTCATGAAACTTCAAGTTCGCCTTTTGCTACGTTCTTTTACTAGTCTTTTCGGCTTCAAAACATCTCTAATGCCCACTATAATAGGCAAAAAACGGAAAAGTGGAAAATCATTACGTTCACTCACTTGGGGTATGGTTCATTAGGTTATTTTATGAATATTTTATATTTGAAAATGGTACATGTTATCAAAAACATTGTAAAAAAATCTAAATTCAAGTTCCTTGTGCGTAAACTTGTTTTTAGTATAGGAAAATCATTAACTATTAGATATTAATATTATAGTTGATTCAAATTTCACCAGAGTTTAAAACATTAAAAAATGTAAAGCTTTTCACTCAAAATTGTAGTTAGATTGTCTTTGAAACTAAAAACTAGTTTGAAAACGTATTCAGCAAGCATGGCAACGTCAATTGAAATATTAAAAACTCTATCTAAAGGTAACATCTATAATGTAGGTGATGCTTTTTCTTTATTCTTTCCCCGAATGCTCGCTACACTGCAAAAATTCATAATATACGCAACCACCTGGAGAGTGACGTTGCAGAACATGGAAAGCTAGATACCCTCAATGCAGTCGGTAGATCCATCATTTCTAATAGAGCTGGCAGTCTCCCGTTGGTTTTTTTCCAAGGCAGCAATGATTTTTTCAAGTTCAGAGCTAAATCCACTAACCATTCTAAACACCAGAAATCGACCAATCTTTCTGTCTAACCACTTCTCATTTCACTCATCTACTATCCTCTATCCACTTTTATTCACCACTCACCATCTTTCGCCACAATCTTTTCTCAACCTTTCTTTCCCCACTCATCACCATCTCATTACATCTCCTTCCACCCGAAGCAACTTTCTCATTTTCTATTGCTTCATTATGCAATAAGATTTGATATTTTTGTTTTTCCAGTGTTTTTTTGCCATTATTGCCGCAGAGAAAAAATAGTAAAAGTTTATTTTATCATTTTATTTTTTTGAGTATCATGATACTTTTTATCATTATCATGAATCTTTTTATTATTCTTATCATGAGTCTTTTTATTATTCTTATCATGAATCTTTTTATTATTATTATTATTATGAATCTTTTTATTATGATTACTCTTATATTTCTTTTTCAATCACGTCTTTATTGCGAATATAACGGAGTAATTCCTTCTAATAAAAGTCTTGTTTTCCACCTAGAACATAAGAAAAAAAAGAATTTTTTCCCGTTAATGATACAATTTTATTTTATTTTTTATAATTTAATTATTCTTATTATATTATTTATCTTAATTCCATTAATAAGCAATTGAGAGTTCAAGGCCGTGATTTTACCTTCATTCTTGCACGTTTAATTCCGCACTGGAAAAACTAAAGATTGGTAAAATAATTAGGAAAGTTCAAAATGTGAGAATAAGATAATATGTGGTTGACAAAAAGGTTAGGTGGGTGGATAACAGATGAAAAGAGACGTAAGTGAGTGTAAAAAACCACTGTGTATGGATGAGTGGATAAATGGGTTGAGGTGGGTTGGAATATGACTAAGTGTATTCAGTACAAATTCAATTTGGTGGCATGAAAATATTAATAATAATAATAATTTATAAAATAGGTAGTCTTTTGAGTAAAAAAAGCCTAGGATGTAAGGGTAATTGCAGAACTGGTTAAATAAAATGAAAAAAAAGCCGAATTTTTCTTTCTTTAAAACAGTTTCCATTTTAATTAAAAACACTAATACTGCCAACAAGTCAACGCCAAATAAAACAAGAAATAAAATATGCGAAAAGCTAAAAAAAATATCTTTAAATTTTTCTTTTATTTGCACGAGAGAAAAAGGCAGAAAAAAACAAAAAAAAATACTTTTTCATTGCGACGCCAATGTGCATTCAAGAACTTAACTCAAAAACTCCCAGAAGGAATCGTGAGGATGAAAAGAAGTTGTGTATTAACTTTATGTTTGCTTTTACTTTTCTATTACTCTTACGATTAATACTACTACTACTACAACTGCTGCTACTACTACTACTACAACTACTACTACTACCACAACTACTACCACTACTACTACCACTACTACTACTAGTACTACTACTACTACTACTACTACTACTACTAGTAGTACTAGTACAACTACTACTACCACTACTACCACTACTACTCCCACTACTACTACTACCACTACTACTTCTAGTACTAGTACCTGTTGAAAGATGGAGGTTAGATGCTTCATTTCAACTTCCACAACAAACCAGTCTGCTCCTTGTTCTGCTTTGAAACGTCCTGATGATGATAATTATGATGATAATTATGATGATGATGATAATGACGATGATAATGATGAGGATACGATTATATTAACATAAATACTATTTAACATAATTATCCTGAAGACAAAAACTATAATGAGCACGAGAAAACAATTTCAAGGTGACATAGACAAAAAACACTTTGCCTTCCTTCAATCAGGCCTGAGCACGCACTAAAGAAATACGTCCTTCTAATTACCAAGTCGCCATGCAACTAGTCATAATTCCTTCGCACATTTTATACTATAAACTATAGTCTATTATACTAGTATAATACTTGTCACTTGCCGCTTCCTTATTACTCAATTACTGCATAGTGAGGCCAGTCATTAATATCAGTGCTTCGAGCTTTATGCTTTGTCGCGAGACTTGAGTGATAATGATGATGATAATGCTAATGATGGTAATAATGATAATGATGATGATCGTGATGAGGGTAATGATGATGATGGTTGTGGTAAGGTAATGCTGTTCGTACTCATGATAACAAAATATTTTTTCCCACTCACGTTTATACACTCTCTTACACTATCCTATGTATTAAAATTGTTTCCCTTTTACCATTTAATCTGTTTCTCTCTTTTTATCATTGTTCTTTTTTTCCTCTTTCACTTTTACTCTTTCCTTTCTTTCCCCCACTACCTTTTCGTTTCACCCAACCTCGCACCCTTCTCCAGGTCGTGCAGGGCACAGAAGTTCTTGAGTCCGTGTTTGAAGCTCTCGCTGTTGTACGTCGCTCTTAACAGCCTTCCCTTCTCGTTCCTTGTGTAGTGGTCCTAGTTGATGCGTTGAGTTTGGAAAATCGGTTAATTTAAAAAGATTGCATACATTTGAAAAAACAGACTTTTGGGTTGTATTTTTGTGGGGTCAACTTCAAAACAAGGAAGTTTGGTAGTCAAGTTGGTAGTATTGTGGTTTTTTAAAGACTGGCTAGAAGAAAAATGTGAACGTGAAATAAGAAACAATAAAAGTGATTTTACTGAGTGATTATTGGAATAATTCGAAGCATTTTAATTTAAAAAAAATAAAGTTTAATGTTTCAATACAAGATTGAGCAAAGAAAGTGCAGACGTGAAATGAATTTAAAAAACGAAAAAAACTTGATGAAAAGACATTAAAGGAAGTAGTTTCAGACAGAAAATTGAAAAGTTAATGCAAAGGAAAAAAGCTCTTGGGTGAAAGACATTCCAGAACTAAAAACTATCTCAAGTTAAGACAGAAAGAGATAATGTGATTTGTAAGTTTGGAAAAAATCAAAGATTGTTTCATAAAAAATTTAAGAAAAAAACAATTTTCAAGCTTTTGAAATACTTTATTTAAAATGAAATAAAAAGAATTTAAAAGAATTTAATGGCGGGGAGTTTCAAACGACTTTTGGCTATCATAAAGCTGGTCTTTAAGACTTCAAGGTTGTTGGCTTCATGTGTGCAGCATCGTGATAGATTGTTTCTGTGCAGTTTGAATGTGTGCCTATCTCTCCATGCCTCTTATTTGCTTGTCGACGTTGCATGTGAAATAAATAGATCAGTCTTTTGAGGTACTGGCAGTAGAAGTTTTGATATTGTAGTTACAGTACAACACAACACAACGACGAATATTATTAACGTGGAGTAAACCCAAACGAGCTTCAAGGCCACAGTAGTTTTAGTTTTACTTTGAGTAAAGGACATTTTTATTTTGGTATTAATAGTTGTAGAAAAAATTCGGTGTAGTAGTAAGCAAAAAAAAATATTTCTTAATGTAATTTATAAAAGTAAAATATAAAAAAACTGTGAAAAAACTGCAAAAATAAAATAAAAAAATTCACCAAATTCTTTTATATGAATAAACTTTTTCTCGCCAAGACAAAAATACATTTATAGATGTAGACACGAAAAGGTTTTTAAATTATCACATATGAGCATCTGAGATGTCACCCTGTGTGAGACTCTAGCATTTAGAAATTCATAATTAAAACAAAAAGCTGTTTTATTGACCTAAATATGAGTTTCAAAAATAAACAAGTTATAATTGAGAAATACTAAAAAAAAATTAAATAATTTTTAAATGTACCTAAAATCAATGACCGGTGAGTTGATTAAAACCTATTTAATTATTACTTTTCTTTTTCCCATTATATTAATTTTTCTAAAAAATATAGAAAAAAAAAAAAAAATCTAAAATTCTCTCCCATAGTTTCACCTAACATAACACTGATATTTTAGTCTCCAAACTATTTTATTATTATTATTATTATTGTTCTATTCTATGCAAATTTATTCAAAAGAATTCTTTTTACAATTTAATAATAACAATGATGGGGAGCTTAGTGCAGAGGCTAGAGCGACCATCAACAGACTAGGATTGGCAAGGCACCGCCAGCATTGGCATTATCGTGGCAGACGAGGCGGAAAACTTGTAAAGGAACGCCAAAGCCGGCACGCTCTTAGAAGCCATGAGCCAGTTGTCCATGAGAAAGTTGATCGGCACAAATGTCAGAAGAGTGGGCCTTCAGTCGTGCTGGGCCTACTCAACACTAGGTCTCTCCACAATAAGGTGGATGATGTTTTGGAGACCATGAAAGAGTACAAGATAGATGGACTGTTTCTGGTTGAAACTTGGCATGATCCTGAGTCAGTCTGTATCAGCCGACTGCGGCAGGAGGGCTTGGTAGTGGTCGAAAGATCAAGGCCTAGACTCTCCAATACAGTAAACACGCTGCATACAAACCACGGGGGAGTTGCAGTCGTGGCTGACTCTGGATTCCAGGTTGCACCATTGGACACAGAAGTTCAGTCCTCAACTCTTGAGCATCTTTGTGTCAGAATCACTTCTGGTTCAAGGGCAGTCATTGGTTTAGTTGTTTATCGAACAGGTTATGCTTCTAGCGTGTTCTTCAAGGATTTCAATGAAATCATGAGCACCTTGGCCACATACAGTGAAGAAGTATTAATCCTGGGAGATTTCAACTTCCACCTTGAAAATCCAAGTGATAACGATACTCAGACGTTTCAGAATATCCTGAGCTCTCATGGTTTCCAGTCATCAGTCAACCAACCAACCCATAGTCAGGGAGGGTGGCTTGATGTTGTTGCCTCGAGAAAGAGTCTTGATGTTGACTGCATTGAGGTAGGCTTCTCTGACCACAAACTGTTGGTCTGGAAGTGTCAACTGGCCAAGCCTCCTCCTGTGTACAAAATAACTTCTAGTAGACGCTGGAAACTCTTGGATAGAACAGAGTTTGCTCAACAGGTTGGATTGTCTCCACTCTCGTCTAGCACTGACCTTGATGTAGATTCAGCTGCTGACCTCTACAGCTCCACTTTGATTAGCATTCTCGATAAGTTGATTCCTCTTAAGACTGTTAGAGTACACCAGAGGCCTTCGGACCCTTGGTTTGACCATGAGTGTCGCGTCTCTAAACGCCTTAAGAGAAGTCTCGAGAGAAGCTACAGTAAGTCAAAAAATGAGCAAGCACGTACTGCCTGGGTCAAGCAGTTAAAAGTTTACAAGAGTCTGTGCAGACGCAAGCGAGAGCAATTTTGGAACTTGATGCTTTCTCAGTCCAAAGGGAAGCCAGCTGACACCTGGAAACTCATCAATAGCATCGCGGGCAGAAGTAAGACGCCGTCAGTCTCAGGCATCAGTGCTGATGACTATCACGCACACCTCACAGAGAAAGTTGCGTCGGCGAGAAGGTCAATCAATGCCCAAGATGACCCAACATTTTCATTCTGCGAGCACGGGCTCAGTTTGAATGGGTTCAGTATAGTCGACGAAGAAGAAGTAGTTAGGGCTATTCAAGGGCTTCCGAATAAGCAGTGCTCGAATGACCCGGTTCCTACATGGCTGTTGAAGGAGATATCTGGAATAATTGCTCCTTTTTTAGTGAGCTTATTCAACAGGTCTTTTTCGGCAGGCAGGGTTCCGAAGTCTTTCAAGTCGGCCTACATCACGCCACTGCTCAAGAAGCCAAGCCTTAAACTCACTGAAACTTCGTCGTACAGGCCTATTTCAAACTTGAGGGTGTTGTCCAAACTCATGGAAAGATTAGTTCTCCACAGAGTAGTCAACTACCTCGCAGAATTTCACCTTTTCCCTCCCTTGCAGTCAGCCTACCGTCGTCATCATTCGACAGAAACTGCCATAACCAAAGTCTTTTCAGACATCGTTAGGGCAGCAGATGACGGTAAGCTTACATTGTTAGTTTTGCTTGATCTATCGGCAGCTTTCGATCTGGTAGATCACGCAACACTGCTCCGAAGACTGCACATCTCCTATGGTTTCTCAGACTCTGCGTTAGAATGGTTTAGGGACTACTTAAATGACAGATGTTTTGACATCCGCTGTAGTGGGACAAAATCGACAATGTCGGTTTCCGCTGTAGGAGTCCCCCAAGGTTCAGTTCTTGGTCCTTTACTGTTCTCTTTGTACACTGGAGATTTGGAAAGAATAGCAGCTAGACATGAGCTCGCTTTTCATCAGTACGCTGATGACACCCAGATTTACGGTCATTGCATTAAAGGTCATCAGGCTGATCTGCAAGCAAGGGTGTCATCATGCATTGATGAAATTGCTGCTTGGATGAGTGCCAATCAACTGAAACTTAACTCCAGCAAAACTGAAGTTATCTGGCTCTCATTCCGTCGAAACTCTACTCACACTCCCAAAGATCCAGTTCGCATTTGTCAGAACGAGATAATTCCTTCCGATAGTGTCAGAAACCTAGGAGTCTATTTCGACAAAGATCTCACCATGACGACACACATCAACAAGATGACTCAAACCTGCTTTGCTTCTTTACGCCAAATACGATCCATAAGATGGTTATTGACCAAGGACTCACTGAGAACATTGGCTTCTGCTTTGGTTCTCAGTCGAATTGACTATGGCAATATCATTTTTACTGGGTTGCCAATGAAGCAGCTGCAGAAAATTCAGTCTATAATCAACACCACAGCTAGGCTCATAACAGGTGCTAGAAAGTATGATCACATCAGCCCTGTTCTCAAGGAGCTTCACTGGCTTCGTGTTGAAAATAGAATTGAATACAAAAACATCTTGTTAATGCACAAGTGTCTGTCTAATGAGTGCCCAGATTATTTGTCGAGTAGCATTGTCATGAGAGCAAGTCTTCCCCAGAGGGAAAGACTCAGGTCTGCTAGGTCAAGAGATGTAGTTCCACAGAGCTACAAACTCAAGTATGCAGGTGCAAGAAGCTTTTTTGTTGCAGCGCCGACTCTTTGGAATAGTCTTCCCAATAGACTCAAATCCCCGAGCTCGACCGCGACATTCAGCCGTTCCCTGAAAACGTACTTGTTCGACCGATCACAATAACTTACAAATTTACTGCTAATTTTTCATTAATCAAATTCTTGCTTCCCAACTTCATTCTTTTTTTATATTTATACAAATGGTCAATAATAATTGTAAAATAAATAATAATAATAATAATAAATAATAATAATAATAAATAATAATAATAATAATAATAAATAATAATAATAATAATATAATATAGATATTTACTTTTTTTTCTTAAATTTATTGTTATTATCATTTAAGTTTCAATCATTAAAAAAAAAAATTTTTTTTTCTATTTAAAAAAAATAAATAAATAAATAAAAAATAAATAAATAAATAAATAAATAAATATATATATATATATATATGTATATATATGTATATATATATATATGTGTATATATATGTATATATGTGTTTATGTATATGTATGTATATATATATAAATGATCTCATTGTTAAATTTCAATACCTTACTTCTCCTATACTTTCCATTTATTCATCTATCATTAATATTATTATCAAATTTTCCATAACCAAGTGGTCTTGAAGCCCGTCCGGGTTTACGCCACGTTAATAATATTCGTCGTTGTATTGTATTGTATTGTATTGTAAAATCAACAATTTTTGTAAATTATGGTACTAATTTATAAAGAATAAATGATAGAACGGAAGTAATAAATCAACATTTCGAAAATAATTACTGTTTTTTTCTTCATATTTTCCTTTTAGGAATATAGGATAAATCTTAATTTTTTGTAAGGCTTTCAGAAATATTACCAAAACATATTAATGTTTTTCCAAAATCATTAAAGAAAAAAGCAAAATTAATATTAAAAAAGCATTTCCATTGTAATTATTTATGATATAAAAAATTGTCTTTATCGAAAAATACAAAAAACTAATTAGGCGTCATCAATTAACGCTTAATTCTATTAGTCGTCCACCTATTGCTGTGCTCTTCAGATAAAAATTGTCGCAAAAAACATTGTTAATGTTTCAGCTCATTTAATTAATTTATTTTCAGATCAGATTCTGATAAAGAACCTGCTTCTAGCACCACTTAAGCATGTGTGTGTGTGCGTGCGTGTGTGTTTGTGTTCGTGTTTGTGTGTGTGTCGCATAGGTGCCTGATTAAATTCTGCACCTTTTTTGATTGGAGGCTTTCTAATTAGGAAGTTGACGAAAAGCCGGTTTTAGCTTAGGTTAATATTTCTTTATTATTTCATAATAAGATTCAGACTAACAGCATCGCTTACTTTGAAATTAAAAGAAAATAAAATTCATGGAGTAAAGATCTTCTGATCTTTCCATTCAATTAAAATTTAATTTCGAGAAAACTTACATAAAATTAACAATAAGTCTTTTCCCGGTTACATATGAAAACACGCAACATAGTGAAGAAAATTTGATCTCACAAAAAGCAATTAAAAGAAAAAATATTTTTTGAGCGTTTTCACGCCAATAAGCTAGGCAATATTCTGAGTTTAAAAGTTTTAGTTATATTATATTTGATTGATTTTTTTTTCTTATTATTATTTATAATTTATTTACTTCATAATTTTTATGAAGTAACTTTAAAATATTTTCCAAAAATAATTGAAAGTAAACTAATAACATTCCATTACCGGCTTTTTGAAAGTGAAAATAAGAAAAATGCGAAATTATAGAAAGCTTCCAAAAGCTCAAAAGCTGTTAGTTTAATAAGAATAAATACTTTAATGAAGCATACATCAGGTTTTCAATAAAGCTTTGAATAACTATGAAAAAACAAAGACCATTGAAAATTGTGATGTAAAAAATGTTTACAGATAATTCCTCAAAAGTAATCGAAATTAAAATAATATAAATAGAACTACATAATATTAAAAAACTAAAATACAAGGCGTTAAAAGTTCTGAGATTATCGAGTATGAAAGGGAAAAAAAACAAGTCAAAGGTAATTGAACGTTAATGACAATACTAATTTCGAGATTAACCTTAACAAATAAGATAAAATTAATAATATAAAGCGGCATATTCTGTTTGATGAATCACCAAGACCTCCCACTTATTAATGACTGGCATTGGGTTCACTTTTAAGCACTAATTAAAGCCATTAATTTCACTTCCGCACTCTGAATAAATACTGTATGATGTGGGAGTCCTACATTGTAGGAATGATGAGTGGTGGTGGTGGTGGTGGTGATGATGATGATGATGATGAGTGGTGGTGATGATGGTGGTGGTGGTGATATTGATGATGATTATGATGAAAATTATGATAGGGGCATGATGATGATGATACTTGGAAGAGAGGGCCAGAAGAACGATGAAAGTTTGAATGGTGATAATGAAACAATGTTGCTGAGTTCAAGATCATGAGGGTGAAAGTGATGATGAAACAGTAAAGCTAACTATAAAATATAATTATATATTAATTTAAAATATATAATTAATTTTAATTATATAATTAATTTAAGTGTTAAAAAAATAAATATTGACAATGGATAACAAATACGACAAAATAAAGCTGCAAAAGATTTATAGACATATTCTAAAAAATAGATAAAAAAGATAATTTAATGCTTTCAATCCTTTAGAAAATTCAATTAAATCATTATTTTAATAATGCAAAGTATGTTTAATGTATTTAATATTTATTGTTAAAATATTTAGAAATATTTTGCAATCATATAGAAATATAGTTTTAAATTTTTTACCTCTAGATAAAATGTTGTTGAAAATATTTTTTTTCTTTTTTTGCTCCAACTTTATCACTTTCATTTTGCTAGTTCATTTAAATAATTTTGCATATCTGAGTCTCTATAATGCCAAAAAATCCAATTGTTATTGTGATCTCAATCGTGGATGTTTTTGGTTGTGGTAGTACTTTTATTTTGTAATTTTGGTTGTGGAATCTGTAGTAACTGAAGAATAGTGGTGGTAGTTAGGGTTGTCACAGCGATTTCGAGTAGTGTTAGTGAAAAAAAATATTTAAAAAATGAATATTAAGCTATTTTGTTTTTTTCACTATTATGAATATTCAAATAAATAACTTTTAATGTTTTTCTAAAATTAAAGTTTTTAAATTAAAGTTTTAAAGCACTTCTCCAGTTTCTCATTCAACTTATTTACTTAGAAAACTTTAATTTTCTCAAATTTATATTTTCATGTTTTTTTACTTTTTATCCACTTCATCAACCTTTAAACCTTTCACCTGACTACATCTCTTCTCACCAACCATACCACCAAAACAGTCCCCCCCCCCACTCTCAACTTGCCACATAAAATTATAATTATAAGAGTAAGTATCATTCTCTCCAAAGTTTTCCACTCATCACCATATTTAATTATTATTCACTACCTGGTTAATAAGAGTGAAGCCAACGTCGAGGGTGACGGTGACGTGTTCACTGACGTACTTGAGAGAAATGAACAAGTCCACGTGACTGGCTGACCTTTCTGCCGAAAAAGTCCATCTAGGAGGGTGGGAGAAAATTCCTCCATCATAATCTTCATCATAATCATCATTACTATCATCACCACCATCACCACCATCATCATCACCATCATCATCACCATCATTATCACCATCATCTTTAACATCATCATGAATAAGGAAGGAAAATGAAGTGTGGGTGGGGAAGGGTGAAAAGAGATTGAAGTGGGGTAGATTGGGTAGAAGAGAGTGAGGGGATGATAAATAATGATGGATAGTCCGTAAAGGGGATTGCAAGAAAGTCGAAGTGTAAAAATGGAAAAATAAGATTTTTTAAAATAGGAAAAGTCTTTAAAATGAAAAATTGTCGGAGATTATCAAAATGATAAATTGCTTGAGAGAAAGAAAAAAAAAGAATTTTGTGAAATGAACCTGATGAGTATTTTAAAACCAAGATTAGGAAGAAACGCATTGGTTTAAAAAAAAGACAATTTACATTTAGATTATACTCTAACTAAAAGCAATGTAAAAATAAAGAAAAAAACATGTTGTAATGAAAATAAGTCTATTGCAAAATATTTTCACCCGGTTTTCAAATATATAAAAAAATATTTAATGTTTGTTTGCCTTCTTATTTAATCGGTCACTTTTATTTACTGATTCGAAAGCATGTGGAAAATTCAATCATTCATTAACTATTTGCTCATCCCTTCATGCATTCAACGACCTAGCGACCCTAGCATTAATCCATTCATTCATTTATTTGCAACTAGTTTCAGTTTTAATTGATCAACCCCTCTTTTTCGTTTTTCCATTCATAAATCTCTCATTTATATATCCATTCATCTAGTTGTTTTTTCAATCATTCATCTATTTATCTATTTTTTCATTCACTTATTCATCCATTTATTCATTCACTAATTCATTTATTCAGTTTTCTATTAATCAATTTCAATAGATTTTTCTACAATTTAGTTTTATTCTCTTTTCATGAGTTTAAGACCACAACAATGACTATAATGAGCTTGCTTGTGACATGCTTGTTTTTTCCTTATTCTTAGGTTTTGTCTATTTTTCGCTTTTTTAGGAATATTGTGATTAATCAAAGATTATTTTTTCGAATGATTACAATGTAGTTGGTGATGGAGTGGTGTTAATGAAGTAGTTGGCTCATGCTGTGTGTTTGGGGGTGATGACAATGGAACGAGGTTGAAATTTATGTATGTATATCGGAGAGGATGGATGATGTTGCTAGATTGGAGATAGCGAAAAATGGATAGATTAGAGCCAGATGTCTGAATAAATAGATATCGATTTTAAAGCTTTAAAAAACAAAATATTCTTGAGAATTGTATAGAAGAAAAAAAGATTTTGTGAAAGAAAAATATAATCGCCCATATGGTGCAGTCGTAATGATCTGTGCCTGGTTGAAATAGTTTTTTTAAAAACAAGAACATTATGGTAAAACAGGTGGAGGAAGGAAGCTCATATCATATAGGGCTCGTTAAGTAGATGGAAAAAAGTTAGTTTGTAAATGTTTTTGATGTTTTTTGTGTTCATGATTGCTGTTTAAACTCAAAGAAAAAAGCTTAGAAATAAAAAAATTGGATTTTTAAACAATTAAAATCTTAAATATATAACTAAAATGTTTTTATTTAATAAAAGTTTTTCTTTAAGGTGAATCACAAAGTCTTTCAAAGAGGATTTGAAGGGACCATTCAATTAATGTAATATTATAACCACTTGATCCCTTAATATCAGGAAACTTTTTTGAAATCGTCAAAAATTTCTGTTAGAGTTATTTAAATTAAAAATTATTTTTAAAAAGTTAAAAAAATATTTTAGATGTATTTTTATAGACATAAACCTCTTACTAAATTATCAAACCCATTTGAACCTATTTAAAACTTATTTTAATTCATTTAAATACTTTTAAACACATTCGGCAACCAGACAACCTGTGATTCCCATGGTCAAAGTCGCTGTGGAATGAATCTTGCAGGGTGTGCGTGTTGAGGAGGGGACCGCAAGGCGTCAGGAAGCTGAAGATGCAAGTGTCTCCGCGGTCATCTAAACGAACCATCCGGTGGAGTTTGGCCATTGTAGGCGATGGGTCGAGAGTTGTTAAGTGGAGAAATGCTTGGGTGGGTCAAGAATGTTTATATGTGTATTTAGATGTTGGGTTTTTGTAGATAAAAGATGCTTGTATAAATAACAGTTTTTTTATTTTAAAGTTTGTGGTTTTGGCTAAGGTTTTAAATCAAATTTAGAACTTTTTTTAGGTTATCAACTTTGAATTAAATTTCAATTTCGTCAGATTTTAGGTTTAAATATTGAAGATGATCAAGCATCTATTGAGCAGTTCGGGAGAGTTTGTTAATTCTATTGAGCAAGAAAACAATCAAAATTATGATTGAAACCCTCGCTTTTACGAAGAGAATTTTTATTTCCCATTTAATTAATTAAATTCATTTCAATTGTTCTTTCAGTGACTGAAAGATTTGTCAAAGATTTTCAAGTGCGTTTCCAAGAATAATCCCTTTTGTTTCAATTAATTTTTAAGTTAGAATAATTGACTCTTATTTCAAAGAATATTCTTTATGGGGATAATAATGTTTTAGGAATCTGATTCAAAGTGTGATTTAAATTTATGTTACAATTATTTTCATCTTGTCATAATTTAACTAATTTTTTTGAAAAGTCTTTTCTCTTTGTGCTTTAGGCGTGTTTCTTGAGAACCTTGCAGCGGTGACTGTCGTTTGGAAAGATTTAATAGATGTAAATAAATTATTCAATTAAATAATTAATTTAGATATTGTTTTAAATATATA
Organism: Piscicola geometra; assembly: GCA_943735955.1. NCBI lineage: Eukaryota > Metazoa > Annelida > Clitellata > Hirudinida > Piscicolidae > Piscicola > Piscicola geometra. Next base: position 8,528,510 of record OX030962.1, read on the forward strand.
TCAAATATATTTATTTTAACTAATAATACTTTAACTAATTTCCAAAGAACGTTGAAAAGAAATCTAAACACCATTTGAATGGCTCAAATAACTTCAGATGCACATTGAAAAAGTCGTTCAATCATTTAGATCAGTTATAAAAAGCCTTTTGATATTTTTTATGCTATTTTATTTTATTTTAAGTTCAAGATTTTTATTTAATTGTGAAAAAAATCTCAACTGAACCCATTAAAAATGTCCAATTTCGGGGGTTTTATGATTTATTGAGTGCATTGTTTGTGTCGTCCGAGAAAATTATTACTTTTGAGAAATAAAATTGTTCCTAGCGTAAAAATTCACGCGTTTGGGGAAGTTTAGAGAACATTTAGAGTTTGTAATGAGTGGAAAATGTAAAAATGTTATATACGCTGAGTTGTTTTGGCAGCAAACATAGAACAAATTAAAATATTTTATTTTGTTTTATTCTGTAAAATATTTTTTTTGTCATTGACTCAGTGATTATAGAAATGTTATGGTCAAGCAGGGGTTTAAATGAAATGTAAAACCACATTTAAAAAAAATTAAAATAGCTATAAAAATAATTTTTATTGACAATATACAGTTAAAAACATTTTTTAATTGAAATTTATTTGAGTTTAAAAACTGTAAAAAAATTTAAATTGAAATTCAGAAATGTTTTAACAAATAATTTATTAAATTATGGCTTAATAAAAACTAAAGGAATCGTCTTGTTAATGAATATGACATTTAAAAGTTGTTTTACATCGATTTGAAAGTGATTTTAAATGTCAAACTCTGAAATAAATAGAACTGAAAGCAAATTTTAAAAAAAGGATTTTTTAATGTTTAAGAATAATTTATTTGAAGAGAAATTAAAGAAAGGTTTTGTAAATTAGTTGCGAAAAAAATTTTTTTCAGTTAATTTTTGAAGCTTTTTTTCGATTTCTGCTGATGGGCTGTCACCTAAGTAGTCTATTTAAAGGCAGAATAAAAAAACGAAGAAAAAAACATAAATGTGTTTTTTACTTTTTTCTATTCTAAGTTGCTGCTTAAAAATTTTTTTTTGAACTTTTAAACCGTTAAAAAAAGTTTTAGAATTTAAAAAATAGAATAATGAACCCGTTTAAAAATATATTTATTCAATTGTAGCATGCACAAATATCTTGCAAAAAGTGTCGAAAATGTTTTGAAAAATTTGCTTACTTAATTAAGAGGAAACTTTTCAAAAGTATTTTTAAACCATTTCTCAGCAAATCTTCCTTCAATTTTTTATCTTTGCGAAGTGTTAAGTTTTAAAACGGTTATTTTGAGACTGGTGTTTTGTCGTTTAGAAAATGTCAATATATCGCTACCTGCAAATGCTGGAAGCACAAACTTGGAAGATAAAATAGGTGAACAAAAACTATAAAGCAAAAAAAAAAAGTCCAAGGCTGAAAAGGTTCAATTATTAGTTCTAAACACCCGGTGTAAGGTCACGATGATTTACGATAGGTTCATTTCGGACAAACTAGAATAGAAACCTGTATTTGGCCAGGTCACATTATAGCCTTAGTTCATGAAATAATTTTTCCGAATATAGCAATTAGGTTTGAACTCATAAGTATATAAATAATTATTTATTTAATAATTACAATTGGAGTAACAACGACAGAATGCGTAAGTGAAATATATAAATGAAGAAAATTTCAAGTAATTTTGCCATGAACTGCTAAGCAGCTTTATTGGTGTTTGCACTAGGTATATAATTTGAAAGAAAAAAATTGTAGAAAATTAAAATTAGCATTTCAAATTTTTATGAACTTTCAAATAGAAATTTTAACTGAAATAAAAAAAATTCTTATTATTATCGTTATTATATAATAATATTAATTATTATAATAAAAATAATATTTGAGACATCTTTGTGTTTACATTAAAGGCCTTATTATTTCAGACAGCTACATGAGAGCTCTTCAGTTTAATGTTCCCTCCTTAAGATCTTATTAAGTAATAAAAGAATAGTAATAATAATTCCACAAAAAAGAACAAAAAGATTGTTTTTGGACAAATAAAATTAAAAGGTAAAAGATATGAATCTTTATTCAAGGAGGTTTGTAGTAAATGTCAAGTTCGTGGAATCCTTTAATGCCACATCATTATGCTCTGTATTATTAAAATAAAAGGTTAATGCAAAAATAATGTATTCTTTAAGGGTTTAGGTTCATTATAATTATAATTTTTTAATTTTTAAACTTCACATTCAGTTTCATATTCGTTTTCCTTTCTTTTTGATTATAATTATCCTTTATATGTTGCAAGATAGGCCTAAGATAAGAGAATAAACGGCTGTTAAACTTGATCATTTTAGCATCCGCTTTAAAATTATATGAAAAAATCTTATGATAAGATTTTTTTAGAAATTACTTTTTTTTCTTTTGAAGAATTAACATTTTTAGTTTTAATTTAGTCACTTTACTGCCTTTCAAGCGAAAATTGTGTCCTTGCATTGTTTGTGACAATGCTATGAAAAGTTGCAATTATTTTGTTATGTGGAGTTTTTTAGTATATTTGAAATGTTGTGGTTAATTATTTATTTATGTATCTTTGACAATTTCAACAGAACTATAGTTTTTTCAATGACCGCATTTTAACTATATATTTATATAACTAGAATTTAGTTTAAAAACTCAAAAAAATGGGGATCGTTAAACTATTTTTTAGTGCTACTTTAATCACATTCGTCTTCGTGAAGCATTTAAGACAGATAGATAGCTCAAGAAAGCAAAGCCTGTGACGAAAGAAGCGTGTTTGTGAAACCAGATTTATTTTTCTGAATTTAGATTTTTTTAAATTTCCAAAAATAAATTTACATTTTCAAAATGAAAATTTTAAGCTTTCGTATTTGCATAGAATTTTGGTGTTTACCACTGCAGCCTTACTAACATGCAGCAATTAAGTTTTAATAATATTTTTAACAAAAAATTAAATTGCTTTCAGTTGGAAAAATTCAAAGTTGTAATCTATACAACACAACACATGTAAGTAAGAGCATTAATTTATCATACTTTTCTTAAACCCTACGGATTAGTCGATCAGATGGATAGACTCAAAATCTAGATTTTTTCCACAACTTCATGCTTGTCTACATTTTGAAAACTGCCGTTGGAGAAATTCTCATACGCGAGTAATTAGAAGGGTTCAATAGTGGAATAAACAGCTCACCTTTATTCCTTCTGGTGCAGTTGTGAAAAGTAAATAATAACTAAAAAACTAGAACTAACAACCACTAGAAAGCAGCTCTATCTCACATATTTATAGATTTATACATACATACGTGCAGACATACAAATAGACTTACGTATGAAAAACTAAATGTGTGTGTTTGTGTGTGTTGGTCATGAATTCGTGTGTACAGGTGCCATTTGGAAAGTGGTTGTGATGACAGTCATTGTGAGGAGATAAAGATGATGATGATGATCTCTAGGAAGAGTGCACTGGTCGATATAATGAACCTGGTCTTAGTGCTGTTGTAACAGCAAACATCCATGCTGATATCTCAGTTTAAATATTTTAAAGAAAAAATTGAAAACTTTTATTTCTGAGATTTTCTTTTAAAATATACATTCTTTGTTCAGAGAGACGTTAAAAAGATGCATTTCTAATCTATACGGGATTAAAAGCTAAGTTTTTAAAATCTTTTTTCCTAGAAATTTTTTTTTTAGTTCAACGATTTAAAAAAAACTTTTCTATAAATTCAAAAATACGGGGAAAAATCTTTCAAACTAAAATTTTAAAATTCAATTAAAATTTCAAGCAATGTAAATTCGAAACAAACAAAATCTAGAAAAATATTTTTCCAAAACGCACATTTTAAAACCTTCTCAACTTGTTTTGTCATTCGTAATCCAGGACTAAATTTGAAATTCTTAATAATTCAGTGAATATATTCAAAGCCGCTTTTCGTACAAATCCCTACTCTTCCTCTTCTTCATCTTCATCGTTCTCCTTCATTTCCCGCCATTCTGCAAACAAATTTGTTGCTTGAAGACATAATAGTTAATTGAATATAAACATAGGCAACAGCATCGAAGCAAATCTCTATCGCACCGAAGAATCTTCAAATGGAGCAAATAAAACTGCACCTCCCGCAGTCGCGCTACTGAAATTCTATGCAAGATACGGTGCAACAGCATCAAAATGGCATGAGCCGGTGAGTTTTTGTCAGTTTGTCCTTTACAGCATCACTTTCAACTACTATACACAACCACTATACACAACACAAATGAAACCATCTACTAATAAAATTACCATAAATGTATCCACAGCTAAGCCACCTTTTAAACACTCATCACCTAGCCACACAAACCACCATCCACAGCCACTCACCCCATTCAACAAAAGTTACTCACACCTAGCCTTCACTAGCCAATCCAAACCGCCAACCAGCCCATAACAACCCACAGCTATCCAACCCACCCACCCGTCACCACTCATCACCACCCTGCACAACCAACCAACCAACCCACCCGTCCACCACTCATCACCACCCTGCACAACCAACCAACCCACCCACCCGTCACCACTCATCACCACCCTGCACAACCAACCAACCCACCCACCCATCCACCACTCATCACCACCCTGCACAACCAACCCACCCTTTCTGAAGCAAAGGACCGCAAAGGCAATATGCCTCATGAGAACAAACATGAAGAGATAGAACATGAAGAGCGGACAAATGTAAAGGGCATCTCTGGGATTACGGATTTGGCGCGAAAGACTGTTCTTCTGCAAGGTCATCGTCACCAGACTCACCATTGTCCTCCAACGGGTCCTGAACGACACTTTGTCGCTGTGTGAGAGAGGATGGCCGGTCGATAGTGCTTTCACGCGTTGATTGTGCTTTCATGGTGGAAATCAATGTTTTGCAAAAGTAGCCGAGATTTAATGGTGGGCATGAAAGCAAAAAACATCGAAAGTTAATTTAAGTTATGTGCATGCTTTCCTTCAAATATTCCGTACATGATCCACTTCTCTCGATCCATTAATACCTCTCCGGACTTTTTATTTTTTCTTTAACATTGATTTAAGCAATTTGACTTTGTATTCTTTTAATCTTCTCCCCCAACACTGCTATATTCTTTCACCCATCCTCCCATACCGCCAACCATCCACCAACGCTCTCAGCATTCCACTAACGCAAAGAAGAAAAGGAAGACTTTGGCGATGCTGGCGTAAGTGAAGAAGCCAGCCAAGAAGAGGAATGGGATGTGCTCTGAGAAGTCACTGTTCCAGTAGTACTTTCCTGAAGGATGAATGAATGTGTGGTTGGATGGATGGATAAATGGATGGATGTGTGGTTGGATGGATGGATGGATGAATGGATGGATGGATGGGTGAATGGATGGATGGATGGATTGATGGGTGGATGGATTTGTGGTTAGATGGATGGGTGGATGGATGTGTGGTTAGATGGATGGATGGATGGGTGGATGGATAAATGGATTGAATGATTGCTTGAAAAGATGAATTGATTAATGATTTGTTAGTGGATAAATAAAGTGTAGAGGGGAGGCTGGTACAAAATAAATAATTGGTGAAAGAAATGGGGGAGGAATGAACTGGTAAAATAATGAAAAATACTCCAAGTGAAAAGAATAGAAACTTAAGAAGCAAAATGTATTTGGAAAAATGATGGATGACGAAGATTTGGTGGATTAAATAAAATTATTTGCGCATAACAGAATTCATGAATAAAAAGTAGTTTGGTAATGGTTTTATGATGAAAAACTTGATGAAATAAATGAAAATAAATAATTGAATTATCAAGAAAATATTGTTTTTTTAGATAAAATAAAACAAATGAACCGTGGGGAATAAAGCGACAAACCTATTCTGAGATGGTATGTGGCGAATAGGAAGAGTTTCATGAGAGCAAAGAATAGAAATAAAAACCAAGCGGTGTGCGTTATCTGATGGAGTGGCGGTAATGTGGTGGTTGTGTGGTGAAAGTGGTGGTTGTGTGGTGGAAGTGGTGGTTGTGTGGTGGTTGTGTGGTGGAAGTGGTGGTTGTGTGGTGGTTGTGTGGTGGTTTTGTGGTGGAAGTGGTGGTTGTGTGGTGGTTGTGTGGTGGAAGTGGTGGTTGTGTGGTGGAAGTGGTGGTTGTGTGGTGGTTGTGTGGTGGAAGTGGAGTGAAAGTGGGGTGAAAGTGGTGGTTGTGCGCTGGTAGTGTGGTGGTAATGTAGTAGTAGTGGGGGGTGTAATGGGCTTGAAACAGTGTGGCGGTAGTTTGTGTGGTGGTAGTGTAGTGTGTTTTAGGGTTGAATGCATTTGGAACAGTGTATAAATGACAACTTAAACAAAAATACTGCATCAAGGCTCAAATAAGCACACAAACTTCCCATATTCTCAAAACAACCCCCTCCTCCTTCTTTATCCTCAAACAAGCACCGCCTCTCAAACCCTGGTGATCGTTTCGTAGTAGGTGATATCGAGCGAGAATTGGTAGTAGTAGGTGGTGTTGTAGGAGTGCATCGCCTCGGTGAAAAGCGCCAAAACAAACATTATGCCGCTCAAGACCAGGAAGGCGTGGCACAGGTAGCGGAATCTGGAATTTGATTGTTGTGTCATAATACAAAAATGTGGCTGGGAAATGAATAAATTTGCAACACTTTTTTTGTTTTTTTGTTTGAGACAGTGGGAAAAACTGTTTGATGCTTTGCTGATGGTAATTACCATTATAATTAATGCGGTAGAAAGGTCGAAAAAAAGTTAATTCTATAGTTTAATTTTTTTAAATAAATAAATTCATAAATTATTTGTAAATTACACAAGAGAAGTTTACAAATAGCGGCAAAACCTGGTGAGATAGAGGAAGGCGCCATTTTGGTAAAGTTTGAAGAGGAATGTGGTGATGGCGGCTCCGAGGAGGATGAGGAAGACGAAGAAGAAGATGAACTTGATGTTGACGTCTTCTTGCTGGTAGAGGTTGGCGCTGGTAGACTGTAGGGAGGTTTTTCGAAAGATTGAACTTTTGACATTGTAGCACATACTACATTGCTTCCACCCACTCCCGCCTAAACACACGCACTTTGAAGTAGCCCTTGAGGCCTCTTCCTTCATGACTCATGCAGCCCATCGTGATAACAGAGTAGATGTTCGGGTTGCTCGTGTAGAGGAATAACTTCACGCTGATGCCGACTATTTTTCTGTAGTGTCCGGAGAATGGAAGGAAGGGGAAAAGTAAAAACAATAATGGATTATCAAATGGATTGAAATGAAGAATATAATCAAAAAAACATTTTTTTATATTTAACAAAGTTTTTTTTTAAATTGAAGAAGCAGTAAGTCATGCAAAAATGTTTTCTTAGAATAATTGACGCTCAACATTCAATCATTCACGAGAAACTTAATAAAACTGACGTTTCATTCAACATTACAATCTCTCCAAACCATAAAAAATACATAAATATTCAAATAAGAAAATTTAATTCTAAAATCAAGTTACAACTTCTCGAAGCGCTATAAAAACCACTCAAACTCCCACCCCACCCTCCACACTGCACCACCAGGGCTCCACCGATGCAGCCAGCTGTTCCGGATGACGTGTCTGAGGGCGTCGTTGGTGGTCTCTTTGGTGAAGTTGGTGCAGACGTTTTCGATCGAGGGTGTGATCGAGTCTTCGTAAGTCATTCGGTAGTTGTCTTTCGAGGTGGTGGCGTGGTTGGAGACAGGGTTGAAAAGATAGAGAGGGTACAAATGTGGGCGAGTGGGAAAGGAAAACCATAAAATAGCTACATAAAATGGTTACAAATGCATGAAATAAAATTATTAAATTGCAAAATAAATTCCATAAAACTCACCGGCGTCTCCGTCGACCCTCCAGAAGCAGACGGGTCTGATAAGGTAGACGTCGGTGTTTCTGGTCTGGATGAATTGGTCGAAGGGGGCAGCCCTGTCCTTGTCGAGCAGCTGGTCGGGACCACCTCCGAGGTAGCCACCCGTCGGGTCCCATTGCTTTTTATAGGCTTGTCTCGCAGTAGTCGCTTTCTTTGAGCTTTTGGTCACGTTGCCAGACGATAGAGTGGTAAAGTTTTTGTGTACAGTGGTTCTTCTTGTTGTTGGCCTGGTTGTCACTATAGATCTTGGTGTGGCTCTTGTAGTGGCTTTAGATCCTTTTTTCGTAGTGGCGTTAGATCCTTTTTTCGTAGTGGCGTTTCTACTTCTCGGTGTTCCAATTTTGGTAGTGCGTTGAGCGGCGATGTTGGGGTTCTGGGGATTGGACACGTAGAGGAAGACGTAATTATCGTGCACCTCCTGCAACTCCTCTTGCCGAATCTGCTCGCCGAACATTTCGTCGTACGTCACGTTCCGAACCCATCCCCAACAGTCCTCCTTCGTAGCGATCTGTTTGTGTTTTGTGGAAAAGGAGTGGATTTTTGAAGGTTTGAACGTTTTGTGGGGGTTTTTATGGCTGTGAAAAGAGATCTTTTCTATTAAAAAAAATATACTTGAAAATTTTAAAAATATTTCATTGGTCAAAATGACTAAAAATTAACCGGTTCTAAAACGAACAAAAATATTCAATTTCTTCTATCGAAAACAATCGAAACGACCCGAACCAGTGGTTTTAATGATAAGAATCCAAAAATTCTAAAACTAAAAAGCCTTTCACATCCACCACCACTACCACCACCACCACTACCACCACCACCACCACCACCACCACCACCACCACCACCACCACCACCACCACCACCACCACCACCACCACTACCAGCACCACCACCACCACCCCCACCACCACCACCACCACGACAGACTCTATTCGACGTATCGAAAGGGTTGAGGGTCGCGATGAGGTTGAGGTTGGTGTTCGCTACGGTGGAGTGGGTGCCAGCCACGTCGTAGTGGTCGGCGAGGATCAGGAAGAAGGAGAGGAGACACGAGAGCAAGAAGTCTGCCTCCCTCATCCTTTTCACCAACCAGTGGAATCTGATGGGAGAGTGGGAATGGATCGGTGGTAGTGGAAAAATCAAATGACATAGAATGATGTTTGAGGGAAAGGTAAGGTGGTGGATGGGGGATGGATTGATGGTTGAAAGAATTTTAGCTAAAACGGGTAGAAGAATTGAATGTTTAATGTGCAATCGGAAAAGAACTATAAATAAAATTGAAAATACTCAATTATTCATGAACGATAGATTGCTTGAAAAGACAAAAAAACACGAAAAAAAGTGTAGAAATGTTTATGTAAAAATTTGGTGGTTGAGAATTGCGAAGCCAAGTCACGAACCGGTTCTTGCGAGTGAAAGGGAGGAACTGGTTGCGTTTGGGAATGGTGTAGTCGAGGGCGTTTCTGCGCTTCTGAACGCTTTGTTCTTCGTAGAAGAAAGTATTTCTGTACTCTGAGGGGTGTCATGATGTTGATGTTGTTGTTGATGTTGTTGTTGTTATTATCGCTTTTAAATTTTTGTTCTTATCTCACATGACCGAACCATCCCGGTCTCATGCGGAGAAGGTAGGTGAACACCTCCCCCTCGTCCTTGTCAACCCAGTGCACTTTTTGTGGAAGTTTTTCTGGCAGCCTCCGCACACCATCGGCGTCGTACCGTTGCGGATTGTTCCACTGCAGCTTCCACATTTAGGTTCTGGCTTGGGGTGAACATCACCGGCCTTAGGATGAGATTAAGCCAGAAGACATACGCCGGTTTATGTCCTCTGGCCATCTTTGTGTTGATGTTTGTTGTTGCGCTTTCTCCTTGAGAGAAGGGGGGAGAGGTGGCGCTTTTGAGGTCTTCTTCGTGCCCGAAGGCAGCCAACGACGCCGCGTGAAGGCGGGACCATATAGCCGTTGTGTTGTTGTTGTTGATGATGATGTTGTTGATGATGTTGTTGTTGATGAGGATGTTGTTGTTGATGTTGTTGAAGTTGTTAGTGTTGTTTTTGTAGTTTTAAAGGGTGTTCCAACAGTTGTTGGTTGTGATGTAGAAGTTTTTAGTTATGATTTAGATAGTGCAGATGCAAGGAAGATGATTGATAAAAAAACGAAAATATGCGATAACTCAAAGAAGAACATCCACTCATAAGCCACAAAGCCCACAAATCCCCTTCCTTCAAATCAACAAATCCACCGTCACCACCGTCACTTCCCACACACACACACACACACACCTTGGCGACACATGGAGTAAAGTTTAGTGACGTTAATCTTGACGGAAACTATTTCTTGCTTGAAGATGAGAGTGTAGACGAGGAGCTCGAGGAAGTGGAAGAGGGGAGCGCAGACGAATAGGTAAGAGTAGAAAGCTACCCGGAAAATAACAAGACTTGTATGTGCGTAGTCGTACCTCATCTGGTGTGTGTGTGTGTGTGTGTGTGGGTGTTTGTGTGTGTGTGTGGGTGTGTGGTTGGGTATCAATTCCATCTATTAATTAACTCTACCATCCTCCCTAAATAATGTGTTAATCCCAATAATTTAAAGATCAGTCAGTCTCTCACATTGTTGAAGTACAGTACCAGATAAACCGACAGGACAATGCAGGAGATCAACACGAGAATGAAGCCAGGACTCAGGATTTTGTAGATGAAGAGGAGCTGGTGAAAGGGTTATTTAATTATTTAATTGATGGACGAATGAGTGGTGGACAAGTAGATGAATGAAGGAGTAAACGGATGGTTGATGAGGGATGAATGAAAGGTGAATGGATTAGGGAAAGATGGATGAATTAACTATGAATGAGTTGCGAATAGGTGATGAATGGGTGAATGGTAAAACAGGTCAAAGAAAGTAATAAAGATGATTCCTGGTTTAACTTATTAAAAGATTTTGATACATAATTTATAAGTAGCGTGAAACTTTAGATATATTGCAAACTAGTTATTAAATAAAACAAAAGTTCTAAAAGAACGAATACTCGCAATTTAAACCGAAAAACAACCACTATTTCACTATCGGAAAATCGGAGAATCCACGTCATTGGACAGCTTCATTTAGTACTCACGGAAAAATGCCAAGAGATGATGATGATGATAATGATGATGGTGATGGAAAGGATGATGATGATCCTCATTGCTATAAAAAAACAATAAGTGCCAGAATTATTTAAAAAAAAGCAAAACTTGGAAAACGGCCAAACACTGGCAGTTAGGCTTTCTTAACAGACCATAAAAGAAATACTCAAAACCCCAAAATAGGCCTGCATGCAACCTTGATGAACTTTCTGGTGTCGTACGGGTTGGCATTAGGGTTGGTGTTTTTGGAACGAAGCGCTGTATGATTATTGTAATTATGAATAAAATCAGATGTTTTAAAGACTACTATTGATACTATTAGTATTAGTACTAATAGTATTAGTACTACAATTACTACTACTACTACTACTACTACTACTACTACTACTACTACTACTACTACTACTACTACTACTACTACTACTACTACTACTACTACTACTACTACTACTAGTACTACTACTACTACTACTACTACTACTACTACTACTACTACTACTACTACTACTACTACTACTACTACTACTACTACTACTACTACTACTACTACTACTACTACTACTTCCACCACCACCACCACCACTACTATTACAACCATCCCTCACCAAAGTCGAACACCGGCCTCAGGACCCTGTGCCGCACCCTCCATGGAGCTTTGGTGTAGTCTCTGTCGTTTGGATTCCTCTGTGAAGGTGTAGTAAGTGGTAGTGGTAGTGGTGGTAGTGAAAAATCAAAAGTTGCGGCAAGTAAATTGATAATTTGAAGAGGGTGAGTTGGTGGTGGTCGATTGGCTCATCACAAAACTGCTAAAAAAATGTCCCCTCATCCCCTCAAAGACACCACCACAAACTCTCTCCCCGCCCCACTCCCCAAAAGACACCCCTATGGCACATACCATTGACTTGTTGAGAAGGCAAGAGTCCTTGATGATGAGCAATTGGCCCAGACCCCACTTGAAGAACGTCAGAAACAACTCAACTATGTAAACGACCGGAGTCAACGTGAGTACGATCAGATAGCCTGGTGGAAGGGTGTGGTGCAAAGAGATTTTGCGGGGAAGGGAATTGTGGAAAAATAGATGTGAAAAAAGAATTTTTAAATGTTATAAAAATTTTGGTGTAAGAAAAATAAGAAACAAGAAAAGTACGAATAGAATTTTTGGTTTAAAAAAAATTGATGATCAAGGGGTTGTGATAGAAAGTCATGGTGTAAATGAAATGTTAAGCTTTCGAAAACAGTTTGAAAACACACAAACAAACCAAAAGCCTTCAGTAAAACCCCACAAAGCTCACCAAAAAACCACACCCTCAAACCAACCAACCGCCACCAATGCACCACCAACACCACCATCATCAATCCATTGAAGCACACACACCGGCATCGAACATGAAGACATTGACGCCCAGGAAGGTGGTGTAGTAGTCACGCATGGAGGAAGCGCTGTCGACCATGTGCGAGGAGGCGAGGAAGACGTACAAGGCGATGAAGAGGATGAGGAGAGTTCTGCGTCGGTTTGGTGGTGGTGCTTTGGGAGGTGATGAGATGGGAGCTGAGTTGGTGGAGGTGATGAGATGGGAGCTGAGTTGGTGGAGGTGATGAGATGGGAGCTGAGTTGGTGGAGGTGGAAAAGTTGTTGGTGAAGGTGGTGGAAGTAGCGATGTCAGTGGTTGAGTGGTAATGGTGCTGATGTAAGTGGTCTTGGTGGTGGAGGTAGTGGTAGTGTTAGTGGTAAAGATGTCGATGTTGGTGGTGGGGAAGCTTGTAAAGTCAATGGTTTGGTTGTCGTTTATTCTTGCTTATATAAAAGAGTGAATTTGAAAAAAGTGCTTGTATAAACAGTTTCAATGCTCAAAATGAACAAAAGTCTATACTAGCGACAAGATGGAAAGGTAGTAATAATACTTTTAAAAGCAATAAAAAAATATATTCTTATAAATAAATATTATAAATAAATATTATAAATAAATATTATAAATAAATATTATAAATAAATATTATAAATAAATATTATAAATAAATATTATAAATAAATATTATAAATAAATATTATAAATAAATATTATAAATAAATATTATAAATAAATATTATAAATAAATATTATAAATAAATATTATAAATAAATATTATAAATAAATATTATAAATAAATATTATAAATAAATACTATAAATAAATATTATAAATAAATATTATAAATAAATTTTATAAATAAATATTATAAAAAAATATTATAAATAAATATTATAAATAAATATTATAAATAAATATTATAAATAAATATTATAAATAATTATTATAAATAAATATTATAAATAAATATTATAAATAAATATTAAAAATAAATATTATAAATAAATATTATAAATAAATATTATAAATAAATATTATAAATAAATATTATAAATAAATATTATAAATAAATATTATAAATAAATATTATGAATAAATATTATAAATAAAAGAGGGTTGTGGTGACCTGTCAGAGCGAGTGAGGATCCTGTTGGAGGACATGAAGAAGATCGAGGTGATCCTGTTCCTGAACTGGATTATCCTATGCATGCATGGATGAATGGATGGATGCATGCATGGATGCATGCATGCATGCATGGATGGATGAATGGATGCATGGATGCATGGATGGATGCATGGATGGATGGATGAAGGATGGATAGATGAATTGAAAAATAAATGGGTGAAAGGATAGGCGGATATATGCAATATAAAGATGTGGGTGGAACAACAACAACAAACAAAAACAACAACAACAAACAAAAACAACAACAATATTAATAATAATAATGATAATAAATATTATGAAAAATACTATTATTATTAGGATCATTATTATAAAAGTAGAACCTCATTAGGTTGTGAGGAAACAGGAATTTTCTGGATAGTTAATTAATTCCATTTTATTTTTAAAAAATTATTTAACAAAACTTCTTTGATCACATTGCAACACTATCAACAACCCCCCCCCCCAGTAACTTTTCAACTACCACAACCATTCCTTCAACCACAACTTCCTTCCTTCATCATCACCCCACATCCACTCTTCAACCATCACCACCTAACCGCCACAAATCACCACACAACCACTACCACAAACAACCACCACCAGCAGCAGCAGCCACCTGCTATGGAACTCCTCTTGGGTCTGGAGGATGCTGACCAACGACGACCTCCACTCCTCGTTGTTCGTGCCCACCCAGCTCTGGCACAGGAAGTAGTACGTCATTTGCGTTTGCAGGTCGATGATCTTCATGTTGTTCATGAACCTTGTGGGGGGGGGGGGGGGGGGTTGTGGTGGGGTTGTGGTGGGGCTGTGGGTTTTTTTTAATGGTGTGGTTTGAGGTGGGGGGGGAGGAGGGGATCTGTTTTGATGGTGTGGTTTGTGGTGGTGATGGCAGTGGTGAGAATGGTTTTGTGTTGTGAGGGTTGTGGTGGTGGAGAGGTTTTGTGGTTGTGATAGTGGTGGTGGGTGTGGTAATGATGGAGGTGTTTGTGGTGGTGCTGGTGAAGATTATTGGTGTCATTTGGAAGTTGGATGGGGGAGAGGAAAGATAAAAGATAGGAAAAAAAAGCTAAAATGGCTTTGGGAAAAAGTGGAGATGTTGGTGAAGGAGGGAAGATTATAAGGGTTCGATAGGCTAGAGAACTAGTGAAAGTTACTGTAAGAAAAAGTCAAACTATGAAATTTCTAATTGAACGGTAGATAGTGATGAAATGTAGAATTCAAAAAAAAAACTTCACTAAAAAATATAAAAAAACAATGGAGGCACCAGTTAGACGGCCCATCGACTCCACGGTGCCAAACTCTGATGATGAGGATGTGACCGAGAGAGACGGTCGAACGCAGGATGAAGTTGTTCGAGTGGCCTCTCTGCAGCACCGGAAAGGCGTTGCAGCTCAAGCAGCAAGTCACCTTGTCGCCCGATGAACCTTCGTGGGTGGTTCGTTTCAGTGTAGTTTCGTGCTTGTGGGGTCTTTTTGTATTTTAAAGTCTCAAGTTTGTCGCTTGTGCTTGTGCTTTGTGGGTGAGAATGCATCGACTCTCGGCTTGACCAAGTGTGTGAATAGTGCAAGGTTCGAGTGAAAGCGATTCTCTAGTAATCCATAGGAAAACATTTTCAGTGGTCTGGAAACCATTTGGGCTATACATGATTCGACACAAATCCGCAGAAAAAATCCTGTTCTATTCACAAGCACACACACACACACACACATACACACACACACACAAACACACACACACACACACACACACACACACACACACACACACACACACACACACACACACACACACACACACACACACACACACACACACACACACACACACACAAACACACACACACAAACACACAAACACACACACACACGCACCAGTTAGTTGTATGAAGACTTCGTTGAAGGCGCTGGTGTTCATCATCGATCCAGTCTCCACAATCAACAAGTAGCCAAACTGAGCCTTTGGTGGGTTGTCTGCCAGATCTATCGGAACCGTCTGTGTGTGTGTGTGTGTGTGTGTGTGTGTGTGTGTGTGTGTGTGTGTGTGTGTGTGTGTGCGTGTGTGTGTGTGCGTGTGTGCGTGTATGTGCGTGTGTGTTTTAAAACTGAAAGTTCTTGGCAGAAAACCAAAACTACTATCGATAACCTCAACACCAAATACACCGCTCCTCAATCATTCCCACCCTACCCGCGCCTCACCAAGAGGCTGTTCTTATAGTCGGTGATGAAGGCGTAAATCATGATGACGATGAAAAAGAACCAAAATGCCAGGATGGTCTTGAAGCCGAGGTAGTTGGTGTTCTCTTCGTACTTGAGAAAGAGTTTAACGGGTAGCGTGACCATGTAACCGACGTACATCAACGAGTGGTTGCAGAGGCAGGTGAGACTTTCGGTCACCATTTCCTTGTCGAGGATCTGTGTGCGTGGTGGGAGGAATAGGTGCTTGTTTGGATGGAAAAAATGCTTGGATGAGAGTGGATGGATGAGGAATAGGATGGTTGGGTGAAAAAGGTGCTTGGATGAGAGTAGATAAATGTAGATTTTGAAAAATGAATGAAAAAAAGATGTTTTAAATAAGAAGAAAAAAACTAACATTCCAGAAGCCAATGCTTTGCATTTTGAATTCATAAATGTGTTTTTAACTCTTAAATTTACATTATATTGTCTATTGAATATATTAAGAAGAACACACAACCAAATCATTTTCCTTTCATTTTTAAATTTTTTATTACTCCAAAAACCATTACTAAACTCTTCTTCCTCCTCCTCCTCCTCCTCCTCCTTCTTCTCCTCCTCCTCCTACTCCTTCTTCTCCTCCTCCTCCTCCTCCTCCTTCTTCTCCTCCTCCTCCTTCTCCTTCTCCTCCTCCTTCTTCTCCTCCTCCTCTTTCTCCTCTTCCTCCTTCTTCTCCTCCTCCTCTTTCTCCTCCTCCTCCTCCTTCTCCTCCTCCTCCTCCTCCCTCCCTCCTCACCTCACACGTGTTGTTCTTCCATGCGCTTCCAGGATTCTTGGTCATGCACGTGAGTTTGTCCACCGTCAATGACACCTGTATAGTCGATGTACAATTTCATTGTATTTTATTTTATTGTATTGTATTGTATTGTATTTTATTGTATAGTTATGTATTGTATTTTATTGTATTGTATTGAATTGTATAGTATTGTATTGTATTGTATTGTATTTTATTGCATTTTATTGCATTGTATTTTATTTTATTGTATTGTATTGTATTGAATTGTGTAGTTGATGTTGTTACTCATGTTTTTTTCTTTTTTAATCCTAGATATTTAAGAAAGTGTTGCTGCTACTGATATTGATGCATAGTTCATGTTTCTTGTACTCGAATTAATTACTCAAGATGTTAGACGCCATATTTTATCATTATATAAACAAAAATAAATAAATTTGTAAAAATAAAATATTCCAAATCGACGATTGCTGGCGTGCTCACTTTGACGTTGATGAGGCCGACGAGGTTCTCGAGGAAGACGACCAGCATCGCCTTCTTGCCGACTGACTTCTGGAACGTGACCACAAATTCGCTCGTGTCTTTTCCGATGTTTGAGAAACTGTTGTGGTATTGGTTGAGCGTGTGGTGCTGGTGTTTGTGCGGTTGAGTGCTTTTATGTGTGTTCCTTGGTGTTGTTTTTGGAACTGTTGCTTTTGTTTTGTGGTAGTGTGGTTTTTTGTGAGTCCGCGGCCAGTTGGTAAGGCAGACATAAAGAAAATGTTTTAACCAAATGATATTTTTTTGAACAACTACCTGAAAACAAAATTAACAACAACAACCCAACAACAACAACAACAGCCGAAAACAATAGCAAGAACAGCTTCAATTACTAATAACATTTATTTCATTTCTCTTTATTCAACGCCACTGATGCATTGCATGACGTCACGAACAGCAGTTTGGACTTGTAGCTGCAGTAGCACCATGAGTTGAACTCCTTGAAGGTGAAGTAGGAGATGAAGGGCGGACATGAGTAGAAGAACAAGTCGACATTGTTCACCTTGCTTCCTTCCTGCAAACATCGAGGTCGTCATCGATATTATCAACAGTGGTCCTTTTCAGTTTTAATTTTATTATTTTTCTATTATTATATAACTCGTCAAAACTAGTCTAGGTTCAATGAAATAATATATTTGGAATATTTTGAAAAACCTCTTATCCGTAAGCTTTCTTCTTAGAAGATTTAAGCTTTATCAAATCTTCTGCTCTTTAATAACCATCCGATCAACCATCCATCCGTTACCCCTTCACCACCCTTAACCAGCCTTCATCCAACCCATCATCAAACCCCATCACCCACCACAATCCCGCGACCTCCTCCCATCCACCGTGTTATTGAGCTTAACGACGAGTTTGATCTGGAAGCGGATGGCCGACGTGATGTAGAGAATGTTCGTCTTGATGGCGACCATGGGCGCGTAGTGGTTCGACTCTTCGATCACCGAGGCCTCTTGCTCACTCTCGACGTTGAACACGATCTGGGTAGGTGGAGAAGGGTAAGGGGGGTGTGGTTGCTTGTGGTCGGCGGTGTTTGTGGGGAAGGGGGTATTGTAGGGGAAAGGTAATTGTGGGGGTTTGTAGGGGGGAGGGTGTTTGTGAGAAGCTGTGTGTGTTGGTGTGTAGAAAATTATTGACAAAAGGCAAAAGTGAATTTTGAAAAAAGTTGTGTGGTGATGGAGAAAAGTAAGCTGGAAAAGAATGATTATCAGAAATGGAAAAATATTTCCCTTCTTCAAACGCTTCTTCTCATATCAAAAATACAACTCTGCCATTCAACATGTCTCCCGCTCTCAAACTCACTTCCAAACACTCATCTACCACTACCACACAACCTTTGCAACAACCCCTTAACCACACAATTATCGCAACACCACATTATCACAAAACCCTTCACAAAACCCTTCACAACGCCTCCACAAAGCCTCATTAACCTTGTATTTACTATCTGGCGGTGGTTCAATGCCGCCTATGAATTCAATGCTGATTGGCTGCATGTACACGTACACCGAGTGGTCTTTCATCACGAATACCTTGTAGACCATGAACTGGTGGGTGGGTGGATTGGTGGATAAGATGGTTGGTTTGGGGGGGGGGGGAGGGTGGTTTGTGATGGATGGCTTGATGATGGATGGCTTGATGGTGGATGGCTTGATGATGGATGGCTTGATGGTGGATGGCTTGATGATGGATGGCTTGATGGTGGATGGCTTGATGGTGGATGGCTTGATGATGGATGGCTTGATGATGGATGGCTTGATGATGGATGGCTTGATGATGGATGGCTTGATGATGGATGGCTTGATGATGGATGGCTTGATGATGGATGGCTTGATGGTGGATGGCTTGATGGTGGATGGCTTGATGATGGATGGCTTGATGGTGGATGGCTTGATGGTGGATGGCTTGATGATGGATGGCTTGATGATGGATGGCTTGATGGTGGATGGCTTGATGGTGGATGGCTTGATAATGGATGGCTTGATGGTGGATGGCTTGATAATGGATGGCTTGATGGATGGTTTAATGAGTGGAGAGTTTATACAGGAATTGCTGACTGACGAATGAGTTTTTAGAAAATGAGCAACTATCTTCATGATCACCTCTCAAGCAACAACCAACACACATCCACAAACACCCCCCCCCCAAACACAAAGCCACACTGCTTACCACTAACCCGAACTTCGAAGAAATCAGCGGGCGACTTGAAGGCAATATCGAATCCCAGCTGCCGACCGTACTTCAACTCGACCAGACTGCCCTGCGAGCCGGCGCCCCCGTCGTGGGAATAGAGCAGGTAGTCGGCGTACTTGCTCTTGAAGATGATGTTCTTCGAGGTGGTGGCGTCGAGGCACTGGAAGAAGTACTCCACGAACGTTGTCACCGAGGAGAACTCTTTGATTTCGAAGCCTGTGCTCGTCTGTGTGACATTTTGTGCTTTGATCATTGGATTTTTAATGGGATTAATTAAATTTTTTCAAATTCAAATACTAAAAGAAAAATCAACTTTTTTTATATATAAAAATATCGGGATAGCTGTACGAATGTATTACCAGAAACATGAAAAAAATTATAATCACCACCATCCCTCAAAAATACTGTCGTCAAATGACTTAAATTTTACCAATTTATTTGAAAAATTAAACAAAACTTTTTCCACCTGGCTAAACTGTTCCGATTCCATTTTTTTAATTCGAATCCAAACGTTGTTTGCAATGAAGTCGGCAAAGAGTCTGCGAGTGTTGTGGATGGTGAGTATTTACGCTTTTCTGCTTCTATTTATGCTTTTGCGTTTGCCAAAAATGCATCTTCATTCCTCTATAATCATCATCATCATCGTCATCATCATCATCACCATCATCATCATCACCACCACCATCAACATCATCATCACCATCACCACCACCATCATCATCATCATCATCGATCTCTCCCACTCTCAGGCACCAAGGCACTGACTGGAGGATTGAGTGGATGGTGGTGTCGCTGACCATTGAGATGTGCGTGTCCCTTATGCTCATTAGGCCCACGTGCACAGACGTTGCCACCGAATCCGAAAACTTAACAAGAAGATCTATATGTGTGTGTGTTTGTGTGTGTGTTTATGTATGTATGTGTAACCACATCAATCCCATTCCCAAACACACACTCAAAACCCTTTAAATAAATAGCACCAACCAACCAACCATCCGACCAACCAACCAACTATCCAACCACCAACCAACCATCAAGGACGTGTTGTTGTCGGTGATTGGTGATGGAGACAGCGGACCACAGGACGCTGAAGATCTCATGCACGCTCATCGAATGCGTCTTCGCTGATCTTTCGATCAGTTCGAGGAGGTGCGGCGTGAAGGACGGGAAGCGCTGAGTGCTTGTCTGGAGTGGTGCGAAGGGGCAATTCAGAAGATTGTGGTTTTGGGATTTGGTCCATGTTTTTGGGACGTTTGTTAAGGATTGTGGGTGGTCGTTGGGGATGAGGCTTTCAAAAGATCAGTCAATTCATTATTAAAAATCTAGCATAATTTTCTATATAATAAAAATATTTAAAAAAACTAATTGAAATTTTAATAAACGAGTTTTTCCAATGTGTATAAAACGTTTTTTCTTACTCCAAATTCGAAGTTTTTGTATCCGACATTGACGAGGAGGTTGTAGTTCTGAGTCATGAAGACGATTTGAGCGTACACATTGGCCGAGTTTTGTGGCACGAATTGGAGGTCGAGGATGATGGTGTTGATCATGTTCGATTTCGGTAGGGCTGCTTGCATCTGATGAATGTAAATGTAATGGTTTTCTTGATTTGCTTGCTTTTGGATATTTTGGGTTTTGATAGTTTATTTATTTATTAATATTTTAAGTAATTCTATTTATTCAACCAAGCCTAAACTCGTCGATCTATCCATCTTACCTCCAGCAGGCATTCCCTTATTCAACTACCCAACCATCCAAAACTATCCATTCCAAATTAGCTATTTATTTATACATATTTTTATTCGTTTATTAACAAATAATTAAATTAATAAATAATTCATTCATTCTTAAAACTTGTTCTTTTCAAATTAATTAAAGTTTATCTATATAAAAGAAACACAAACGCGTATATAGAACTTGAAGTAGGTCGAAATGTGAGTGGTCGAATCGACCTGGAAGACGTAAATGCACTTCATGTTGTACACGTCCGAGTGCGTGAATAGGTAGAGGTCGTTCAGGGAGATCATCGTACAGGGCGCTTGTCTGTAGATCCAGACCATGTTCTCTGGTAGGTTGGATGGGTGGATGGGTAGATGAGTGGGTTATGAGTTTGTGGATTGATGAGTGGATGGATGGATGGATGGATGGGTGGGTAGGTGAAATGGGTGGATAGGATGGGCGGCTGGTTGGATTGGAAATCACATAACCACAACACTCGCCATTAAAATTAAATAAATCACGGTGATAAACACTACTGTGGTCTTGAAACTTTTTTGAGTTTACTCTTCGATGTATTGTATAAATAAACCATACAACCGCACCACACTACCACGCCACATAAGCACATAACTATACTTAACAACCACACTACCACGCCACATAAGCACATAACTACGCTTAACAATCACACTACCACACCACATGAGCACATAACTATGCTTAAAAATCACACTACCACACCACATAAGCACATAACTATGCTTAACAACCACACTTCCCCACCACATAAGCACATAACTATGCTTAACAACCACACTACCACACCACATAAGCACATAACTATGCTCAACAACCACACTACCACACCACATAAGCACATAACTATGCTCAACAACCACACTACCACACCACATAAGCACATAACTATGCTCAACAATCACACTACCACACCACATAAGCACATAACTATGCTCAACAACCACACTACCACACCACATAAGCACATAACTATGCTCAACAACCACACTACCACACCACATAAGCACATAACTATGCTCAACAACCACACTACCACACCACATAAGCACATAACTACGCTCAACAACCACACTACCACACCACATAAGCACATAACTATGCTCAACAACCACACTACCACGCCACATAAGCACATAACTATGCTTAAAAGCCACACTACCACACCACATAAGCACATAACTATGCTTAACAACCACACTACCACGCCACATAAGCACATAACTATGCTCAACAACCACACTACCACACCACATAAGCACATAACTATGCTTAACAACCACACTACCACACCACATAAGCATATAACTATGCTCAACAACCACACTACCACACCACATAAGCACATAACTATGCTCAACAACCACACTACCACACCACATAAGCACATAACTACGCTTAAAAGCCACTTAAAGTAGTGCATCGTTTACCGTATCTGTGACAATCCCCAAAAAACAAGTCCATAAAGAGGCAGTTTGGGCTCTTCGATGAGCAATTGATTGACACCTTTGTATCTGTAGTAATGGATGGATGTGTGGGTGGATGGATGAGTTGATGGATGGATGGATGGATGGATGTATGAATGGATGGATTAATGTATGGATGATAATGTGAATGGATGATAATGTGTATGAATGTATGAATTAGAAGATAAATGAATGAATGATAATGTGGATGGATAGATAAATTATAAAATAAATTAATGAATGGATTGATGTGTGAATGGATAGAAAACCGATGGATGGATAGATAGATGAATGATTAAATGAGTGGATGGCTGAAATGATGAGTGTATTGATGGAGTGCTCGATAAATGAGTGAGTGGATAGGAATACGAATGAACAATTATAAGTCTGTCTGATGAAGAGATAGACGAGTGCATGGAGTTTGTAAAAAAAACATTTCAATAAAATAATAATTGGAAAACTAATCAACTCAAAAAGTGTGAACGCCAAGATTTTAAGTGGAGAACTAAGGATGAAACGGACCTGAAGAAATGACGGTAAGTTTATCGTCTCGGCTGTCGGGCGTGTTCATGATGATGGTGCAGGGCAACTTTTTATGCACCGAGTGTTTCATGAAGACGTACTCGTAGATGCTCGTGTCGTTCGGGTCGTGGATCCGAGTCTCTGTGGAAGAGATGCTAAATATTAAATTCTTATTACATAAACGTGATGCAAGAGGTTGAATGTAGTTTCAGAAATTTGTTTGTTTGTTTAGAAGTCATTTCTAAATGTGACGACTTAATTATAAAATTATTTTTAAAAAAACCCTTATTTCACTAGCGTGAATGTATACCATCAATACTCTTCCCCCTCTCCTTCACAGGAAAAAGGCGCAAACTTTTGAGCATGATGGTTTGCTGGAGGCGGGTGAGGGAGCTGAAGAGACTGTAGTTGAGGACGTATTTCGTTTCGTCAATTCCGTACTTAATGTTGTAGAAGTCGCCGTCAGTGAGATTCCAGAAGAAAATGTAGTCAGTCGTCCCGTTCCCGCTACTCACGAACTGTTTTGGCATTTAGACCTTTCAAAACTTTTTTAAACCACCATAGCCGCTAAAAAACGCCAAAAAACGGAAAAAAATCTTCTTAAAAACGGGGAAAAAACTTTTTTTAAACCGTTGCAAAGCGATGCACAACAAACCTCAAGCTCCAGGTTCTCATCTATCTTGAGGGCGACTCCGCAATTGGCGGTACATTTAATTCTATCTTCGGCCATGAGTGGATTCTGCGACACAATCGTCACCATCTCACACATCGGTGTTTTGCCCTTGCTGTCGATCGCCTTACTATAGACCGAGTAGCGATGGAAGGTAGGTGAGGTTTGCGGCAGGTACTTGCTGATGTTGTAGATCATGAGACCGGTGATGGTGGCGTTGTAGAGTACAGCCTCGTGGTCCATGTCGCAAACGGCGTTCGTCGTCGTGTCTTTGAGATCTTTATTTTTTTAGGGGAACGCGTGTGAAAGTATCCGTGTTTTGTTAGCCAATCATTACTCGACTTATACGATCATACCAACCAACATCATTTTTTCATTAAAAAAACAACCATGGTTCTCTTCTCGCATAAACTTCCTCTCTCTCCCCTACAAGCACCCCTCTTCCCACAAAAAAGCACCCCTCTTCCCACAAAAAAGCACCCCTCTTCCCACAAAAAAGCACCCCCTTTTTCCAACAAAACAAGCACCCTTCCCTACACACACAAAAACAAGCAACCCCCCACCACAACAACAAGCGACCTGCCACTTCCAGACATAGCAAAAACCCCCTCCCCCTCCTCCCACACACATAACACGCCACCTTCCTTTCCGCAACAAGCACCCCAACCACAAAGAACAAAAACCTATTTCCGTCTCATATAACAAGCACCCCTCCACACACAACAGACAACGCCCCCTAACAAGCACCAGCCCCCCCCCCTCCCTCCCACGAACCAAAACCGATCTCATGACACGGCAGACTGTTGGTGTTACAGCGCCAAAAGACGCGCGACATCGAACGGAGATCGCCTTCGACGAGGACGGTGATTGGGTTTTGGTAGACTGGAAAAGAGTGGTGGTGGAGGTGGTGCTGGTTGGGGAGGGTGTTGGGTTTGGGAAGAGGAAAAAGTTGTGCTGTGGACGGTAGACTGGAAGAGAGATGATGGTCGTAGTGGTGGTGGTGGTTGGGCTTGTGGTAATTGGGGTGGTGGTAACTGGAGTGGGGGTTATGATGCTGGGTTGAAGTTGGGGTGGTATTGGGGAGAGGATAAAGTTTACAAAGGTTTATGAAATTTTGTAGAAAAAAAGTAACAGGTTTTTGGAGATTCAAAAAAGGGTGAAGAGCGTGTGGAATTGTTAATAAACAAAAGTGTGAAACATTTTTCTGGTAGGCTGTGAAATGAAGTAGTGTAGTTAATCCTGGCACATCACTATCATCATCATCACCACTACCATCATCATCACCACCATCATCATCATCATGACTACACTCGGATGAACCAACAGCGATGTCGAATTGCTTGTCCGAGAAAACGAAAAAACTCCGGCTTGACGATCCTCAAGCGCAACTTTGGTTGTTTGCGTAGCAGCTTGTGCTGTGGGAAGGGGGATGGGGTGGGTTGGAAGATGTTGCAATGGAATGTGTGCTGTGGCAAGGGGGATGGGGTGGGTTGGAAGATGTTGCAATGGAATGTGTGCTGTGGGAAGGGGGATGGGGTGGGTTGGAAGATGTTGCAATGGAATGTGTGCTGTGGGAAGGGGGATGGGGTGGGTTGGAAGATGTTGCAATGGAATGTGTGCTGTGGCAAGGGGGATGGGGTGGGTTGGAAGATGTTGCAATGGAATGTATGCCTGGGGGGAGGGTGTACATGTGAAATACTTTGAGAAGTTTAAGAAAGTGCAGTCAAGATGGTGGCTTTTTGAGTTGGCGTGTCGTAGAATTGGGTGATCTAGTGTAATGGTGTGGTGTGATAAAATGTTTTGATGTAGTGTTGTGTTATAATTGGGTGTTGTGTGATGTCGTAAAATGTAGTAGTATAATGTGGTGTGGTGTAGTTTGAGCAGTTCTTTGTTGCAGAGTGTGGGGAAGTCTCTGAGAATCAAAAAAAGTAGGATGATGATGATGATGATGATAATTACCTTGAATTTGACAGTGAAAGAAATTTCGCCGACGAACTTCCAGTTTTCCTTGAGTTTAACCACTGGTTCCTTGGTATTCTGTGAAGTTGTGAAGCCGTTTTTATAATCTATTTCACCTGATTTCAGTTGATTTTAAAAAATTATTTTGGAGTCAAATTCATTTGATGAAAAATATTCTTTAAATATTTTTTTTAAAGAAAAATTTATTTCAAAAATGTAATACCGAAAATCTTTAAAAGTATGAATCTAAACTGTAAGTGCACTAACCTTCCGGCCATTATAGAAAGGGAATTGCCATTCGTAGCTGGTGGTGAAGAGCTGGTAAGAGTCCATGTTGTAGAAAATGCCTGGGTGGTGGTGGTGGTAGACGAGAGAGTGTAGTGGATTGTTGGTGGATAAAAAAGGAAAAGTGAAACGAAAAAGAAATCGAAAAGACATGTGAAGATTATCAAATTCTCTTTCACGACTTATCAAACTAATCTTTCACAAACCATCCCCCATCTATCCTCCATGCGCCCTCATCCTACCCCTTACGCACCGACTCTGACATCATCCTTCCCCCATCCTACCCCTTACGCACCGACTCTGACATCATCCTTCCCCCATCCTACCCCTTACGCACCAACTAGGACATCATCCTTCCCCCATCCTACCCCTTACGCACCAACTCTGACATCATCCTTCCCCCATCCTACCCCTTACGCACCGACTCTGACATCATCCCTCCCCCATCCTACCCCTTACGCACCAACTCTGACATCATCCTTCCCCCATCCTACCCCTTACGCACCAACTCTGACATCATCCTTCCCCCATCCTACCCCTTACGCACCAACTCTGACATCATCCCTCCCCCATCCTACCCCTTACGCACCAACTAGGACATCATCCTTCCCCCATCCTACCCCTTACGCACCAACTAGGACATCATCCTTCCCCCATCCTACCCCTTACGCACCAACTCTGACATCATCCTTCCCCCATCCTACCCCTTACGCACCAACTCTGACATCATCCATCCCCCATCCTACCCCTTACGCACCAACTCTGACATCATCCTTCTCCCATCCTACCCCTTACGCACCAACTAGGACATCATCCTTCCACAACATCGAGTGGACATCTCCGCTGTTCACAGTGGCGCCTAGAGAATGATAATTTTCTCGTTTCTGCGCAGCTGTTAGTCGGGCGGGACAGTCTGTGTGGTGGTGAGAGAAGGAGAGGGAGGTTGAATAGAAAGGGTAAGAGCGGAAGATGTGTGAAGAAGCGAATTAGAATTTGAGTGGAAAAAGTGGGAGAAGTAGCTAGGAGAATTGAAAATGTGAAAAGTGTAGATATTGTTGGTGAGAAAAAAATCATTAAAATGATTAAATAGATGAATCATTTACAAACAATTTAACCTCAAAACTTTATTCTAATTCACATGGAAACATTAATACTTTAAAATTATTAAAAACTTCAGCACTAACAACCTACAATGTATCATATTGAAACATCCCACACGCGTCAAGCCGTCCTACAGCCACAAACTTTCAGTTCCGTTGACGCACGAGCAGCCAACTTGGCACTGGCAATAGTGGGAGCCCGGGAAGTTGACGCAACGGTAGCAATCCGGGCTTATCAGGCATTCGTTGATATCTAGTGGTTGTTCGATGGTTGGGAAGGGGAGTTGGATAGATGTAGGGAGAGGGTAGTTTGATGGGAAAGGAAGAAAGTTTGATTGGGAGGGGGTGTGGGGAAAGTAAGAATGATCCAGAGTTTAAGTGGCAGGGTTTTACAAGATGGCTGAATGGTTAAATGAGGTAAAAGGTTTTAAAAACTTAATAATTTTTATTTAAAACTTATATCAGTATAATTTCTAAGAAAAAAACTATGATTTTATTCGTGGACTTTCACGAATCCTCTTAATCTACCAAAAATTCACCACAAAAACCACCAAACATACCTTTTGCCCTTAACGTAAAATAAAATATCGTAACCCTCTAACACCCCTCTCCTCCTCCCCGTCCCTACTCTTCTCTACCCTCCATCGCAAACGCACCACTGCAGACGAACTGGTCGAGTAGATTGTAGCCACCCATGCACGTGCAGACCACCTTGTTGTTGTCCTCTTCGCAGATGTGACAGTACGGCATTTCGGAACAGAGACTTTTTTCTGAGTGTTTGCTTGATTATTTTTTGCTGGATGGAACTTTCATTTAGATGGATTTTTGCGGTTGATGGTTTTTAAAGTTGTCAAACATTGTTGCATCGTTTGAAAATTTTTTTCAAAACTTTAAAACTAAAATCTATGCATCAATAAATCTATAGATCTTCAGCCATCATCAAGTGCCCACCATAGCACTCTCCCGGCTTTTCTTCTCCGTACGGACACAAACACACCACGTCGTTGCCGATCTTGAGACACTTCTGGTTCGACATGCACTTGTAACACGGGTCAGAATACTCGGCGGCGACTAAGGTTTGGGTTAAGGCCAGGCTTTTATGGCTAGTTCACTAAACTATCTTTTTATATATTTAAAATACATCCTTTCTTCCTTCATCAATCCATTCATTCATTCATCCATGCATCCATCAATATATCCACCCATGCATCCACGCATCCATCCATGAATCCATTCATCCATTCGTCCATCTATCTATACACCCATGCATGCATCCATCTACTTTCGCAATATGGACGTCCGTCTATGATGAGAGGATTGTGTCCATCGTTACAAGTGCAAATGTAACTGCCTGTCATGATGATGATGATGGCGATGATGATGATGATGATGATGATGATGATGATTATGATGATGATGATTATGTACCTGGAGTATTCTCGCAGACATCACAGTTGGACGTGAAGTTCTGAAGACACTCGTTGATGTCTGTGATATACAGTTGATAGTTTTAAAATCGTTTCTATACTCAAACATTAATCATCATCCTTCCTCCATTCTTTATATTTTATTTAACCATTAATGCATTCAATAATTCATTCATTAATAATGCATTGATCCATTCCACGTTCATCATTAAGCTACTAAAGTACGTCGCAACTTTAAGCTATAAGATTATAATCTCAACAAAATCAACAATAATTGTTTATTATTATGATTATATTTATTTATAATTATCACCATCATCATTATTATGACTACTACTCCACACACAGCAAGAGTGAATGACAGTCACCCGTTCACCACCTTCACAGGCAAACTCCTAATTATTATTTTATTTAATAATAATAATAATAATAATGATAATAATTTTTTAAAATTTTAATTTCCCGCGCTAGAATGACAGTCACACCTTCACAGGCGAACTTCTTGAGACGAAGGTAGTAACCACTTTCGCATTTGCACTTATCGAAGAGTTTTACTGGTCCGAATTGGTCGGTCTGGCAGTAGGCGAGGCAGGGTCCGTTGAGGGCCGTACAGTCTTTGGGATGGTTGGTTGGGTGGTTGGTTGGTTGGGTGGTTGGTTGGTTGGTTGGTTGGTTAGAGGGGTGTGTTGTGTGAGTGGGTTGATTGATGGAATGGTTGCTGGTGATTGATAAAAGTGAGGTGGAGTGTGGGATTGATGCGATGATGGGTAACTATTTGAACAGATAGATGAAGCAGTAAAATATGAAATTGAGCAAAATTTAATGATAAAAGAGTGTTTGGCGAATTTTAAGATCCGAAAAACTGATATGGCGCTTGTAATGAGATTCGTCGGATTCAGGATTGCATTATGAAGAAATATGAGAAGAGTTTACAGGCTATAAGCTAAATAGCAGATGTTAAATTATGTCACTGAATGTTTTTTGACTGTATAACCTGATCAAATAGAATTTTTTTTCCGTGAGAGCTTCCTAATCCTTCTATAAACCTCATTCCATTTTTAAGCACCCAACCTACAAATCATGCTACTACTCACTATCCAATCTACCATTCCCTTATCAGCCACCACCCACTTACCCACCTACCTAACCACCCTCACATCTCAAAGCAACAAACTTTTTGTGAAGCAGGATGAGTAGAGGTCAGAGTCGGAGGTGTCCTTGAAGCCGTCCAGACATCCCTTCTCCAGGCACATGCCGTTCATGGGCTGGCAGACGGAGGATTGACAGAAGCAGAACTGGCTGCAACCAGAACCGAAAGTGAAAGGCGGACATGCTGGTAGGATTTGTGCGGGGGTGGAAAAGAGGTTGAAAGGATTGAAACATTTTGTTGAAGATGGAATGTGAAAAATATTTTTTTCAAATGGAAGGAAAATGGGAAGAAATTGTGAAGTTTTGAAGGGGTTGGAAAAAAAGAGGGTGGTTGTTTCAAACGATTTGTTAGTGCATTTTGTGAAAATATATGGTGTTTTGGAAAAAAAGAAAAGCCCAAGTGATTCATTTTATTTGGTAATAATTGGTTGTTCGATATGCAAAAAGATCAATAAATAAAGAATTGAATCAATACTGTGAACATCTTTTCTCAAAAACATTTGTAATTTAACTTTTATGATTTCAACTCTTTAGATACCGTTCAAAACTTCACCATCCCCTCATCTTCCCTTCAACCATCCAAGCCCACATACTGCGATAGAAACTGACGTAGATGAAATTGCCGCCACAGAAGAGACCAGGATAACTGAAGGATCCTTAATATTTTATAGTTTTCATTTAACTTATGTAAATTAAACTTTTGTATTGTTTTATTATTATTAAATTATTTTGCATTTATTTAACAAACGGCCATATCCATTTTCACATTAGTTGAAAAACTTTACAGTTTTCTAATAAGTAAAACAAGTATTTTAAAGTATTTTTTCAAAATCTCCATAATAACCTTTTACCAAACAACCACACAATTTTCCCATCTTAAAAATATTTTCCCACCCCACAATTTTCCACCTTAAAAACAACGTTTTTCACCACAAGAACACCTTAAACACTTCCATCTCCGATCTCCAAGCATTCAGCACCTGAGCAGGGATTGTGACAAAGGTATGTGTCGTAGGCACCGAAGATATCGTAATTTGTGTTCGAGCATATGCAAAAGCCTTGGTCCTTAAAAAGGGGTTCGGGGCGAGATGGTTTGGGGTGAGATGGCTTGATGTGGAATAGTTTGTGGTAGTTTATTATGTGTGTTTAAAGTTATTTTCATAACTTTTGCTATATATTTATGAAAAATTTAGATTTAGATTTAAATCATATACTTTTTTGAAATTGAACGTTTGGATGATCGAAGATAGAGACTAACAGTGATGCCGAAACTGATTCGGTTCAGGATGTAGCAATAGTGGCTGCACTGGTCGATGTTGAAGAAGGCTTTGAAAAACAAGCCCTCTTGCTCCTGCCAATGTCACTTCGTCATTATCGATGTTATTTAACGTTTTAAAGTTTCAATTTCTACTATTTCATATCTCACCAGCATAATAGTAGCTAAAACATAATAATTAATTATTAATTCAATTGCGAAATAAATATACGTGGAAATTATTATAGAGATTGTAAGAATATTCGTGACCAGTACCTTCTTCTTGATGTCTATGCTTTCAAAAAAACATCCCAAGTACTGGTCGTGAACAACTGGTTTTTGAAAATTTCCAAAGAAAATTTATTTTTAAATATTTTAGTCGCTTTATTTCACCAGCAAATAGATTCAAAACTTAACACAAAATTATTCACTCAATCGTATTATTAAGTTTAGTGGAATTTAAATAGATTTAATGGTTAATTTATTATATCAAATTTAAAATAGTTTAAATCATTAAAATATAATGTTATGAAATAGAAATTCAGGTTTAAGATAAATTGATTTTACGTTGGCAGGTTACTGTTGAGCATAGAAACGAGAAAGAAGTTAAGAAAAGGGACAATTTGAACCACTTCAACTTATTCATTATTAAACATTTTTTAAATACATATTTTGTGAAATCCGCTAATAGATTTTGCTCATTAATATTTTATGTGTCACCTAATTAAAACTTTTTATGTAACAATGAGTAATTTAATAATTTAAATTAATTTACAAATTCAATTTGAATAAAACCGTCAAACTAAAAATTGGGGAAAAGGATGTTCAATTTATATAATAGTTTTATTTAAATTTTATTTAGTTTTTGCTCTAACGAACATAAAATAACTTTAAAAAATATTGTTTAAATCTTTCCGAAATTTGAAAAACATTATCAAAATAAACTTATGAGTTCTCTCTTTTAAACAAACTCTAAATTTGAATTTGTTTCTTTTAAAATAAAAATTATTCAAAAATCCAATTATATCCAAAATAATCAAAACAAAAAAACAAATTCACCGATTTTTTTAATCCGCAAAATGTATCGATAGAAAAAACTCCATTAAGTTACAGAGGAAAGATTCATCATGAAAGTTTGGATAGTTACGAAAAAAAGAAAAAAATAAGTTTTTCAAACAGTGCTGTTTGTCTAGTCTTTGTGGCTTATGAATAAAAAAGACCTCCTAAATCAATGGCGTAGATGATATTTCATTATTTTATCTTTTCTTCCGGTTTTCTTTTGCATTGATGATGTTGATGATGTTGATTTTGATAACGATTGTGGTGGTGGTGGTTGTGATGATGATATTTGTAGTGATGAGGGTGGGGATAATGATGATTTTTTTAGTGATGAGGGTGATGGTGATGATGATAATTTTGCTAAAGATTAGTAAAATTGAATAAATGATAACAAAAATTAAACTGAATTGACTTGCTATGATGAAAAAAACTGTGGAAAAAGATGGTGAAAATAATGGGTGTAAGAACGTTCATGTTGATGACAGTGATAATGGTAATGATGATGATAATAGCTTTTAATTGGAGCAATTAGAGAAATAGTGGAAAGGTAATTAAAGCCTGGATGATGATGAAATAAGCCTAACACAGTGACGTCACGAAGGCGGAGTCGGTAGATTGATTGACGGGTGGATAAGCATTGCATCGGTGAAGAGTTTTCCAAAATGAAGGCACTGATTGGCCGAACGATTTGATTAGCCCCGCCCCCATCGTCGTCATGGGAACCGGCATGGGCCGCCTTTATACGTCACATGGGAGGGTTGTACGCGTTCTGCTTGTCGTGGGTGTTGTTGTGTATGTGTTTGTATGTGCTAAGGGTGTTGTTGTGTATGTGTTTGTATCTGCTAAGGGTGTTGTTGTGTATGTGTTTGTATGTGCTAAGGGTGTTGTTGTGTATGTCTTGGTATGTGCTAAGGGTGTTGTTGTGTATGTCTTGGTATGTGCTAAGGGTGTTGTTGTGTATGTGTTTGTATGTGCTAAGGGTGTTGTTGTGTATGTGTTTGTATGTGCTAAGGGTGTTGTTGTGTATGTCTTTGTATGTGCTAAGGGTGTTGTTGTGTATGTTTTTGTATGTGCTAAGGGTGTTGCTGTGTATGTCTTTGTATGTGCTAAGGGTGTTTTTGTGTATGTCTTTGTATGTGTTTGTATGCTTCTCGGGTGCTGGTATGTATGTCTTTGTATATCTTTGTATGTCCTATGGGTGTTTCGATCTATGCCTATTTCGTGTCTTGTGGATTTTAGAGTGGCGTGCGATGGGATGCTGGGATGAAGTTTTTAGTGTGTTGTTGCTTTTTAAAATGTATTGGCATTGAAATGGGAGTGAGTATATCTTTATGTGGTGTTGGCATTTTGGCAAAATAGTGAGTTGAATCTCCCTAAATTGAATGATTGAAAAGGAAAAAAATTAATCTTCAAAGTTAACATTCATTACACTTTTCATGGCATGAGCCTTATAAATTATAATGATTTTGAATTTTTAAGACAATTCTAAAACGATAGATAAACTTCAATGCAAGTTTCCATTATCGCCATTATCGCCTCCTTGCCTTCTATGCTAATTGTTCTATGCAACAAACATGCGCTAAATAAATTGATTTAAAAATGTAATTAGTTACGGAAAAATTCTTTACTTTTGTCCATTACTTCCACCCAAAAGAGACTCATAAAGCTTGGTTGTGGATGGTGGAGTGATGGGGGATCGTCTGGAAAAGGATAGAAGGTTTAGGAAAACCTAAAAGGCTTTTAACAGTTAAAAGTTAAAATTTAACTGAATAAAGAAGAAAATTTTCGAAAATGATCGAATGAGGGGGAAATAAGTTTAAAAAAGAAATAAAGTTTATGTGTTTTATTTAGCAGGCTTGTATTTTCCCTATGAAATCCTTACTCTCAAATTGAAAGCTCGTGTAAAACTATTTTAATTATAAAAACGTCTAAAAAATGGAAGTTTATTAGAAAACGATTAAAAAACAAATTGTTGTTCACAATGTTATTCGGAACTTCCCGGTTGAGATGAAACATAGAAAAAAATATTTATTTAAATTATCTAAATATTGATTTTTAATATATTATAAGGCCGGAATGAGTGAAATTTAAATATTCATTTTAACATAACTTTTCTGAAAATTCTTTAAAGTAAATTTTTGATTTTGAAAATTTAAACATTTATTCTGAAATGAAAACTTAAACAAAAATACTGAAACAGGTATACAATTTTATACAGGAAACTTCAAGCATTTTCCTAGTTTCTAGGCTAACTGCCCATATATACCAATGCCTTCCAGCATACGTATATAGACTTTCTTTGAGTTTCGCTGAACATTTTTAGTATAAAGTTGTGCGATTGAGTGGCAATTCTTTAGTTCAACCCTTAAGATTGAGACTAAAAAGAAACTGCAATAGTGGTGTGGTTTAAATTTTGATCGATTAAAATACTAAGTATTGGATATAAGACAGGAATTAGTGAATAATACACACAAAAATACAAACAGTTAACTAATAGAGTAAACTGAATAAGAAGAATAGGGAGGTTAAAATAAGGTTTTTTTCTTTAAGATGGGCGTTAGACTTTGGATTTTCAGAAAAATATATTTGGTATAGGATGAATTGAAATAAGTAAAAGTGGGAAAAACTTTATAAGATAATTCAATGAAACAGAAATAGCACTACCATACAAGTCAATTCATTGGGTTACAGTAATTTTAGCCAGTTTATAAAAGTACCAAGTAAACCAGTTTAAAAACTAATACTATGAATTTCTCTGACTAGTCGAAAAGAGATTCAGAATGTATCATCAAAATCGTTTTGTTACTAGAAGCTCTGAAATGTTAACTTACTCAAGATAATAATAATAATGTTAAACATTTATTGTAAAAGAATTTAAATTGCTAAAAATCGTTGTGTGAGTTTATTTGTTTTTTACTGTAACAAAAACAAGAGACAACCAGTTTCAAAAACTTCAACTACACAAAGCTACAAAGAATTCTAGACAAATAGTTCAAAAACTGAAACACCTTTAGACCAAGAAGATCAGAAAACTACAACAATACCTCAACTAGAACAATATCTCAACTACAACTACTTCTACAATTACCAAATTAATTAGCTTTATTACTTTATTATCAATAATCATTTAATTTTCATCACCAAAAATAAAGTTGATAGACTCTCACAGAAAAGTGTTCTTCCCACACTTTTCTGTTTCAAATTCAATCCGTCCGACTGACCAAAACCAAACAGAAAAACTCAATCAAACCCTTCAGTATCCTAATTATATCTAAATCAATCAAACCAAGCAGCATCCTAATCATACTTCAATCAATCAAAGCGTTTAGCATCCCAACCACATCTCAATCCAACAAAAATAAAACCACGGCTGCACGTTTTCAAACCACAGCCACGCCTATGTTTGGTCTGCAAGAGACGCTGAGCCACCAACGGAGTGGTAGCCACCTCAAAAACTTCAAAGAAGAGCCACTCCTCAACCACCACCACCTACACGGCAACGTGAGGTCTTGGATGCAGTCAACCACTGCCGCCGCTGCAGTCGCCGCTGAGTAAGTTGTGGTTGGTGTGGTAGTTTTGCTTGGTGTTGTAGGTGGAGTAGTTGTGGTAGTTGTGGTTGGTGTGGTAGTTGTGGTTGATGTTGAAAATATTGTGGTAGTTATGGTTAATGTTGAGGGTTAGTGTCGAAGTTGTGCTTGATGTTGAGGGTTAGTGTCGAAGTTGTGGTTGATGTTGAGGGTTAGTGTCGAAGTTGTGGTTGATGTTGAGGGTTAGTGTCGAAGTTGTGGTTGATGTTGAGGGTTAGTGGTTGTGGTTGATGTTGAGGGTTAGTGGTTGTGGTTGATGTTGAGGGTTAGTGTCGAAGTTGTGGTTGATGTTGAGGGTTAGTGGTTGTAGTTGTAGTTGATGATTGCGTAGCTTGAGTGGTAGCTGAAGGTTTAAGGATGGCGTTTGTACTGGTTGCGTAAGGTTGTTGTCGTGGCAGTTGTAAGTAGAAAAATATTTTAATAGTTTTTCCATTTTCAAATAGAATTCATAAATCATACTAACTTTTTTTTAAATACCATTTTTTACAAGTCACTTTCACAAAAAAAGCAACGTTCAGAGTTTTCCAGTTATTTTCGTCGATTTATGTACCTCTGTTTTGTTATTTTAAACAATCTTTCAATTTTATTCAGTTTATTTGT
Organism: Piscicola geometra; assembly: GCA_943735955.1. NCBI lineage: Eukaryota > Metazoa > Annelida > Clitellata > Hirudinida > Piscicolidae > Piscicola > Piscicola geometra. The sequence continues at coordinate 8,564,551 of OX030962.1, forward strand.
CTTAGTTTTTTAAAAAAAATTTTCAAAATTTTGATGAATTTTTATTCTTTTCAATTTTTTTTTTGGTTTTGGACTAGCTAGCGTGGGTTCGTTTCCTACCCTCGCCTAAGAGAAGAGCTATGCACTTTATGCAAAAAATGACATATTTGTTTTAAGATTCCAAAGCATTCTACATTTGTTAAATTTCAATTTTTTTTCTTAAAATTAAATTTTTTTACAAATAAATATTTTATTTTTTATACTACCTATTTAAAAAAAAGATTTAAGTTTCATGCTTTTCACTTCATTTTTCACATAATTTTTAATAAATTAATTCAACCATCTTTCTACTTATTCAATATATCTCGAGCAATTCATCCACCCATAAACTCATCGGCCCATCACTCATCATATCAACTCACCCACCTATCCACCCATCCAACTTCTCCACCTATTTATCCATCTACTTCATCCACCTTTCCATCCATCCAGCTCATCCACTTATCCATCCATCCAACTCATCCCCCTATTCATCCCTCCCATTCATCCAACCACTTCTTATTTCATCTTTCCATCTCACAGCACCTCCATATATTCAATTACCCTCCAATCGACCAAGCCTTCCATCCCATTCAGGCAGCTTATCTTGTTATCGCCACCCTCACTCCAATCACCATCAACGCATTTAATCACTCTTCATTCCTCCCTTATTCATTCATTCCTTCTTCACGAATTCATTCTTTCACTCCTTCTTCGTTAATTCATTCTTTCACTCCTTCTTCGTTAATTCATTCTTTCACTCCTTCTTCGTTAATTCATTCTTTCACTCCTTCTTCGTTAATTCATTCTTTCACTCCTTCTTCGTTAATTCATTCTTTCACTCCTTCAACCTCTTCCTTTTCTACTTTGCTCTTTTACTCTTCATTATTGTGGGTTTTTCATCATCTTTGATCTCTCGTTGTTTCTTTTTTCCGATAAACCGTTATTATATTTTTTTATTAACTTTAAAATTAGTTTTTTATTCTTCATACATTCAAAGTTCATTTAACATTTAAATAGACCAAATCATTTACACTTCTAAAATCTAATTAGGTTAATGATATCATTGAGATTTTTGCTCAATTTTTAAAACTTTCACAATAAAAAAATGAAACTTTGAAAAAATACTTTTTTTGGTATTTAAAAAAGCCTAAAAGAAGCATTCCCATTTTTATCAGCAGTTTACTCAAGCATGCAATGAGAAAAATAAGTAACTGACCAGCGGAGACAATCATTCAGCAGTCGATGCGTCCTTCCAATAAAACACACAAGCGTTTCATAAACTACCGAGCCAGCTAGTTGAACAGTAGAGCTGAAGAACACAACACCCACTTATCAAATTAACTTTTTACTTACCAACCTCCAGGCCAACCAAACCATTAAAATTTACTCTTCTCCCCTTTATTCACACACTTAACAACACATCCACCCCACACATAAGCAAGCAAGCAATCAATAAAAAAAATTCAAAATCACTCTGAAACCAACCATCCATCCAACCACCCTCCCTTCCTCCCCACACTCGCCAGGATGGGTCTGAGCAGGGCTCACTTCGAGAAACAGCCACCGTCGAACTTGCGTAAGAGCAACTTCTTCCACTTTGTGCTCGCCATCTACGACAAACAAGGACAGCCAGTCGAGATCGAAAGAACCGCCTTCATTGACTTTGTCGAGAAAGAAAGGGTTCGAAGTTTTAGATGCTTTTTTAAAATTATTATTTTCTTTACTTTTTTTGTTTTTTTTTGGAAATAAAAAGAGTTAGAGTTTGAAAAAATATTTTTTTTATACTTTCATTTATTTTTACATTTTCATCGTTATTTTTTAGTTTACCTACTTATTATACATAAATTCGGGTAATTGTTCAATCACCTTAAACAAACAAGCCGTTGTAATGAAACGGACATTTCAGGTATCAGGTTTTCCAATTCAAATACTTTTTTTCACTATTTAACAATCGCAAAAATGTTGAAAATCTCAAAGAAAAGACAAAATCACTTCTTTTAGAATCCTCAATGCATCGTCTGTGAATTCCCCATGCATCCACCATGCATTTCCCATGCATCGTCCTCCCTTTTCATCCACTTCAACCACACGCACATACGCAAACACACACACGCACACACGCACACACACACACACACACACACACACACACACACACACACACACACACACACACACACACACACACACACACACACACACACACACACACACACACACACACACACACACACACACACACACACACACACACACACACACACACACACACACACACACACACACACACACACACACACACACACACACACACACACACACACACACACACAACCACCCTCACAGGAGAACGACGGCCACAGAACCAACAACGGCATCCACTACAGATTGCAACTGCTCTTCCACAATGGAGTGAGGCAGGAACAGGATCTGTATGTGCGATTGATAGACTCTTCTTCCAAGCAGGTTGAGTGCTTGATGATGCGTGGTGGAGGAAGGGTGAGTGGGCATGTGAATGGATTGGAAACGAAAAAATTATGTGATTGTGGATGAATTCGTTGAATGTTGCTTATAGAGGTAAATAAAAAGGGAAATTTTTTGATAGGATAATGGCTGGATATATTGAAAATTAGAGGGATAGCTTTAATGATTAATAAATGACAAGAAGATGGATATATCGTGTCTAAATGAGTGGAATACGAAGGAATTTTGATAATCAGAGGAATTCTTGAAAAATAAATTATCTTATAGAACAAATAGATAAAAAGAAGAAGGTATAAAAAGAAAAATGGATAGAGAAACGAATGGGTAGTGAGATGGATGAGAAGAGAGATGGATGAGTGGAGAGATGGATGAGTGGAGAGATGGATGAGTGGAGAGATGGATGAGTGGAGAGATGGATGAGTGGAGAGATGGATGAGTGGATTGATGGATGAGTGGAGAGATGGATGAGTAGAGAGATGGATGAGTAGAGAGATGGATGAGTGGAGAGATGGATGAGTGGAGAGATGGAGGAGTGGAGAGATGGATGAGTGGAGAGATGGATGAGTGGAGAGATGGATGAGTGGAGAGATGGATGAGTGGAGAGATGGATGAGTGGAGAGATGGATGAGTGGAGAGATGGATGAGTGGAGAGATGGATGAGTGGAGAGATGGATGAGTGGAGAGATGGATGAGTGGAGAGATGGATGAGTGGAGAGATGGATGAGTGGAGAGATGGATGAGTGGATTGATGGATGAGTGGAGAGATGGATGAGTGGAGAGATGGATAAGAAGAGAGATGGATGAGTGGAGAGATGGATGAGTGGAGAGATGGAGGAGTGGAGAGATGGATGAGTGGAGAGATGGATGAGAAGAGAGATGGATGAGTGAGAGATGGATGAGTGGAGAGATGGATGAGTGGAGAGATGGATGAGTGGAGAGATGGATGAGTGGAGAGATGGATGAGTGGAGAGATGGAGGAGTGGAGAGATGGATGAGAAGAGAGATGGATGAGTGGAGAGATGGATGAGTGGATTGATGGATGAGTGGAGAGATGGATGAGTGGAGAGATGGATGAGTGGAGAGATGGATGAGTGGAGAGATGGATGAGTGGAGAGATGGATGAGTGGAGAGATGGATGAGTGGATTGATGGATGAGTGGAGAGATGGATGAGTGGAGAGATGGATGAGTGGAGAGATGGAGGAGTGGAGAGATGGATGAGTGGAGAGATGGATGAGTGGAGAGATGGATGAGTGGAGAGATGGATGAGTGGATTGATGGATGAGTGGAGAGATGGATGAGTGGAGAGATGGATGAGAAGAGAGATGGATGAGTGGAGAGATGGATGAGTGGAGAGATGGATGAGTGGAGAGATGGATGAGTGGAGAGATGGATGAGTGGAGAGATGGATGAGTGAGAGATGGATGAGTGGAGAGATGGATGAGTGGAGAGATGGAAGAGTGGAGAGATGGATGAGTGGAGAGATGGATGAGTGGAGAGATGGATGAGAAGAGAGATGGATGAGTGAGAGATGGATGAGTGGAGAGATGGATGAGTGGAGAGATGGATGAGTGGAGAGATGGATGAGTGGAGAGATGGATGAGTGGAGAGATGGATGAGTGGAGAGATGGATGAGTGGATTGATGGATGAGTGGAGAGATGGATGAGTGGAGAGATGGATGAGAAGAGAGATGGATGAGTGGAGAGATGGAGGAGTGGAGAGATGGATGAGTGGAGAGATGGATGAGTGGAGAGATGGATGAGTGGAGAGATGGATGAGTGGAGAGATGGATGAGTGGAGAGATGGATGAGAAGAGAGATGGATGAGTGGAGAGATGGATGAGTAGAAAGATGGATGGGTAGTATATAGATAATAGATGAATATGATGAAATTGATGATGAATCTTGAAGTTAATAAAAGTTTGCTTATGTTTTTTGAGATTAACATAAAACAATTATTATTATTTTATTTTATTGTTTTTAATAGCTTATCTTCAGTGAACAGCCATTTTTCTAACGTTTCATTCATCCATCTATGTATTCATTTATTGACCCATAAACCATTCCATGCATCTAACCATTCACCATGCATCCACACGCCCATCCACCACGCATACATGCATCCATGCATCCACCAATTCATTCACCCATGCATCCATGCACCCATCCACCTATCTACCATGCATCCACCACGCTTACATACATCCATGCATCCACCAATTCATTCACCCATGCATCCATGCATCCACCAATTCATTCACCCATGCATCCATGCACCCATCCACCTATCCACCACGCATCCACCCACTCCTCCACCCATCCTCTTAACCATCGTCCATCCATCTCCTTCATCGCCTGCAAAAGGCGGTTTCTAGAACGTAGCCACCATCTGTCGTCACCTCTGCACATGCGCCCGTGTGTGTGTGTGTGTGTGTGTGTGTGTGTGTGTGTGTGTGTGTGTGTGTGTGTGTGTGTGTGTGTGTGTGTGTGTGTGTGTGTGTGTGTGTGTGTGTGTGTGTGTGTGTGTGTGTGTGTGTGTGTGTGTGTGTGTGTGTGTGTGTGTGTGTGTGTGTGTGTGTGTGTGTGTGTGTGTGTGTTTGTATTATTCTCAACATATAAGACTTCGTATCATTACTCAAACACATTAAATTAAATTTGCCGCAAAAGCGCTGTCTTTAATAGACTGTTAAACTTGACTATCGCTGGAAAAACATATTTGATTTTTACTATTTTACATAAACAATTTATAATATTTCATTATTATTTTTTTCCTTTTAACATCGCTTATTGTTCTTTATACTAATGCATTAAAAATGTTTTTTGTCAAAATATCTTTTTTATATATATTTTGCTTTCACATTTTTCTTCTCCCTTTTCGTCCATCCTCCCACTAATACCAGCCATCTTAATTAGGTAATGCACGCTACAATACACCTCACACTCGGCCTATTAGGGACATTAGCAGCCTAAAACCACTCTGCAGCCAAGCCAACTCTCATGTCATGTTTTCAGTTAATTACCTGTTTATTTAGAATTAAAAGTTAACTTTTATATTAGTATAAATTAATAAAGTAATTTTAAAATTTATATTTTAAAGATCTTATTATTTTGAACGTTTTTTTCATCACTAAATTTATTTATTTTTTGTTTTGAATAATAATTTATTATGTATTGGATCGTTTTGTTTAACACTTTTTTGCTTTTTTAATCTAGACATAGATCATCAGCATTCCTTCACTAACTACCACCAAACTCTTTCGAAAATACTTCAACTACCCTTCCTTCTCAACTTCACCCAACCACACCACACATTCTACACTCCCATCTCTTCTCTACACTCAATCACACTTTCCACCAATCTCCCACCTAACATCTTTTTCACAGAACCTTAACTTACACCCAATTCCCAACACACTGCCACCCTACACACCTCGTCCCCACTCAAACTACCCTACCACACTGCTGCCTCACACTCCCTCCCCACTCCCCCCTCCTCTTTAAGCACTTATATATGCAAATACATGATTGATCTTACCTCGTACAACGATGTTTGAACTCTTGGACGGTCTCGTCGCAGTCATTTAAGCATCTTTTAAGTCTTTATTGAGTTCTTTCTCATACAATTCATTCATTTATTACGTTTAATTATATTCAAAAATCAAAAATTAAGTAGTTTTAGTTTACTTTTATGAATTTTTCATAGGTTTTGAGAGTTGGTTTAATTTTAGGTTTATATAAATTATTAGTACATTTAGAAACTAAACTTTAGAATAATAATATAAAATTTAAAAAATTAAATTTTTTTTTTTCGAAAGTTCAATGAAATTCAAAGTTTAAAGTCCTAAAAACAAAAGGATGCCGTGGGAAAAGATGAAAAGAAAATGTAAATGGGCAACACAATGGAGAATAAACACGAAGATTCTCGCTTCTATTTCAAATCTAAAATGCATACATTAGCTTTTGAACAAAGAATTTTAATGCACCAAAGAATACAAAATGCCAAATCGAAGAACATTCATTATCGCCCTCTCTGGTGTTACATAACTCTCCGCGACCGACGTTTTAAGTTTTTCGACTTTTAGATCTTCGCTGCTATTTAATTGTCTATGGTATTAAAAGAAAAATGTGTTTTTTCTCATGCCGGAAAAAAAGATGTTATTTTATTTAATTTTTTTTGCTATTAGTTCAAGAAATTGTTTTTATAAATGAATTTTTCATGTAAGAAAAACGGACTTATGCACACGTACACTCACACATACACACATATATACAGACACACATACACACACAGACACACACACACACACACAAACACACACACGTACACACACACACACATCAAAGAGGAGGGGTGGTAGTAAGACACAAGTGATCAAGGATCTGCTTGATGGGCAGGCGGTGAAAAGTGGATAATGTTCTGACTCATATTGGAGAGAAAAAATCAAATCCAATAAAATAAAAATGTATAAAAAGAGTTAATACATTAGTGAACTGAAAGATGATTATTGTGGAGTAAGAGACTAGTATGTGCTGGTAGTAGTGTAAGATTTAAAAGGATGATGCTGATGATGAAAAAGATGATGAAAATGATAATGAATCATTGATGGTGATGATGATAATGATAATGAATCATTGATGGTGATGATGATAATGATGATGAATCATTGATGGTGATGATGATAATGATGATGACCTTGTCAGGTGATAGTTTACGAAGGACAAGACAAGAATCCTGAGATGTGTCGTGTCCTGCTCACTCATGAGATCATGTGCAGGTCAGAGAGGGAGGGGAGTGCATCAGTGGATCAAGAAAGTTATGATCAGATCATAAATTGATTGATTAATTAATGGGTTTATAGATTAATAAATGGTGTAATTCATGAGTGATAATTGATTGATTAGTTAATTTGTGAATGGAATAATTTTATTGATTGATTAACTGATGTTTTAATTAATTTATTATAATTAAATGATTAGCTAATGTATTAGTTTTTTATTTTAGTTAACTAATCAATTAATTAATGAAAGAGATAAATGATGAAAGACTCGATTAATTACAGTCGATGTTGCGACAAGAAAAGCTGCGGGAACAGGAACGAAACACCCTCAGACCCCGTCATCATCGATAGGTGAGCTTTTAGAAGATAAAATACTAAATGTCATATTGAATTGAAGCTGAAGCTACGTTTAAATCAAATTTTATAATATAAAAACATTGAAAATTCGATTGAAAAACCCAAAACGACAACAACAAATCCCGTTTTGAGCCGTCTTCCGAACAAGTTTTTTTGATTAACCTTCTTAATTGGAGCTCATTGCCATAATTTCCCGTCAGAGAAATGTAGGAAATGCAAGTTGGTCTAGCTTTGAGTGGATTGCTGCGTGGATGAGTGATAGCGTGGTGGAGATGGAGAAGGGAAAGGGGGGGGGGTACCGTGCATGGATTTTCTGGTTGTGGAATTATAATAAAGTCAATAGGACATCATTGTTTCTATAATTTCTATCACCCTCCCAATCTTCATTCTCATGATCATGATCATCCCTCTTCTCGTCTTCATCATCGTCATCATCATCTTCATCACGATAGTTATCATCGACAAAGTTATCACCCAGAGCCAACATAATCATTTTTTAAATCTCTTCTCGAACAAATGATAACGCTACGACAACACCACCACTAACATCATCATCATCAGCACCACACCTTACATCATCATCAACCCCACCACTAATATCATCATCATCTGCACCGCCCTTTACATCATCATCATCATCAGCACCATTCTACTATCTTGTCCTTTGACCCACCTGCTATTTGTGACTTCCTGGTAATGATGATGTATGCCATGCTGACATCACTGACTCTTGCCTACTACCGCGTCGTCATCGCCTTCTTTTATTGTTCTTTATGTTTATACTTCTTCGACGTCATCAGTGTTTATGTCTTACTTTCAGGGATGTGCGGAAAAATGGTGGATAATCGCAATAAATAGTTTAGAGAAGGAGCTCAAACGTTATTTTATTTTTTATGTTTATATTCGTTTCGACCGCCTCACACGACCAAAAAACACATTTCCATCTACTCCAAATCTTTCATCAAACTACTAAATTAAAAACTTTTTACAATTTTTTTAAAAAACCATTATAAAAAAACCCATCAAGGCACCAAACCATCCATCCACTTAATCCCTTATCCATCCATTCATCCATCCATCCATCCATCCATCCATCCATCCATCCATCCATCCATCCATCCATCCATCCATCCATCCATCCATCCATCCATCCATTCATCCATCCATCCATCCATCCATCCATCAAACACCTCACGTGATACGGAACACGTGACGTCACATGAGGCGATGACGTCATCGTGACGCAAGCATTGAGTGCTGCAGCTCCAGACACCTCATTGCTGACCATGGCTTGCTTGGTTTGAGGCATGGTGGTGGTCATAATGATGATAACGGTAATGATGGTGGTGGTGGTGGAGATGATGATGGTGGTGGTGGTGGTGACGATGATGATGATGATGGTGGTGATAATGCTGCGATGATGGAAGAAGTGGTGGTGGGGATGATGATGATAGCGATGATGAGACTGATGATGATGATGATGATAGCACCATCATCATCATCATCATCATCATCATCATCATCATCATCATCAAGCACTCAAGCGAGGGAAAATGGCAAAAAGTCATTAAGTGGAGTCTAACTTAAAGAGTGTTCCTATTAAGAGAAAGGTGATCCTGATGATGATGTTTTAAAATGATGATGGTAATGAAGATGATAATACGATTGATGATCATAAAGATGATGATGAGAATGATTATGAATTTAATATAGATGATGATTCTTATTATTAAATATATTATTATAAATACTATTATTATACGATGATAATGATGATGATGACGACGATGATGAAAAATATACTTCGAAAGAGTGATGATGATAATGATAGCTGAGAAGGATGGAAGTGATGATGATGATGATGATAGGATAGTGCGAGAGTCGCATGGACGTATGTGATATTGGCGCTCAGAAAACAATTTAATGAGTTTTATTCCCTCGGGCGGGGATGGTAATGATGCCAATCATAAGGTGGTCGTGATGATGATCTTGGTGTGTGAGGAATGGGTGTATGATGGTGGCCCATAGTGAATTGTGGTCTGAGGTGTATGGCGGCTTGTTTAGAGCAGAAGGTTGAGGAGCTAGTTTAGGAGGGATTAAGTATTGTAACGGAATGTTATTTGAAAGTAGTGGTTAGTGTGTTGTCTGGTGTTTTGAATGACCCAAAGGATGGTGTGATTGAGAAAGTAGTGGGTTGAGGGGTAATAGAGCAATAAATGAGTGATTAATTTTTTTATACATATTTTTAGATTTTAAAAGAGAAAGGCTTCACATACTAAAGGTAGTGCTTTGAAAAGTTAATCAAAGTTGAACCCAATAGGCTTTTGACCTCTTTAGTCCACCCCTTTAAAGTTTATGCGGCTTTTCGTGGAAACTTTAGCAATTTTTACTTTATTAAAATGTACAATTTGATTAAAAAAAACTGGAAAATATATAATACAAATCAACTTTACACTTATTGAAAGAATTAATGCGTTTATATATAATTTGGCTTTAAGATATTTGATATTATTTAAAAAAGAACTTTTCAAATCCTACATAAATCAGACCATTTTCTTTTCATTTTAACCAAAGCAGACCATGACCAACAAACTCGTCCCTGTTCATGTTTACAAATCAAAAACTTCATGCCATATCCAGCCATCCATATGACACCACCATTTTAGTTTCAACTCTAACACTAGAAGCTTCCCCAGCAGATTTACTCATCACCACCCTATCACCACACTATCTCTACCTTATCACCACTTCTATACCACTTTATCACTTCACTATAATTTTACCTTAAACAAGGTTTTTTGCTTACTTCAATTTCAATTTTAACTGCACCTTGCCTGTTTGACTCTTCCATGAACCTCCACCCTTTCCATCCATTTCACCCTTTCACACCATTTCATTCGTCTTCCCTTAAAAAAAAAAATTTTTTCTCCACACTCCCAACTCTACCCCACTCCACTCCACACCTCAACCATCTGAAACCACGTGACCATCCATGTATGACGTCACTGATTGATGGAGCTCATTTGAGGGGACGGCCTGGGAATGCAGCCTTTATCAGCTCCAAACATTTTCACCTTTGACCCCACCTACGACTACCTCTACTACTTCTGCTCTTTCTGCTACTCGCACTACTACTACTACTACTACTACTACTACTACTACTACTACTACTACTACTACTACTACTACTACTACTACTACTACTACTACTACTACTACTACTACTACTACTACTACTACTACTACTACTACTACTACTACTACTACTACTAATACTACTACCACTACTACTACTACTACTACTACTACTACTACTACTACTACTACTACTACTACTACTACTACTACTACTACTATTACTACTACTACTACTACCACTACTACTACTACTACTTATAAAACTACAACTTTTATTACAACCACACCATCCTAAAATACTAAATCTTTTACTCCTAATACATCTGCTACTGCTTGTAGTAATCTCTTAATAGTTACACGTTGACGATGTTTTCTGTTATTTCGAAAGTCTTTCCTCGCTTGCAGGATGATGGAGAACTTATATGATGGGTGGGTGTCTTCGACTCATGGTGATTCAGCCTTGGACTGTCTTGAGCAATATGTGTGCGTGGTATAACCGCTGGATAAGTTTTGACATTTCAGATTTGAATGTGTGATGTAAAAAACAAACTAATCGAAAGAATTGTGGAAAATAGTTTGAATAAAAGGGAAAGATACATAAAGTCACACACACACACACACACACACACACACACACACACACACACACACACACACACACACACACACACACACACACACACACACACACACACACACACACACACACACACACACACACACACACACACACACACACACACACACACACACACACACACACACACACACACACACACACACACACACACACACACACACACACACACACACACACACACACACACACACACACACACACACACACACACACACACACACACACACACACACACACACACACACACACACACACACACACACACACACACACACACACACACACACACACACACACACACACACACACACACACACACACACACACACACACACACACACACACACACACACACACACACACACACACACACACACACACACACACACACACACACACACACACACACACACACACACACACACACACACACACACACACACACACACACACACACACACACACACACACACACACACACACACACACACACACACACACACACACACACACACACACGCACACACACACACGAGCATCCAATTGATTTAGTCTATGGTGACCTTTAGGAGTGTGGACATAGGTGACTACATGGGTGGTGCTGGTCATTGCGAATGTCATGAGCAGAATATGAATAATAATAATGATGAAACAAGTGTGAAAATTAAATGATTTTTTCAATGTTGAAAACTAAAAATAGAATAAAATAATTGAAGAGTAAAAAATATTAATAATCGCCGTAACAAATTTTGTTTTAACGAATAAATAAATATTTTTTTATTAATAAATATTTAAAATTCTATTATATTAAACATAAAACCTTTTGCGAGGATTCTGAATTCTTCAGATGGTAAAAAAACATCTAACAATATTCTGCTCCCACTTCATCATCATCATTGGCCAACCATCATCATCATCATTGGCCAACCATTATCATCATCATAATCACAACGGCTTTTATAATTTCAATCTTTTTTTCGTGATCATACTGATGATCTTATAATATTTGGAAAGCATTATATTTTTGTCGAATCCACTTTTTTCTTTACAGAATATTTATATTTCTAGATCCTATGAGAATGTCAATCACTAGAGCTATCCCGTTAAAAATCATTTTTATTTATAAAAATTTTTGTTTAAGTTATAAGAAAAACACTTTTATAAAGCAGGGCAATTTTCTTCACTTCAAGATTAATTAAAAGTTTTTCCATTAACGAGAGTTTGCACCAACAAATAAGAATCACTGATTATCGCCATCACCAACATCACCATCATCATCACCACTACTACCATCATCATTATCATCGCTACTACTATTATCATCACTATCATCATCCCCACTATCATCATCACCACTATCATCATCCCCACTATCATCATCACCACCAGCATCACCATCATCATCATCACCACCAGCATCACCATCATCATCATCAGCCTCAACTTCTCTTCAGATCGTCATTCGTTTTCATCATCTTAGCTCGCGCAAGCGTATAACCCGTCCACGAGGATACATTCGTGTGTATCGCAGTATTATCTATGCTTGCGTGTATTCTTTTATTAGCATACTCCTATGGGTTTGCATGTGTGTATTTGTATGTGTGTGCTTTTTCATGTGTGTTTGTATGTGTGTGTTTTTAGGTGTGGGCTTGTATGTATGTGTGTTTTGATGTGTGAATCTATGTGTGTTTGGATGTGTGTGTTATCTAGGAATGGTGCAATAGAAGAGCATATCGGTTAGTTAGATCTCAGGGGGTGCATAAAATTTTCTTGTACGCTGTGTGTGTGTGTGAGTGTGAGTGTGTGAGTGTGTGTGTGTGAGTGTGTGTGTGTGTGTGAGTGTGTGTGTGTGTGAGTGTGTGTGTGTGGCTGTGTGTGGCTGTGTGCGTGTGTGTGAGAGTTTGTGTGTGTGTGTGTGTGTGAGTGTGTGTGTGTGTGTAAGTGTGTGTGTGGGAGTGTGTGTGTTTTTTTTTTGTGTGTACATATTTTAGTCTTGGTATTTTGCCTCTATTTATAAAAATAATGGTATATGAACATACAGTAAGAAGGTTACCATTGTATTTAGTGATGCGCTGAAGATTCGATTTGTTTTCGATTTTGGATCGAGAAGTGAAAATTATTTAATTTGTGTTCGATCGAGAAGTTAAATGAGATTGAACTGAGAAATGTGGTCATTTGATTGAAAAAATCATGAATTTCGAAGCGTTTTTCATTTTACTAGAACACAGTCGTCATAGCAAAAATACTCAAAAAAAGGTTAGAATTAAAATACGTTACAAATGTTAACAATCAAAATGTGATACAATGTACAATATATAAGTGGGTGGGTTTATATGTGTTTTTTGTCTGTATTCAGTTTTTTGTGTGTTTGTGTGTGTTTGTGTGTGCATATTTGTGTGTAAGTTCCATTAATCTGAACACCCGTATCTCTTCCTTATATCTTCTTCGGCATCTTACTCATTATTATTTTTTTCTTATTTCGTTTTTCTTCTTAATAATGTTTTTTATATTATTTAAATTGTTTTTTAATTAATCATTTTTATTCAATTTCTATTCTCTTTTGAAAAATACATTGGCAAAATTGTTTCCTTTTCTCATGAAATTTATACATTTATTTGGAAAAGAAGCTTCTCATAAAGTTTCCAATTTTTAATTTATAGAGAAAAATAATATTGAACTACACTAAAAACTAAAAAAAAAACAATATTTTAGGAGAGATAGCTGAACTTAAAATATAATTTATTAAATGTTCATAAGTATTAATATTAATGGCATTTAAAGATGTAACACTTTTTTTGTAGATTTTTCAACATAAAGTTGTTGGAACTTCATAAATTAAAAAAATTAAAAAACTTAGAAAGCAAGTTATTAATTTTTTTTCCACTTAAGATTTATAACAGATTCAAAACTAAAAAAAAGCAGTTAGTTTTGGAACTAAAGATTTATTAATCGGCTCGAAAATAAAGAAAAAAGTTACTTTCAGAAGTAACGATTCGTTAACTCTTTCAGTCGTTGAAGTTTCTTTTCGCACAATTTCATGAGCCAGTGACCACACGTGATAAAATGAAGAAAAAAAATCATTGAATAATGCTTGGTGAAACAATTTTTGTCCTAAATATAAGTTTCATGGAGTTTTCAGAAGATTATTTCAAAACTATTTTTTAATGGTTAATTTATAGTTACAGAAAAACAAAATAAAACTTTTCATACGTAACGAAAAAACCAAAACAAGCGCGAAAAAAAAACTGCTAAGCAAAACGACAATTCTACGTGTACAACACTAATGGTTTATTAATACTTCATCACCATCCGTGCACTCTTTTCTTGTATGTTTGTGTGTTTGTTTATGTGTTCACATCTTATTGTCTTTTTTATATGTGTGTTTGCATTCTTTTTGTGTTTTATAAATGTTTAATTTTAAAAAAATGTGTTTATGTTTTTACATTTTAAAAAGTTTTTTTCCCGTTTTTTTTCATCGTTTTATCACAAGAAAAATGTAAATATAGGTTCTATAGTCTATTGCATAAAAAAAATTATGAAAAATTGTAAAAAATCATTTAAAAACTTCAGAAAATAAACAAAAAAAAGAACAAAAGAGCAAAATGGAATAACATGAAAGGAAGCTTAGCGGGTCGTGAAAGTTTGTGGTTAGAAAGTGCTTTGATCTTATAAATAGTGTTGTTTTGAACGCCTTTTTAATGAATGCTGATGAAAAATAAAAGCTTTAAAAAAATAAGTGAAAATAACTTGAAAAAAGTTGTGAGAATGCATTAAAAGGCCCTTTAAATAAACGAACAAAACGGGTTTTTTCACGCAGTAATCTTTTTACTAAAAATTTGATTCTGATGTTTCTACTACTAATAACACTACTATTACTACTACTACTACTACTACTACTACTACTACTACTACTACTACTACTACTACTACTACTACTACTACTACTACTACTACTACTACTACTACTACTACTACTACTACTACTACTACTACTACTACTACTACTACTACTACTACTACTACTACTACTACTACTACTACTACTACTACTACTACTACTACTACTACTACTACTACTACTACTACTACTACTACTACTACTACTACTACTACTACTACTACTACTACTACTACTACTACTACTACTACTACTACTACTACTACTACTACTACTACTACTACTACTACTACTACTACTACTACTACTACTACTACTACTACTACTACTACTACTACTACTACTACTACTACTACTACTACTACTACTACTACTACTACTACTACTACTACTACTACTACTACTACTACTACTACTACTACTACTACTACTACTACTACTACTACTACTACTACTACTACTACTACTACTACTACTACTACTACTACTACTACTACTACTACTACTACTACTACTACTACTACTACTACTACTACTACTACTACTACTACTACTACTACTACTACTACTACTACTACTACTACTACTACTACTACTACTACTACTACTACTACTACTACTACTACTACTACTACTACTACTACTACTACTACTACTACTACTACTACTACTACTACTACTACTACTACTACTACTACTACTACTACTACTACTACTACTACTACTACTACTACTACTACTACTACTACTACTACTACTACTACTACTACTACTACTACTACTACTACTACTACTACTACTACTACTACTACTACTACTACTACTACTACTACTACTACTACTACTACTTCATCAGGATGGGGCAATATAGATAGAGAATGAGACGACACATTCAATTGTTGTCAGCATCGGTCAATGGATATTGAATGGATAGATGGGAGGATAAATGAAGGGATGGATGGATGAGTGGAATGATAAATATATAGATGATTGTATACTAAAAAAATAAACAAAAAATGAATACCAGTCTTTTATAAATGAATTTATATATATAATAAATCAAATGACCTAACAACAAAAATTAACAAAGTTACAATTATCTCATCAAAAGTGACCAAAGATGAAAGAGTAGCCCACAGAGCATCTTTGAAGACGGGATAAACGAGATCTCAGGGGGTGGTCGAAGAACTCTTGGTGTTTTTGCACTACTGCCACAGCACTTTACATGTGTTGAAACAAATAAACGAACACACATAGAGATACAAATACATTATAAAGAAAACACATAAACTTTAGAATGGAAATTAGGTCGTAAAGATAGGCAAAATGAAATATTCATTGCGTGCACACCAATTCTATGTTTCTAAAGTAGTTTTCACTTATACTCATCTGCGACAACACAGAAAAACACACACAAACATAGAGCCACAAATACACACAAACATGCAGCCACAAATACACACAAACACACACATAAACTAGTACACATGCTCCCTTCTCTCATATGCAAATTATTCACCACAACACCCTGCGTGTACATTTACTTTCCTTTCCACATCTTCATCAGCATCATCATTTTCCATAAAAGACAGCATCATCATTTTCATCATCATCAGTATCATCATCGGCATCATCATCAGTAGCAGCATCATCATCATCAACATCAGCATCATCAGCTATATAATCATTATTATCTTCATTATTTACATTCTATAAGTTTCAGATCACCACCACTACAACAACCACACCAGAACCACAATCTCCACCACAACAACCTCCACCACAACAACCTCCACAACAACAACCTCCACAACAACTTGAATTGGTACTTTTCTTAAATTGGAAGGAATGGTGATATCATGCTTCAGCTCCCACTTGTTGTTCGGATGTGTACACACATGAATGCCGATGTGTGTGTGTGTATATGTGTGTGTGTGTGTGTTTGTGTGTGTGTGTGTGTGTGTGTGTGTGTGTGTGTGTGTGTGTGTGTGTGTGTGTGTGTGTGTGTGTGTGTGTGTGTGTGTGTGTGTGTGTGTGTGTGTGTGTGTGTGTGTGTGTGTGTGTGTGTGTGTGTGTGTGTGTGTGTGTGTGTGTGTGTGTGTGTGTGTGTGTGTGTGTGTGTGTGTGTGTGTGTGTGTTTCTATAATGAATAATGTAGAACAGATAAAACAAACATGTTGAAGTAGACACAAAACGTCACCCATTTTCTTCACGCGCTGAATACACCATTGTGCAATCCACAGTTCTCCAACTTCCACACCCAATCAACTCTCTAAAAACGGACTCATTATTATTCGTTGCTCAAATCAATATTGAATCATTATCATCACTTTGTTAAATATTTAATTATAAAAAACCACCTTTTTTCAACATTCTCATTTTTATAAAATTTATTGTACGCCATTGAGATTTCGATACAATTCACCTTTTTCATACTACAATCCATATAGTTCTTCTCATCAAACTTCATTTTTTCCACTACCACTCTCACTCTTACCACCACCCTCACATTGACGCTATCACGACAATCACCACCACCACCACCTCTTTGACCACCACCTTGACCACCATTACTACACTCACCACTACTAGCACCACCTTGACCACCATTACTACACTCACCACTGCTAGCACCACCTTGACCACCATTACTACACTCACCACTACTAGCACCACCTTGACCACCATTACTACACTCACCACTACTAGCACCACCTTGACCACCATTACTACACTCACCACTACTAGCACCACTTTGACCACCATTACTACACTATCACGACAAGCATCTCGCAGCATTATGGGACGTCAGCTTGTTATCAAAGAGCATTAGACATCTGTGTGTGAGATGATGAGGCTGCTGTCCAGTGGCCAATGAGAAAGGAAAAAAGAAGAAAAGAGTGAATAGGATAAAAAGAGGGGAAGAAAGAGAATAGAAAAAAAGAAAGAGAAAAAAGAATAAAGAAAAGGGATGTGTGATGGATTAAGGAAAATTTATAAAAGAAAGAAAGAAGAAGTGGTAGACGATGAAAAAATGACAAGGTTAAATGGAGAATAAATGGCTTGAAAGTGGGTGAGAGAAAACGTAAGGACAAAGGTTAAGAGGGAGGTTATGTGGGGGCCGGATACGAAATAGTTGTAGATAGGAAGTTAAGAAGCTGATGATGGCAGGTTAAGAAGCTGGATGATGAGTTTGTAAAATGGGGTAGAATGGGAGGCCGATAGGTGTGTGTCTGGGTGGACCAGATGGATAAGTAGGTGTGAGGATTGAGTGGGTGGGTGGCCGAGTATGTGGAATAAATGAGTGAGGTGGATGTGTGTGGAAGAAAAGTTATACAAAATAATAAATATTATTAATGTCGTTTGTAAAAATTGAGTCAATTTTGCAATCAATTCAAAAAAAATGGAAAAAATTGTTAAATACAAAAAACACCGAAAAAATAGAAGAAAAAAAAGAGTAAATAATTAAAAACAAAAAGAATAATAAAAGGCATAAAGATAGAAAGCGCAACACCAGGATGAGACTAATGCACGCATAAAGAAACATAAAAGCAAATCAATCCAGAGATACTGTCCGACACAGAGGTAACAAAAGACATATATTGAAAGATGCAGAAACATATTTAGAGATATAGAAATATAGTTAGGAATAAAAAAATGAATATAGATGAAAGTACACTTATTTGTATTAATACAATCAAATCATCCCTTAGAAACCTTTCATGCTAATTCAAGAACAAATTCTTGAATTCATTAATTTTTTACAAACATTTTGTACATTTTTTAATTTTCCCGTGACTTAATTTTTATTTTATTTATATACAAAAATATTTTTTTTAATATTCACTTTTCCTAATGTTCACTGCATATTTTAATCCTTTTATTCTTCATTTACTACATCAACCACATTTTGTATTTATATACAAATATTTCAAATAAATTTAAATGGTGAAATAAATGGAAGAGTAGAAATGAAAGAAGGAAGGATTGGTAGAGGGTAATGGAAGCATTGGTGATTCAACAGATAAAGGAACACGCAAACTAATTGCCATACACCACTTTGACACCACACCACATCCAATCCCATCCACTCTGACTCTCTAATGCCTCTTTCATTCATCCCTTAATACATTCATCCCTCAATAAATCCATCTCTTAATACATCCATCCCTTAATACATTCATCCCTTAATACATCCATCCCTTAATACATTCATCCCTTAATACATTCATCCCTTAATACATCCATCCCTTAATACATCCATCCCATATTACATCCATCCCTTAATACATCCATCCCTTAATACATCCATCCCTTAATACATCCATCCCTTAATACATCCATCCCTTAATACATCCATCCCTTAATACATTCATCCCTTAATACATTCATCCCTTAATACATTCATCCCTTAATACATCCATTCATCCACTTAGCTGCTCTTTTTTTCATTCATTCATTCGTCATACTTTAATCTTTTTTCTTTTATTGTGTGACTTCATTTATTCACCGTTTTGATTTTTTTCATTGATATATTTTTCAAATGAATTTTTAATACATCTTTTTTTATATTTAGAAATCTAAAGATTATTTTTTATAATAGGATTTTTATCACCTATTTTATAATTTAATAATGAATTTCAAAACTAAGTTTTGTAATACCTTCTATCTAAATACGATATTAAAACATGTTTCCATAAATATATAAAAACTTTCTATAAATAATTGAATATATATGTTTATTTTTTATGTTTAAAAGAATTTTTTGGCGATAAAACCATGAAATTAAGAGTTTTATGTGTATTTTATGCATAATATGTTTTTATAATCTTCTAATTTCGTTAAAAAAACTTGTGAGATTATTCTCAGAAAAGCACTAAACATGGAAAAAACATATTTATTGTAAAATAATTTTTTATTCAAAAAAAGCCCCAATAATTTTGTAAGTTAAATCTTAAATTTGAAAACGTTTTTAATGTTTTATAAGACAACAATTATTAACAGACAATATAGATACATTGCATTTCTCATTTTAAATACCAACCGTATCAACCAAGAGCAACTTTTAAATCATTTAACAAATTCAATCAAACCCAAAAAACAGGTTTTTCTTAAAGTTTTTCATGAAATGCAATCAAAACTGTCTCAAGAACGCTGGCAATCCTCGTGACATGAGAAGATTCCAAGTAGGTGGTGTTCTTGTTGCAATTTGTTGCTATTGGTTACTTATATTTAATTTATTTTTAGTTGTTCATGTTCAGTTCTTTGTTGATTGTACAATATACATCAGCACCACTAGAACTTTTAGAACTTTATCTTCCACTACCAATAACCTCACAAATACTACTACCTATCAACTTAAAACACCATAACTTTCTACCACTACTCCCTATCAACTTAAAACACCATAACTTTCTACCACTACTCCCTATCAACTCTAATTCACAACGTATTTTTCTCCAACACAATCACCAACTCTTACATCACTAGAACCTCCTTCCCTCTAGCACCATCCACCACCACTACCTCCACCACCATCTTCACTATCTCAACCACCACTTCAACAACCCTCCACCTCCACCACCTCCCTCTACCCTCTCAACCACCTCCACTCAGGTAGCAATATCTGGTACACCTAGCGTGGAAGGACCTCTCCTCGCCTACTCCGACAACATGTTCGTCCACAACAACTCCAAACATGGCCGCAGAGCTCGGAGACTTGATCCTTCGGAAGCTGGTATGTGTGTGGATGGGTGGTGGTGGGATTGTGTGTACGGTAGGGTGAGGTAGTGGGATTGGATAAGGATTGGGTTAAGCTGTGTGATTGAGAGGGGTTGGATTGGGTTGATAAAAATGGGCTTTTAGGTTGGTGAGCAAATACTTTAAAAAGAAGGTTTACAAAAGAGAAATTGGAGAATTGATTGTTTTGATGAAAATAAGTTTAAAAACTGAGACTGAAATGATGGGTGACTTTTATGGATGCTTATGGAAAGCGGTGGAGGGATGAGTTGTAGGGATGAATTAGAGGCGATAAGAGAGGTAATTAGTTGATTAGGCTGCTTGGTTGGTCGTGTGAATGGCTGGCATCGTGCAATTCACTTCATCTGGTGATTGAATCTTCTGCTACTACTACTACTACTGCTACTACTACTACTACTACTACTACTATTACTACTACTACTACTACTACAAAAACTACTATTACTACTTCTTCCACGTTACAGAGGAAAGTATAGTGTTGTTTGAAAGCTCACAACACTAACGATTTCTTATTTACACAATTGCATTGACCATATGTGTGGTATTTGCTCTCTAAATACGCAACATAGACCCTCAAATGTGGTTTTGTAATCTTCAAAAGAGATTATAATTAAATATCCATTTCATAATGAAAAACATAATTTTTAAAGTGGTATATATAAAAACATTAACGTTTAAAGATTTAAAAACTTTAAATTCATAATTCTCAAATAAAAACACATAAAAACTGTTTACAATTTCTATTCAAAACTTTTTAAAATCAATTTTAAATGATTTTTCTGAATATAAAAAAAATTATATTTTATATACTTTAAAAAAATATTTTTTCTCACTATTTAAAAAATTGATTGTTTTAAAGTGTTTTTTTAAAACATAAAAAGCGCTATCTGAAATCTCCGGTCTGAGATACTCATATCAACCACTTTAAATGTCCATTCGCTTATCAGGCCCAGCATTCATCTTTGCCATGGAATTTTATACTACGAACTTTCAAAAACTTTTGAACAAATATTGTGAATCTTGGAAAATTACAATATTTGTTAAAGTTTTATTTAAAGCTACAAAATCTTGAAGAATTACAATATTTGTAAAGTTTTATTTGAGGCTCGAATAGCGACTACAAGACTACACTGACTATAGCACAAAAGTTTTAACTACCACCGTTGCATGAGCTTTTTTTGCAACCTTCTTTATTTTTGCAAAACCATTTTTTCTACCACCTCTACCATAATCACTTCTCTAATCATCACAAACATGCGTCCATAAGCATTAAATAATTTTTCATTGAAACATACGCAAAAAACTGTAGCCTTAATAACAAAATCGACAACCACCAAATAAACAGCAACTATGGCATAGAAAATCAATATTGTCCTACAGACAAGCATATAATCGCTCTTATGACATGAATCCCTGCTTGTCCCTTGCCACTTTCTATTTATAGGAATTTCCATAATGAGGCCTTAAAATAACGGGTTTCATTTTGCTTGTTGTGCTACCATTAAAATCTTTAACAATTAAACAAGATTCATCAAAATTACAAGCTTTAAGAATAAGAATATGAATTTTTGTTTTTGCTGCTGATGATGGAGATGTTGTTGGTGGAAGTGATGTATATAAGTATAAAGTTGATGGTTATGATGATGATGAGGGTGATAAGGATGATGATGAGGATGATGACGATGACGATGATGATGATGATGGTGATGATGATGGTGTTGATGATGATGATGGTGATGATGATGATGACATTGTTAATGATGACAAGGTACTTGAATCTAAAAAACTTTGAAAAATATTAATGTAACAATTTAATTTATTTCAACCTAAAATATTTTAATTTAATTATGAAAAGTTAAAAATTTTAAACTAAATTATTAATAAAAAGGTTGTTAAAAATTGTTAAAAACAATTCTATAGATTTGAAAACAGAAAGCTTAAAATCTTAAAAGTTGCAAAATCCGATTTCGAAATTTTAAAATGCAAGGATGGGAGGTAAAAATGACAGTAAATTATCAGTTCAAAAAGTGTCAAAACGTGGAAAAACTTGCAATAGAAAACGATAAATAGGTTAGCAAAAACGAGAAAAAATAGGACAAAAACAAATCTTTTATGACATTGAAAATATAAAAAATAGAAATAAAACTAGGTTATATTTCAAAATGTCCTATACATATAAAAAATAAATTTTAAAATGTAAAAAAAGTCAAAAAAACAAAAATAATAAAAAAACTTGAAACGTAACAAAACAAAACAAAAAACAAACGAAAACACAAAAACAAAGCACGCGGCGTCTCTTGGGATTGGACGATATGAAAAGCGGGAGTTGCCCTGGCATCCAAGCGATCAATGATTGGTCTGAGCCTGCAGGCGTCAATGAAGAAGATGGATGGATGGATGGATGGATGGATGGATGGATGGATGGATGGATGGATGGATGGATGGATGGATGGATGGATGGATGGATTAATTCATAGACAAATGAAAAAATGAATTCGTAAATGAAAAAATGAATTCGTAAATGAAAAAATGAATTCGTAAATGAAAAAATGAATGAATTGTGTAGATATAAAAAAAGGGTTAATGCATTGAAAAATGTGAAAATAAAAAAGAGGAACAAAGGTGGGGTGAATTGACAAAGTTTGTCTTGCGTAGAAATGAAAGAAGGAATTGGCGTGTGAATCAATAAATGGATAAGAGAATAAACAAATAGGTTAAAAGATTGGTAAATTTATTTACGAATTAATGAATGAATAAGAGAATGAAACTTCAGTGAGTAGAATTCATTCATAGTTATAAGCATTTGAAAAAATGAAAAACAAGAATGAAGAAAAAAAAGTAAGTTTAAAATCTATAAAAAATAATCGCGAAATTTCGCAATACATTATGAATTTGAAATTTTTATTTATTTAATTGATAATTAATAATTGCAAAATTATTCATTTCAAAACGAAACAATAAATCTGAGTTATTTTGACAAAAGTATTGAGAATGCAAGGTATGTCATGATGTTGATATGAAGTGGATAGAGGTTAAAGGAGTAGTGAAAATAAGAAAAGTGTTTCAGTTTGTGTGTGTGTGTATGTGTGAATATGTGTTTGTATGTTTTTTTGTATGTGTTTGTATGTATGTGTGTGTGTTTTTCTCTTCGGATGTGCTTCTGCGTTAGTTTACTTTTTTCACATTGCTAACTTTTATCGACAACAAAAATCAATATCGCGAAAAACTTTATATTATAAAACCTTTTATAAAAAATTTTTTTTAAGTTGAAACATTTGTTCTTCAGAATTTGACTTTTTGACGCTGCGAGGTGGCTTGCGAGATTGAATTAAGAATTCAAACAAGCGTTGGCTATCCTATTTCTGCTGCAAACATGCTTCCCTGTAATTACCAACCTGTCCTTAACCGTTCAATTATTCCTTTTCAACTTTCATCTGTTCATCCATCATTCATCCTTCTCCTATTCATCCATACCTCATTTTACAATTCATCCTTAATAGTTTTGTTATGACGTATCAATTCAGTCGAAATGTATCCATTTCACCCATTTTCACCCATTTTCACCCATTTTCACCCATTTTCACCTATTTTTCATTTGGTTATAAATAAAAAAATTTTTATTTAAATAATTTATTATAAAACAAGCATTCATCAATTCATCATACATTCATCAAAACACCCAACACTATCACTCATCTATCATCTTTTTTCCTCCACCATCGACGTAGACTCTTACACGAGAAAACAGAATGTTCACTTGTTTCCGGTAGTTCTTACAATCATGAAGTGGTTCTAAAGTTTTCTCCTCGTTAGCTTCTAGGCGATCGGAAGAATCGAACCCATGACATTTAGAGTAACGAGCGAACACCTTAACCATTGCACCATGAGTGTTCTCACATAGTCACCATTCACCATTTATCAAACTTCAATTCATCTCTCATCTTGCCATTCATCCTCGCATTCATCGCTGTCCATTCTCTGTCAAGATAACCTGATCAAAAAGCAATTACTTCGATTGCGCTCTACGTACAAATACGCACACAAAAACAAAAACAAAAACAAAACACACACACACACACACACACACACACACACACACACACACACACACACACACACACACACACACACACACACACACACACACACACACACACACACACACACACACACACACACACACACACACACACACACACACACACACACACACACACACACACACACACACACACACACACAAACACACACACACACACACACACACACACACACACACACACACACACACACACACACACACACACACACACACACAATTGAATTATACTTGTTTATGCCACGTTTTACAACTAATTTTTCAGACGTCTGTGCATCTTGGTTCTTGACTTTTGTAGAATCCAAATTCCTCCAAGTGCTCTGTAGCAAAGCATTCAACCACCACGTTGGCCGTCATCAATGGCCAAACCACCTCCACTCATATTTCCCAGCAACTACGCATAAAACCCTCATCACCATCATCAACCTATAAATCTTCCTCTCCAAACAATTGATTTCCATCAATTCTTTCTTCCCATCCCCAACCAAAACCATCTAAACCCAATTTACCAACTCCCAAACCTCACTAACCCACCCTTGCTCCCTCACTCCAGGCTTTCTCTGCACAGCCACGCCCAGCATAAAAGCCATATGCCCGAGTGAAGGCTGGACGACGGGTGGTAACACGGTGATCATAGTTGGAGATAATTTCTTCGACGGTCTCCAAGTCGTCTTCGGAAGCATGCTGGTGTGGAGTGAGGTGGGTGCTGGTTGGGGTTTGCTTGGAGTTTTGGGTGTTTGGTGAGATAAAAAAAAGCTGGAAGATGGCTTTGGTAAAGAATGGAAAAATCTGATAAAATGAATTAGATTTTTGGGATTCTTGATGCTTGGTGAACGTGAAAAGAGTAGGTTTATGAGTGGATGAGTGGTAGAAACTCATTGTTATTTGTGAATTGATTCCTTAATACTCATGAAAAACAATTTGAACAAAATAAAATACAAATGAAAATATAAATTATTATTATAATGATAATAATAATAATAATTGTTGTTATTTGTATTAAATTATTTTTATTATTTAACAAACCGAACAACCAACGCAACAAATAAACCCTCCCCCATCAGTTAATAACGTCGCACGCAATCCGGGTCCACACTCCACCACGACATATTCCTGGGGTGGTCGAAGTCACTCTTTCCTACAAATCGAAACAGTTCTGTAAAGGCACCCCTGGCAGATTTGTGTACACTGGTGGGTTGGGGAAGTGGATTGGTGGGTGGGTTAATGAGTAAGTGGGTAGATCGGTAAGGGGTTAGATTGTTGGGTGGGTGAGTGGATGGGTGGATAAGTGGGTGGGGAATGGGTAGAAAGACGAGAAGGTGAAAAGTTGGGGGGATGGATAGATGAAAGATTAATGACTGATTAATTAAATTTTTTTTATTTTATTTGTTAAAATGTCAATTTCCCTAGTTCACAACCAAAACAACTGCTTTTACTTCCACCCTGCCTCCACACACCAGCCCTCACTGAACCCACCATCGACTACGGTTTCCAACGACTCATGAAGCTAGTTCCACGTCATCCCGGAGACCCCGAACGTCTGCCGAAGGTTTACAATGAATTAATTAAGACAAAGAAACCATAAAAATACTTCTGAATTTATATTTTTATTATTAATCTTATTACTTTCTAGCTTTCGAAGTAAATTCAATTAAATTTAATTGGGCAGTAAATTTCAAGAGCGATAAACTAATATTTGGTGTTATTTTTATATTTCTATTGATAAAAGTTAATATTATTTTTTGAAGTATCAGTAGTATTATTAGTAGTAGGAATAGTAGTAGTATTCCTAGTAGTGATAGTAATAGCGTCTTAGAAGTCTCAGAGGTGTTTTTATGATGATGTCGTCGCCTTGCCTTTCAAGTATTGTTGTTTTTATTATTTTGTTGTTTTCATCTTATTTTATCTTACTATTATGTTTCTGACCTGTTTCTATTTCCTATTTTCCTTCCACAGATGTTCGTATTTCTCATGTTTTCACGATTATTGGACATAATTTTGGGTGCCATAAATTTTTTTAGGATTTCGGATGATTTTCAGACGTTTTACTGGATTTATCACAAAAGAAACTATATACAAGCACTTGATCACTTGATCAATCTACCCAACCCTCACTTTTCTTAGCCATTGTCATGACACACCACCACACTACATAACCACCCTACAACATTCTCACCACACAAAACCATCACTTCATGACACTCCTTCGCCCTAAACCACTACCACACTTTATAACACCCCACAACATTTTCACCACACTACACCACCACTACACTACACCACCACCACACAACACTACCAAGACACAACGCTATCACCACATGACACCCACCACCACATGACACCTACTACCACACAACACCTACTACCACCCTCAGGAGATAGTGTTAAAACGTGCGGCTGATTTAGCAGAAGCGCTCTACAGCATGCCACGTCACCACGCCAGCCACCACAGCCACCACTCCAGCCACAACCACCATCTGCATCAACAGCAATCACAAGCATCTAACCGGTCGCCTCCATCCATCAACAACAACAACGCAGGACTTTTATTAGGTAGTTTCGGCTTTTGTGTATCTGGAGTAGTTTCAATTATCGTAAAGTTTTAATAAAATTGATTTTAGAGTGTAATTAAAAAGACCACTCTCTGCTAACACACCAACCTAACCACCTTTGACACAAACTAAAAGACTTACTACTCTGGCATCACAACCACCCAACCACCCACCCACCGACTCACAACCCACCGACCAACCAAGCCCACTCTACCAAAATCACCCACCAGGAGGCATATGTGGTTCGATGCCCTCCTTCAACCCGCCCTCGAGCACCTCTTACGCCGCTGTGACCCACCTCCACAACCAGATGGTTGAGATGGGCACCTCAAACAGCCAATGGATCGACGAACCCCCCTGGAACACACACCGATACGCCGCGTTCTCTTTCTAGTTTTTTCATTTTTTTTGGGGTGTTCATGAAAGCATGTTTTATGGGTTAAAAATGTATTTAAAGTTTTGAGAATGTGTTTTATATTAATTGCATTGTTTTTTAATAATTTTGTATATCGTTTCAACTTTTTTCACAATTTTTTATTTTATTGTTACTTTTTGCAATTTTTCTCTTTCAATTTATCTTATTTTATTATCTATTTATTTTTAATTTTAAAGTATATAAAAATGCAAAATGATTGTGAATAAATTCTAAAAGAAAGTTGTGGAGATAAATTAGATCATGCGTTGGCTTTGTGACGGATGGTTGTGTGTTAGTATCATAGAATCTAACTTATGAAATTGAATACAACAGTTTTTGCGGAGCATACAGTTTTGATGTTTGAGGGGGAAATCTTTAAGACATGTGGTGTGCTTTTTGAGGTTAGAGGGGCGTTAGCGTTATTATGTGTTTTCGATTGTGTGTTTAATGTACATTAATGTGTTTATACGTGTCTACATGTGTGTTTTGAAAGTTAAACACATTTAAACTTTCACTTAAACTGTACATTCCTAGAAGACTTTTTAATTAACTGAGTGAACTCCATAAGACAGGCATTGAACAGCGCTGTTGTATTTATCCAGTATCTGTTAAACTAGTAAAATTACGTTTATATTATAATATAATTATAATATAATTAAATTACATCATAATATAATTAAAGTACATTATAATATAGTTATATTATAATATAATTATAATTATAAAATAATTTCTTAATAAACTCAAATTCTATCAATGGACGTCTCAAACATTTTTATAATATTACTTTTATTATTCTTTTTTGTAGTTTTTGACACAAAATGGTTGGAAGAATTTATGATTAAATATATAAAAAAATAAATATTGACTTTGTATTTTTTCTCATTCTAATAATTCTTTTAAACATGTTTTCAGTTTATATATAATATAGGTATTAAACATAAAAAACTTAAAAATTTTCTCTCATTCGTTTATACCCCTTCTTTGATTTATTTTCCCATTTGCTTTTTCCAGTCCTTTATTACCACCCCTTCTTCCACCACCACCTCTTCTATCATTCATCCCTCATTCCTCACACGTAGAACTTAAAATTAAAAACCCTTCAATGATCATGCCTTCATTAGCGGCACATTACCATTTATTGCTGATGAATAATGTGGAGCTAATGCCGAAAAAATGTTTAAAAAAATATTAAACATTTAAGTCTGATGAATAAGGTGCATTAAAATAAAAAAAATAGAAAAGAATTAATTTAAAATAAGTCTTAAAAATATTTTAAATTTTATAATAGACATTGATAGTTTTTAAATATAAAAATAAAATAAAATCTAAAACTATCAATCTATTCATATGAATACCAGCATCAAAATTTAATAAAAATTTTATATCTCAATTATACTAGCCATTCTAATTATACCTTTATCTCGACTTTATTTTTGTAATTCGCCCGTTTCAACCGTATCAATCTCTCATTTTTCGATCTCTTTCACTTTCAAATTTTAACCCTTTTTCAACCCCCTTTGACCTCCTTCCGTTTTTCTCTCAACCTCCAATCATTGAATTCATTCCAAAGGTTGTTGATTATTATACATTTATGGCTTCTACACATGACCGTGGTGAATTATATATTTATCTTTCTTATAAATATAATAGGCATATAATATAATTTTTAAATATTTAAATTGATTATAATTGTAAATTTTTTTTAATGAAATTTAAAAAAGGATAAAGATGATGATGTTGCTGCTGTTGGAGATGATGATCACGATGATGATGATAATTATAATGATAATTATCAACAGATTTATAACTATAACATTAGTTATAATATTACTTAATGCTACTTGACAGTCAAACAAACTCAATGAATGATTCACTAATTTCTTCATTCCATAAGGTTTTTCTTAATAATGTCTCATTTGTTAACAATTTTTTCACATTCTTTTTATTATTGTTAATTGCCACATTCCACCATGTTATAATATCTTCAACGATGTTTTAAGGTTTTGTTATTCTACTCTCCACCATTCTATTATCATCCGATTTACTTTGAATTAAATAACTGGGAATAGTAAATTGTAATTATTAAAACTTTTTTTTCAATGAATGAAAAACAATAATAATAAGCAAACATGATAAATACCGAATTAAATCCACTTTAATTACATTATTAATATTTTAATTAAAATGTATTCGATTATCCAATACGCTTCTTTATTGAATTTTCTATCGAAATAGAAAACCTACCGTTGATTTTTATTGAGTAGTATGTAATTAAACACCGATAATTATTTTTTTTTTCTCGAATAATAATAAAAATTTAAACTATTTCTTTCATTAAACTTTAGTTTGTAGAATTTTTTTAACAACAAACAACTAAAAATAATTTATAAATATCAAACAGTAATAAGTAATAATATTAATATTATAATTTTTATAAACATAAAAAAACTAATAGAATAAAATAAATACGAATTAATCCTTCAAACCTAACTACTTTTATTATTCAGAATCAATGAGATGATTGCCTATATGATTCCTATTCTCCAGTTTATCTCAAGGCGATTACGATGGCTCAAAGCTACAAACTAAAAACTAAAACAAAATAGTTCTTTTGCTTGAGCCTCAAATATCTAACCAAACTAAAAAAAATTAAAATATTACTTATATAAAAAGTTTTTGATTATTCAAATTGTATAAATAAATTCTTTTTAGGTTATAAAAGTTTTTCGTTAAATTGCCAATTATAAAAAATATGACTTTCAAAATCTATGAATCAAAAAGATGAATTGATGAACTGAAAAAGATTTTTAACTCAAGATTTTTTATTCGTTTTTTTGTAGGAAACTTTAAAAAATTCAGAATAGCTTTTATAGGTTTTGATATTTTATTGTATAAACTAATTTTAAGTAATTTAAAAATTATTTCATCCCTTATTGATGCATGGCAATAGTTGAAAAGATGAGCGTAAAAAATGGTTAGAGGAATGTGTGAAAAAGTGTGTAAATGGATGTGTGGATGAATATGTGGAAGGATACGTGGATGGATATGTGAATGGATGTGTGAATGGATAAGTGAATGGATATGTGTAGAAAGATGTATGGATGGATGTGTGTGAGGATGTGTTAAACTAGTCTCATGGGATTTCCACTCTTACAAGCCACATGAGAACACATAATGAAGCGTGTTTTTACATACAAGGACACATAAAAAGGCGCATACAAAGAAACATATAAAGACACACGCAAAAACGCATACTGAAACAAAATCAAGGAACACAATAATATGATACAATGCCTTATATTTTGTTTAAAGAATATAAATTCTTACACATGTATATATATAATTTTTTCTCCATCACTCACAAACACACACACACACACACACACACACACACACACACACACACACACACACACACACACACACACACACACACACACACACACACACACACACACACACACACACACACACACACACACACACACACACACACACACACACACACACACACACACACACACACACACACACACACACACACACACACACACACACACACACACACACACACACACACACACACACACACACACACACACACACACACACACACACACACACACACACACACACGCACACACACACACACACACACACACACAAACACACACACACACACACACACACACACACACACACACACACACACACACACACACACACACACACACACACACACACACACACACACACACACACACACACACACACACACACACACACACACACACACACACACACACACACACACACACACACACACACACACACACACACACACACACACACACACACACACACACACACACACACACACACACACACACACACACACACACACACACACACACACACACACACACACACATACACACACACACACACACACACACACACACACACACACACACACACACACACACACACACACACACACACACACACACACACACACACACACACACACACACACACACACACACACACACACACACACACACACACACACACACACACACACACACACACACACACACACACACACACACACACACACACACACACACACACACACACACACACACACACACACACACACACACACACACACACACACACACACACACACACACACACACACACACACACACACACACACACACACACACACACACACACACACACACACACACACACACACACACACACACACACACACACACACACACACACACACACACACACACACACACACACACACACACACACACACACACACACACACACACACACACACAAGCATGGATAGAACGCAAGGCATATATTAAGAAAAAGCCTCAGGGAAAACGGACAAAGAAAAAATTTCTGGCGGAAAATGAAAAATTGCCCAGCTTTGGAACACTCATTGATCGGACCTCAGTAGTTTTGTTGTTGCAACGTGGAGAGGTCGAATGGTGGTGGTTGAAAATGGAAGGAGGTGTGATGATAGGAAAGTTTGGGTGAGTGTTGGTGAAAAATTGCAGTGAGAATGGAGTTGTGCAAGTGATGCAAAGCTGGGATGGATGAGTGTTGGGAGGGATGGAATGGTGGGAAGGATAAAGTAGATGGAAAGGTACAAACGCTTTGAGTAGTGAAGGAATTTGAGTGATGAAAATGGGAATGGGATGATATAGGGAGAAAAAATGAGTCTACGCGAAAATTGTGAAATAAATTTTGCTTTAATAGCTTTCTATGGGGAGATATCGTGGACAGAATGTGATAGAATGGTTACAATATTCTTTAAGACATATGTTATCGAAAAAGGAATTACTTTTCTCAGTAAATGAATGAATCAATGTTCAGCGTAGAAGTAATCAAGTTTTAAATGAGTTATTGAACTTAGTTTTATCAAAAAAATGAGAAAAATTATATTAAAATTAACTTATTCTCTAGTTATTTCATACCTTTCATCAATTTTACAAAAATATTCGTAAGTTTTTTTTCCTATTTTTTAATTCATAAAAACCATGGTTCATTTATTGAATGCTTGAATGAATGAATTCATATAGTTATTGAAATGGTTATCGATCAACCAACCAATCGAATATTTTAGAGCTGGTATTGCTTTAAAACAATAATTTATTTATATTATTCAAAATACATATAAATAAATCAATTAAAATGTGAAAAATTAATTTTCGTACAAAAATGGAAACTTTTATTTTTTTAAATTATATTTAATATTTTAATTTTTTTCCCATTCTTCGAATAATTTTATTTTTCTTCCAGCCGTCCAAACATTCATTTCCCATTCATTCATCAGTCTATTTATTCATCCATTCATGCATACATTAATCAATTTTATATTTCTAACTCACCCATCATTACGAATCTCACCAACCAACCATCTAAGAAATTCAAGTTTTTCAGTTTCTTCATCAATCACTTCATTTTTTCTTTTTATCAACGTTTTTTTCTTTTTCTTTCTGTAATACTTTTTACCCATTTTGTTTTTAAAATTTTAAATCGCCGTTTTTCAAATTAAATTTTCACTTTAACGTATTTGAAAAAGAAAGAATCATCATCAGCAGGACATAGAAAATAGTAACTAGGAAAAATACCAAAGCAAATAACTCAACAACCCCCACCATATTGACCTATTTAATTTCCAGTTGACCTTTCACGACCCAAATCTATGAACTCTACTTTTTCATTTTTATTGAGTTTTATGCTCATTCATTCACACACTGCGTTTTCATTTTCCATCCTTGATTTTTTCATCCGTTCATTCGCTTTTTTTCTACTTTTTTCATTCCATCTTTGAGTTACTTTACCTATTTATTCATTTTTCTTTTGTCATTTACTCATCCACATTTTTCTTCTCAACCGATCTATCCATCTATCATTGCATATTCTAAAATATCCATTTATCAATTAGACCATGCATCCACAAACGTATCCATTTTTCAATCTATTCTCTCATTCGTACACTCTCTAGCCCACTCATCCATCCAATCAATCATTGACTTATCTACCCACTTATCCATTTGTTCGTTTATTAACTCAAATACCTTCTTAGTTTTTCATCTACTCACCAATATATTTACCCACTCATCCACTCACCCATCTACTCGTCAACTCACTATTTTATTTTTATTTAAATATTGATTCAATGCACTAAATAATTCTCTCATTTACTAACCCATTAACCCATTCACCAATGTATTTATCCATTCATCCATTCATTTATCGATTCATCCATATATCCATTTATTCATTCACTCATCCATTCATCTATTCATCCATTCATTCATCCATCCATTCACCCACCCATCCATCCTTCCACAATAAAGCACAGCCATGCGAGACTCAGTAATACATCAGGCAGCCAAGCGAACAACCCTCTCTGCCCTGTATGAATCACATAGCCAATCTTTTCTGCTATTTTTATCAATATTAGGAATAGTATTTTATATTTTTAA
The DNA here is from genome assembly GCA_943735955.1 of Piscicola geometra. Taxonomy (NCBI): domain Eukaryota; kingdom Metazoa; phylum Annelida; class Clitellata; order Hirudinida; family Piscicolidae; genus Piscicola; species Piscicola geometra. The sequence continues at coordinate 8,599,221 of OX030962.1, forward strand.
TTATAATTTTTTTGGTAGTATTTTTATTTTTAAAATTTGTAAAGTTACTTCAAAAGTTGTTTTGAAAAAAATATAATTTGTGATACAAAAAAATCTATTTTGACTCGGTCAATGTATTTTTCAGGCAAATAGCTGATGAAAGATAATAATGGATAGCTTTTGCTTGGCAGAAACACTTCATGTATAAAACAGAAATATATCTTTAAAAAACTATTACAAACTATTCAAGCTTTAAAAGTTTAGTATTGTTTTGAAGAAATTTTTTTATTATTTGAAAAGATACTATTTATGTTTTAAAAAAATATAGTTTACTTTTTTCAAATAGTTTATGCTGAAGTTATTGAAACAAATAAATATTATGAAATTGTAAAATTTTTATATTTTGAATTTATTTCTTTTTTACTTTCATTTTATTTCTCGGTTCATTTTTTCTTTAATTTAAAGGCATAAAGTTAAGGGAAAACAAAAAACGAGGTAGTAAAAAAAGCAATTAAATATAAAATATTGAGAGAAAAAAATTCTTACAAATTTTCAAAACTGAGAAAATCTTTAATGAATTTTTTCAAAAACTTACATTTAGAAAAACTATTCGTAAAGAATTTTCACAATTTTACTTATTTATGAATGAAAGTCCAAAATACATAGATACATATTTCGTACATACAATCAACTTTCATACACGATTCATCATCAGTCACATCCTACTATCCCAACCCAAAACCTACTCCGAATCGAATGTTCCCTCACAAGCCTTCAACATCCACGCGAAATAACCACCCCACAGCCATCGATCCCTCTAAATTATTCACGCCCATAGCATAAACAGCAAATTTAAATTATGTCCGCATACTTTTGACCGTTTAACCCCACCCAATCCATTCACCAATACGACGTCACACCCACCTGAGTCTCACGTGACCCCTAACCTCACCAATCACGAATCTCCATTCCGACCAATTGCATCGTCCTTCCATCAAGCGCCACATCCGCCTCTCTAATTGAGCACTAAATTATTTATTTTTTGGTTGTTTTGCCTTCAAGTATGTTTATGATCAGTTTGTATTTTTCGTATATTCGAAACTTTCATCATTTTGTCGTTGTTCAATGTGTAAAATAGAATAATCATTTCACAATTAATGTTTTATTATTATATTTTGTAGAGGTATTTTTATATTTAACTATTTCACATTTAATCTATCCTATATTACTCTTTAAAAAAGATTCTGTAAATTAATAGGTATTATTTAAAACAAATCCATCCTGCATTTTGAAAACCATTTTTTAGAAATAACAAACTAATTTTAAGTTTCCATTGCATACCTTCGATCACATTTAGTTCTTATTAAGCATGCTAAACAAGGCTCGGAAACATTTGCACCTTTAAAATATTTTACTTTGAGGTCACCTTGTATTTGAGTGACTAGCTACTTCTCAAGTATAGCTCACCAGGTCAAATTACTTGTAATCGATCAATGCATTTCTACCCCATAAGATATCAATGACAACTACCAACCTATCGACCTATCTAACCACTCTTTTACCTTTTTTGAAAATATTTTTCTAAAAATTTAGTTGTTTTTTTTAAGCCACTTTAGAAACTTTCCAAACAGTTTTTAAATCCATTTCTCTTATCAAGTCTTAAGCAAACTTTCTACTTTTCAAGCATCTTTTACATTATAAAATACCTTATCTCGACACACCTTCCCACCCACCTACCTACCTTTCTTCCTACCTACCTAGCCCCTAGGCCAATTAAGGCTTCACTAGATACCGCTACTGGAGAATCAATGGCAATTACAATACATCGATCAGTGAAGTTAATTACAGCGAGGCATTGGTATATAAAGAGCGCTAGCGAAGGCTTTGAGGCAGGATAATAACTAGCTTATTATTCAAATCAAGGTTTGAATAATAACTTCATCCATTTCTAGAAAGATATTTTTTTTCTTAAATATTGAAATAATTTAATAATTTAAAATTGTTTTTAGAAAACTTTTCACAAATATTTAAAACAAATATTTAAAAAATTTTTTTTTTAATAATTCATTTTCTTACAAAATTTAAAATAAAAAGTTAATATTTGTTCTACAGATGGCAGGATTTAATAATATTGGGCTTCTTTTCACGCTGGTCGTACTATGTACGGTCTCAGCAGAAATCAAAAAGCCAGAAATCATCGGTACCGAGAAGCTGTAAGTGTTGTGTCTCCTTACTTTTCATTCTACGCACTAAATCTGGTTTTCCTGACTTATCCTTTATTTTAATCTCTTTTTATTAATTTTATATTAATTATGATTTTTCAACTCTTTGGAAGCGATCTCTTACACTTATTACACTTATTACAGTCAACAACAAAAATTCACTTCAACAACCTAGTTCCAAAACTTCACAACCCAGTCCCAAAACTTCAAAAACAAATAACTATCACAAAAAAGCTATTTCCACAACTATAACAACCCATCCTACATCTCCAAAAAACCAGTCACACAATTCCAGCAACCCTTTTTTTCCACTTCTCGATTCAATTGTTCAATTCCCTCCTCCAACGACAACAGGTCGTACTCCGTTGTTACGAGTGAAATGATCGTCCCAGGATTCGAGTTCATCGTGCATGTGAATCTTTTCGACGTCGTCAACTCCACCCTCTACAAGGGAAAACCCGAGAGTGAGTCCGTGAAATGATTTTGAAGGCATTGATGCAAGAAAGATAGCGTAACAGATTAATACAAGATTTAGATGTAAATTCTGATTTCTTCACAAAGAAACACGTTCTATTTGAAACACATACCTACTTCACCACCACAGCCAAGCCCGTGAAAGATCTTGAGTATGCCGAGTTCCCATCAATGGACCACTCGATCAACCTCAACATCACCATCGAGGGACTCGTCTCCTACTACCACAACCTCCAACTCACCGTCGGAGCTGAACCAAAGAGTAGGCGTTTTTCTATAAGAGTTAATATCAAATATATAAAATCTTTTTTTTAATCTAGTTGAAACAACCGCTCTTAAGATTATCTTTAAAAACACAAATATTGATATAATAAGTAAATACTCACGACAGAATCCCCCTACAGTCATCATCAACACAAAACCACAACAGACTTCTCTGAAGTTATCAGGTTCGTGGTGCCACACAGCATGGAGATCAGTGAGTCGGTGCCCAAGAGCAAAGACGACTTCAACACGCCGCCGAGGAGCAGACTGGTCAGCATCAGAGCCACCAACAACTTCCATCTGCAACACTCTTTCCGTTTGCCCGTCGTTGAAGGAAAGGTTGGTGGGCTGAGTGCCAGATGGATGGTTTGGGTGAATTTGTGGTTGCGCGAGGGTTTAAATACGAAACGATTGTATTGTAATGCGAGAGGGTTGTGAAGCAGGCATTGAGGTGAATCAAGTTTCCAGTTTTAATGAGTAAAGTAAAAAAGAAAAACGAATAAATAGATTAGAATAGTGGAATGAAAACATAGCAATTAAATAAAATATAAAAGTGAAAACTTCTGCAGGTTCACCCTGTGATCATCACCGACAAAGTGAGCTACATGAAGGGAGAAACAGGTCAGTGATTTCCACTATTGTTTTATTGGTACCAATAATTAACTTTTAATTAACACTTAAATTGTATTATTAATAATGGATTAATTTATAACTATTTCATTGTGTTAATTATACAGTGAGGTTGGCGGTGCTTAGTCACTACTCCGATATGAGACCTTTCAAGGGTCCATTGAACATCACTCTCACTGTAGGTTCTTGCTGTAAAACCTAGTTTTAGTTGTAGTACACTGTTTTAGAAGTTATGGCATGTTGTTTTTGTTGTTCTGTTGTTGCTATTGTTTGAGTTATTGCTGAGATTTTTGTGTTGATGTTTTTTCTGCTTAGATATGTATTAATTGCTGTTGCTGTTGTGTTTTATCTTTTTCGATGTTTTGGGCTATAAAAATGATTTAATTTTTTATTGTTGTTTAATAATAATATATATTAATATTAAACCCATTTATTTTAGAACCCATTGGGAATGGAGGTCGTGGAACTTCGTTTTGAAAGGTCTCCCAACGGTAGGAACTTTATTATTATTATGCAATACAATACAATACTATGTAGTGACGTAAGCCCGAATGAGTTTCAAGACCACATTAAATCTTGAGTTAAAAATAAATCTAATATATGATTGGTATTTTAAATCATATACAGGATACTAAAAAATACAATGGCATAACCGAGCTTGATTTTAAATACATACTTTTTGAATAAAAAAAACAATATGATAAGAAATAAATTAGTAACCAGAGTGGCAACAAAAACAACAACAACAACAACCTAAACAGGTATCATCATCAGAGACATTCTCATGGGAAAAATGTTCGTCAGTGGTCTTTACAACCTCACTTTGAGCGTCAGGGTAAAGCTCTTAATATTATTAATCGTTTTTATATCAAATAATTGTAATAATTTGTGAAAATTAATTTTTTAACAATTTAAAAAGTTTATTTTTCACGTTTAATTTGCCAATTTTCAGGGTGAAATCGTGACCAAGACTATTCTCTTGACTGAAGAAAGTAATAAACTAGTTACACTTTTTATTCTATTACTCTATATGTTTAATTTAAGTTGTCCAAAGAAAAATAAATACAGAAACTTATTTTCCAAGTACGCAGCTAAAACCAACAAATCGCATTCAAACTTACAACGACCACAAAAAACAACAACATCAAACATCAACAACAACATGTTCAACCACATCAGCAGCAACCACAACTACAAAAACCTCAACAACAACAACAACAGTCAAGAAGAACTTCGACGTGAAGTTGGCTGTCTCCTCGCACATTGCCGTCAAGGTGACTGATGAGTCCAAGTCGAACAACATCAAATGGGTTCTCGAAGCCTTGTGAGTGGGGAAGTTGTGGTGGTAATGGTTGTGGCTGTGGTTTGGGTAAGAAACTTGATTCTAATGGTTGTGCTAAAGATTCAAAAGCCATGAGATTGATTGGATGGGTAGTTTACTTTTGGGTCTAGTATTTCTTTATAAAGTTTTTCTTAAGTATCTTTTCAACGAATATAGCTTCTCAGCCGTTCAAAATGAAATAGTCCTTTCTCTTCAAGCTTTCAATCCTTTTCTATTAATTCCTGAAATCTTACACCCCATCTTTTCATTGCCTTCGTCGCACCCAGCTACCCAAGTGGGACTCCCGTCAAAGGAATGGTGAAGCCAAGAATCATGCTGAGGAACTCCACACTGCCCCTCAAGTGGGTCGAATCAGGCCCTATTCCCGTACGTTTTTTTCCAGTTTTATTAATTATTTCACAGATTTTTATTTCCATATTTTATCATATTTTAAAGTAGATATTACTTTTTAAATATTAAGTTTTTTAAAATAGGGAAATGGTTGAAATTGTATTCTCAAAACACCCACTTTTTCCGCACTTGACAGCTCAAGAACGGACTCTGCCTCGGTGACTTGCCAATCAGCCTCCTCATGAAGAAACTTAACTACAACGGCAAGCTGGCTCACACAGTGCTGGACGTGCAGTTGGAGGTGATCGAAGAGAGAGAAGAATGGCACTTGGGAGACCACCCCTCCAGCGGTGTGACAGGCCTCCCAGCCACCGTCACGCCCTCTGGCACTCTCCCAACTGGAACTGGATCTATGCCAACCGGTACTGGCTCCATGACAACTGGACCCCTGCCAACGGGTACTGGCTCCATGACAACTGGCCCCATGATGACTGGTTCATCGGAAACCATTCCACTTTCGACTGGATTCCAGATGCCCTCCGAGAAACTGATTGACTCGAGGAGAATCGTAACCGTCAACACCAGCATCATCTTCACCGACGAGCCACTCACCCTCGACTTCACCGACTTCACTCCAAGCGTCTTCAGGAGAGAGCAGAAGTTCATCGGATACGTTAGTTACTTTGTCGTTTACATAAATAAATACTTGAAAAACTAAATTAATTTCTTACCTAAAACTATAAATAGGATTATTGAAAATATAAAATAACTGAAATATACGTAAAATCAACAGTTTTTATTTATACCACCAAAAGATTAACCTCATGGCCTTGGACACGACTGCCCACGCCTACCAATACATGAGTCTGACTAAGGAGTTGAGGGAAAAGCTCGAGAAGGGAGAGCAATTGAACCACCTCACCGAGATGTTGAAACTTGTCCCCCACGCTCCATTGACCATCGACTACTTGAAATTGAGAGAAGTCGAAATCAAGGTGAAACACTTCTCCACCATGCCCAAAACTCTGCCCGTTTCCGCCACAGAAACACCCATCCACGAGGAAACCATCAAGCTTTCTGTCCTGCCATCTGTCGTCAAGAGCTTCGAATTCATGGGACACCCCAAGTCATCCAGAGTTGAGATTGAAGTGAGTGTTGCAAATTTTTTCGATTTAAAAAAAAACTAAAGTTTAGATAAGTTGGTATCTGAAGATTAATAGTTCCTAGATTTCAGTTTATTGATCTTTATTCATAAATAATTTTTAAGAAATACATAATCCTATATACCATTAAAAAAGTTTATACGTAAAAGCGTTTAAGCAATTGTCAAAATACTTTGCCATAATTTTCACAGGCCACCTACAAAGACCCCGACACCGAGAAGATTGTGAGGATCGTCAAGGATGATGTCATCGTATACGAAAGCAACAGCGGAAAGTTCGAAAGCATCCAGATGAGACTCAACATGGAGAAACCAAGTGTCACAGTAAGTCAACTTTTTTTATAGGATTCATGCGATTTTATTACAAGTACGAGTAATTCATTCAAACAACTTTATGATTTTTCAATAACAGCATGGAGAAGAACTCAAGACGAAGTTGACTTGCAGCTTCCCAATCAAGAGCGTTTTCTACGAGATCTACAACGACCAAGTGCTCGTCATGTCTGGCAGCAGAACTTTCGGCAAGCTCGACAAGATGCAAGAGCTGAACATTCTCCTCAGCGGATCTGAAACCAGACTTCTTTCTCCCGTCTCGAGACTCCTCGTTTGGACACCAACCCCCGAGGATGACATCATCACCGAGTCTCTCTTCTTCGTCTTCGAAACCAGACCCTTGATCAGGGTACGTTTGAGTCTGAGTTTAAGTTCACTTGGTAGTAGTTGTAATAAAAGCTTTTTGCTCACTTGAACTTATTCAACTGAAAATTAAAAATGATTTTATTGACTTTAAGCTGAAATGTTAAATATTTTTAAATGACCTCTACAGACCAGATTGGAAGTCTCGCAGACTGAGTTGACCATGAACAGAACTGTGACCGCTGTTTTGCACGGTCAACCGAACTCCAACGTGCTGATCTTCGCTTCTCAAGATCCTCTCTTGATGGCGACTCCCAAGACTGAAGGCCCATACAGCCTCGAAAGGATCCTGAAAACCCTCGTGAGTGCCAACTTGGTAATTTTTGAAGGGAAAAAAACGAAAAAAGATGATACAAATTGATTTACTACGGTTCTTAAAAAAACATAAATTTTCAAGTACAAATGTTTATAACTTTTTCAACATTTACATAACAGACCAAAGAAAGAGTGAATCATTTGGCTAAAAAACTGAAGTACACTCTGATGCACACCGGTCATTCCAGAACTCCACTCCTGAACTCTCTGTCTCTGCCGTCTGTCTACACCCAAAAGTCCATCAGACCCTTCGAAACTCTACCGGGATCTTCCTGCTTGAACTCGGCTCTTCTCTTCCCCAGCACCCTTCTCCTCAACAGCTACACCTCCCTTCCTTCCCTCGAACACGACTCATGGAGGATCTTGAAAGTACGTTTCATTAAAATTATTAAAAAACTTCAATTTTGACGTAGAATTTTGTTTAGTTAAGATCCGAGTTTATCTTTGATTACATTTTTCAACTGTTTTCAGGCTTCAAGGTCAATGATGCTTACTGACGGAACCATTTTCAAATCACGTGAGTAAATTACCATTTCGCATGTTCAAATTAAATCCTATAATTCTCAATACGAAGAATCTTCTAATATGAAACATTTCAACAAACGATTTATTTATTTAAAATTTTTAAAAATCTTTTAGAGCATCTTTACGGCAATCCACAGCTCTGGAGCCTACTCCCAGGATGAAGAGCGTTGACAGGCTGCGTTTAATCAGGAGCAGGAACCTTCTGAAAGACATGACTGTTGAAGAACAATTGGAAAGCTACCTGAGGAATCTCGACAAATTGCCAATGCAAGACAGCACTGTGCCCACTCTTTCCTACATGAGACTCGTCACAATCCCGTAAATTTCTTCATAATTTTAACTCAAAATGCTTCGTTTAACCAAACTCGTTGATAATAAAAAAATGTATAATTTATTTTAATGGGATGAATGCATAAAGATTTGAGTCAAAATCATCAGAAAAGTAAATATTTTAAATTATCAAACCAAATAACTTTTCTTATTCCATCAGAGAGTCTGGTGTCTTGAGCTACACCATGGAGCTCCCAGCCATTAGGAGAGTCTGTTCCATTCAAGCCATGACCATCCACAGCGAACACGGAATCGACATCCTCGATGAACCAGTCATGATCTCTGTCAGACCCAGCGTCTTGACCACCGTCATGAACCCAGAAGTTGTCGTCGAAGGTGAAGAATTCGCTCTGGAAGTCAAGCTTTCCAACACTGACTCGAAGCCCATCACCGTACGAGATTTTAATTATTTATACTTTTATTTAATTAAATTATTTTTTAGGAACTTATGAAATCCCAAAAAATACTAAATGCTCAAACGATTTATATTCATAGCCGTTCATCATGAAATAATGTGCATTTCAGGTCGAGGTCATGATCAGGGAACAGGAAGATTTCAGAGTTGTGTGCAAGGGCGAACAGATCACACCCCTGCCCAAGGACCCCAAGAACCACCCTACCCTCAAGTCCAAGAAAGAGTTTAAAAGCGAAACCATCAAGGTATTTCCTAAATCAAAAAACTGTTTCAACTTTAACAATCTAATTTGTATAATCAAACTTACCAAATATTAATGCAAAATTTTGAAAAAATCGTTTTAAAATAACCATTAACTTTTCTCAGATTGAGGCCGGAGAGACGGTAGAACACAAGTTCTACATCGAGACGCTTGTGAGGTCAGACAGGTTCGAAGAGACTGAAATCAAAGTGCCAGTTCTTGTCATCCTCGAGAAGATGCCCCATCTCACCACCGCCAGCTTTAGAATCTTGGTAAGCGACTTTTAGCGTTAAAGTTAGGCGAAATCAGTTTCAAAAGAACAATTTTCACATACTCGACAATTTCACAGCCAATGGGACTGACTGAGACTACGACGAAGGGAAGACTGATCGAGCTGACCAAACAAACAAGAGAATACAGCATACCTTTGGAACTGAAGCCAACCCCTCTTCCCTTGGAAAACACCAGGAAAACCGTTCTGCTTTACAGTGAGTCGAAGATGCTGTTGAACTTGATTTAGTTTCTATTGTTGTTGTTACAATGGTTCTTGTCCGTGTTTTTTATTGTCTTCCTGTAACGAGAAACATTTTGTTCTCAACTAGGTTCATATTGTAAAGATTGTTTTTTTAAAGTCAGTAGAATTCCACTTTTTCCAAAAATCACCAAAAACAATAAGATCATTTATATCACTAAGAATTTTTAAACAATCTTTTTATCCGTCGTACAGGAGACGTTTTGGCACCAGCTCTAGAGTCGATGTGCAGCCGTCACTTCAACTTCTCGCTCACCAATGAAATCGATTGGGCCAGGTGTGAATTACTTCATCTCTGAATCTCAACTCTGCAATCATTTCCCCGATAGTCACATCTTCATCTATGAAATTCCCTTTCCACCCCATTATTTCCAAAACAACTAAGCCTACCTAACCTATATTCAATTTATCCTACAATCATTCGAACTTTCCGCTTACTCCAGCTACAAGATCGCCTTGTACGGAGTCAACCACGTGTTGGACAGCATGAGGAACGACAGCCTAATCGAAGGCAACAAGTGGGAGAGGATTCTCAACAGACTGAACAGGTCGATCGATATGGAAAGCAGCATTGAACTGCAAATGTTGAACTTGAGGAGGATCACCTGTCTGAAGAAAGTCGTTGAAAGTTAGTTGATTTTGTTTCCATTTCAAGGGGTTCACTTTATAATTTTTAGTGAAAGTTAAACATATAAATAATATTGATTAATTTCTGGATTAGTGAGTAGGTTTTATGTCCAAAACGCTCTTTGTGAAATTCAAAGGCACTCAGTCCTACTTCAAAAGCGACGCCAAAATGACCCGTGAAACGCCAAGATCTATCTGGTAAGCCAATTTAAACTCAAATAATTTAAAATGAGAATTTTTAAATATTGATTTTTACTCATCATAATTAACAAGTTTAATTAATAAGATTTAACAAAGCCTTTTCAATTTAACATCACACCACGGACCATAAGCAGACCAACCGTTCATTAAACCTTTTCTTACCAGGATGGGTCTGCAAATCTTGGAAGGCATGTCTGAATGGTGGGAGGTTGCCGACATCAGTATGACCCTGCCAACCACAACTATCGAAATGATCCTGTCCATGCAAAAGCCGTCCGGTCACTTCGAAGAAGATGTCAAGGCACCAGTAATTCTCGGCGAATTCGCTGTGAGTTCATTCGAATAATTTCAGTAGTTAAATTTATATCTTCATGATTTTAAATATTTAATATAGAGAATAAGAAATGAAATTAATTCCAATTATAAATTCAAATAGTTAATATAGAGAGTAATAAACTAAATTTTTTTTTCCAGCCAAACTCTGCGTCCAAGAACGTTCCTCTGACCGCCCAGGCCATCATCATTCTCACTAAGTGCAAGGAAAACATTCCTGTGAGTGAAATTCACTTGGAATGTTTAAAAATGATGCTTTAATAAATTATTTAATAATTTAGAAACTTTTATTTAAAAACATCGAACTGGTTCATTTTTCCAGTTGTCAAAAGAATTGCTCAGCAAGATCAGCATCTGCATTGAAAAAGCCACCAAATACATCGAGAGCCAGGTTTCAACCTACAAATTCATTATAATTATTCACAACCCTTTTATTTATTTTCCATAATTTTTAGCATTCAATTTCATTGAAGAATCTTCAATGGGAAAAAGTTTGCTAAACTTTCTTGAACATCACCCACTTTTTTGCACCTTTGACAGCTCACCGTGCCAGAAGTGATCCAGAACACCTTCACGCTCAACATTGCCACCCACGCTCTGATCCTCGCCAACAGCCCCAAGCTCTTCATCGCCACTGGACTAAGGGACTCCCGCAGGATTGAAAGAGGTCTCTGAAAGCTAATGGAAAAAAATATTATCATTAAATTATTAAACTAGTTATTTGTGCTCGAATATATTCATATAAAACATTAATTTAAAAAAATATATTTGTACAATTATTAATTTTTATATATAAATCTTTACACAGAACACGAAACTTTCTGGCTGTACAAGGAAACAGAAGTCAAGGAGCAGACCACACACTCCAGTCATTCGATTATGGCTACTTCCTACGCTGCCTTGAGCCATCTGCGCAGTGGAGACCTGGAAAGCGCCACCCCCATCTGCAACTGGCTTCTCTCCCAGATGGACCGTAGCGGAAGATTCATCGGCTCCAAGGTTAATATGTCAATGATTGATGACTTTTTTGTTATTTATCAAAAAAATATTATTATTACATTTATTTCATTTATCAACCAATTTATTCATCTTCTAATCAACAAACCTTTTCAATACCCAGGACACCAGTCTTGCTCTCGAAGTTCTGACCCTCTACATGAAGATGATGAACAGGAAGAACAGAGTCAGTCTCAGCCACACCATCGTCACCATCCCCCACAAGGACAAGACCCTCACCCTCACCTTCCAGTCCACCGAGACAATCCTCGACTTGACCGAGATTATCGTGAGTTTCTTTTTGATTAAGCCTTTATATATAATTCACCAATAATATTCGTCGTTGTATTGTAATTCACGAAGCCTTTGACACATTATATTTTCATAAACCGTATGGTTATTTAAAAACACTTATAATCTGAAAGATCGTTTATTCAAATATATTTTTCTCATGCAACAATTGTACACTTAGATGAGGGAGCTGAAGGAAATGCCAACCCCTCTGAAGATCATGGTCCAGGGCAGAGGCCTCGTTGTTTTGCACGTAAGTCTATCTTATTTTTTCTTTTATTCCCTTATCTAACTTTAATTTTTATAAATCAACGTTAATAATTAATAAGATTGATAAAAAACATAATTGAGAATTATTAAAGCATCATCTTCTTCGCATCTCAAATCCTCAACCACACGAACCACAGGAGATTACTGAGATGAAGACCTTGAGTCCCAAGGACAAGGAAACCAGCGAGTCTGTCACCCTGAAGGTGACCACCAGCAAGAAGTCCGACCTCTTCGACCTCGTCAACATTTGTGTCACGTTGGTACATTTTGTTAATTCATTGCGAGATTTCTTGGAATATTTTTTATATTTCTTGATACAAAAAGTATATTCACGTTTTATTCAATACTTTACATTAAATAACAATTTTTCTGTTATCATGATACAAAAACATTTATTAATAAAACCTTCACAGACCAACCAAGCCAAGCCCAGGTGAGTTCATTATCGTCACAGTGCCCATCCTCTCCGGCCACGTGTTCGACTGGAAGACCAACGAAGTCACCCTCAAGAAACACGCCCTCTTCTCTCAAATGAAAACCAACGGAACCGTCCAAATCGTCACTCTCAACGTAATTTGGGGGAGGTGGGAGGGGCCTCATGGCGGTGATTTGTTATTTGGATTAAATTATTCGGATGTTGAGTGATTTGAATTTGAAAGTAAAGTGAATATTTAAAGAGTATTTTAGAAAATACAACAACATAAAAACAACTACTTATCACCATTATTACAACTACTACTACAACAGCACTACAACAAATACAAAATATTAACAGGTGGAATCCATCAAGGCCACATGCCTTGACCTCCTGCTCGAGATCTCCCAAAGAGTCGGAAACATTCAGCCCAGATTAATCACTGCCTCAACTTACGCTGAAATGAGTAAGCAACTTGCATTTTAAATATCAATTTTATCTTCGAATTTTTGTGAAAAAAGTTTACTTAAGCCTTCAATATCATTTAAATAAAACTTTATTTGCTTATAGTTCATAACATCATGTATAACAGCTTTGTCACTAGCAACATAAACAACACAACCACGAACTCCACCACAGGAATGCCATCCATGGTTTCCTACAGCGAATCTCACCACAAGCACGAGGTGGAAAACATTTGCCCAACCTGCACTTGCACCACCATTCCTTTTGAAAGGTGGGGAATAAAGGTTCATTTTGGATGTTTTTTAAGAAGCTAAGATTGATTACTTTTCGTAATAAGATAAAGTTAAAATATGTGAAAATAAATTGATTTTTCAAAACAAAATTGATGATTAAACGATAATTATTTCACAGGTCAAACCCATTCTACCCTAAAGTTCTTTGAAGAAGAGGCGTAGAATCAAGCGGAAATTTCATTGAAAACGGAGGAATAAAATAAAAGATGCTGAAAAGCTTACGAAAAAATATTAATAATTCAGACTTTAGAATGTTTCAAATCTTATTTAATTTTAACAAGACTCAAATCAAAACTAATATTTTATTCGAAATTTCAAGTTGTTCGATTCAATAAAAAAATACTCCTCCCATTCAAAGTTTTTCTTATAAAAAATTAAAATATGACAATTATTTTATTTAACTTGAAAATCAATTCGTTTCTAAAAACGAAACACTAGAACAACACAATACTTCTAACGATGGTGCGCCGTAACCAAGGAGAAATAAATAACAAAATGGCAAGAAACGAAGATGTTTCAATGGTATATTCCTAAATAGACTTTTAGTTAAATATATTTTAAGCACCTATGTATATTAGTCAAAAATTTAAGTTAAATATTTCAAAAGCAACTAAATGTTGATATTAAAAGAACTACTTTGAGTTCTGTAAAGCTCTGCCCTACATGCTTTAAAGTTTAAAACCTACATGCATATATGTTCTCAAAGGCATTGATTATTATTATAGAATTAGAAAATAATTAAAGATTATAAATAAAAAAACTTTTTTCAAAATAATTTGTTCAAGTTTTTGTGCTTATAAATTTTATAATATAATATTTTATAATATAAAAACATTAGAAACATTTTTTCACTTAAAATTTTACAATGCAATTTTCAATATAATGTAACTCTTTAATTAAAATATACTTTTTACAATTAAACTTCAACTAAAGCAAATACACATTAAAAACAAAATTTTCAATATCATGCCTCATCAGATTATCCATCAACTAAATGAACTACACCAATCATGACATTCACCACCGAACAGAGCACTATTCTCTATCACATTAGAGAAGGCTTGTTCAGTCATGCATGCAATGCTGCTAGCGACTTCACCCACCCCAACCACGCCGTTCCGCAATTCCTGCAGGCTGTTTGCTGGCTTCTCCAAAGTATATGACTCCAAGATTTAGTGGCTTTACATCTTAAGCGATTACTGAAATGTTTCAAATGGCTTTTTTGAAATAAATTCAAATAAATATTATTAAATTACTATGTAAAAAATGTGTAATTTTTATGATTTAATCAAATACTAATTAATACTTTTTAAAAATAATTTTTTTATTTTATTAAAAACTTATCACTAATTAGACGATAATCAAAAAGCCTTACGAACATTCGAGAGCTTGTGCAATCAGGCAGACGTGAATCTGGCCTCGATTGCCGCCATGCTGCACATACACAAGAAGGCGAGGAGTGTTGGTGAGTGGAGGGGAGGCTTGGGTGGTTTCTAGGGAGGATTTAGGTTTGGGAGAGGAGGAAGGGGGGTTTAAAATAAGGTTGAGAAGAGGGTTGGGGAGGGTTGAAGAGGAGAAGGGGGGGTGTCATTTAGGATAAGAGAGTGTCATTTAGTGAGTAGATTGTTTGAGAGAGTTGGTTTAATCAGGGAGAGGGGAAGGTTAAAAAGAAGGGTAAAGAATGGGCAATCAAGTGAAAATATGTCGCAAAGGGGGGTGATAAATCAAGAAGATCCAAAAAGTCTGCAAAGTATTCATATAATCAACACCGTTATCATCAAATTCATTTCCATAGAGAAAGACACGGTGCAGTTCCTAGAAGGGAAGTTGAAGAGTGAGCGGAAACAAGGAGTAGCGAGGGTTGTTGATAATTAATTTATAAAAACTATCATCAACGCCATCCTCATTCTTAACACCTCTCAAACAACAATCCCTCACAATAACCACAACAACGACAACCTTCACTGTAAAAACAACAAAAACTATTTTTTCTCACAACAACAACGATAAAAACCAAAATATCTACCGCAATACAAACAAAAACCACCAGCAAAACACTCACAACCTTCATAACAACACTCACAACCTCCACAACAACACTCACAACCTCCACAACAACACTCACAACCTCCACCAAAACACTCACAACCTCCACAACAACACTCACAACCTCCACCAAAACACTCACAACCTCCACAACAACACTCACAACCTCCACCAAAACACTCACAACCTCCATAACAACACTCACAACCTCCACAACAACACTCACAACCTCCACAACAACACTCACAACCTCCACAACAACACTCAAAACCTCTACAACAACAACACACAACCACCACCAAAACACTCACAACCTCCACAACAAAAACACACAACCACCACCAAAACACTCACAACCTCCACCAAAACACTCACAACCTCCACCAAAACACTCACAACCTCCACAACAACAACACACAACCTCCACAACAACACTCACAACCTCCACAACAACACTCACAACCTCCACAACAACAACACACAGGCTTACTACTACGTGGGTCTTTTCCACTTCCTGACAGGCAGGTCTGACAAGGGAAGGGAGTACGTGGAGAGAGGCCTCAAGATGGATGCAAGGGAAGAAGCAGCAGAGGTGAGGGATGGATGGGAGGGAGAAAGGGGTGGAGATGGAGGGGTTTAATCATCATTATCATCATCCTCATCACCATCACCACCATCATCATCATCCTCATCATCATCATCATCATCACCATCATCACCACCATCTTCACCATCATCATCATCCTCAGTTACTGAGCCTGCGTGGCTGGATGGAGTTGGTGGAGGGAGACTTAAAGAAAGCTGTCGAGTTGTTCGATCAGTCGCTCAGGTGGTGCTCCTGATGATGATGATGATGCTATCCATTCATTAGAGCCTATGAAACTTGAATTAAATTAAATTAATTTATTTATTCATTCAAGTCTATAAAACTTAAATGTACTTAATCAATCAATCAATCAATCAATCAACCAATCAAATATATTTCTATAGCGCTCTTTCCTCAAATTCAAGAGATTAAATTAATTTATTTATTCAAGTCTAATGCACGACTTCAAAATAGATTGAAACAGTTGAACCCAGTTCAGAACGAGTTTAGAGCATTGAAATCTTATTTGTTGAGATATAATCTGTGAGCATGTAGAACTCCTTTTATTTGCTCTTTCACTCATGTTTCAAACTACAGAAACAGAAAGCTACCAGATGCTCTGCTGGGAAAAGCGCGTGGATTGATGCTATTGGCTGTAGGGGAAGAAAAGCCCGGAAGCTTATTGGACGTCGCGTTGGAGTTGATCAACCAATCAGTGGTCTTGTACAAGGGCTTTGTGCCAGGACTGGTGGAGAAAGGAAGGTTCTACATGAGTCAGCACGACTGGGAAGCCATGTATGACACGTGTCAGAGGTGGGTTGGTGGGTGGTGGTGGTGGTGGTGGTGGAGGAGTGTGGTTAGAGGGTGGAGGAGGGGGGAGAAGGGTGCCGTGGGTAGTATGGTGGAGTAAAGGGGAATGGGAACGGGTGGTTGAAATGAAAACAAAGAAAACACGAAATAGAAAAAGAAAAAACTTTCAGTATTCAATAGTGGGGTGGATGAAGAGGAAACTTTAAAAATGGGTAACATCAACATAAGGATAAACCACAACGACAACAACAACAACAAAATCGCCACAGGATCACCGAGCTAGACGAGGACAACCTCCAGGCCACTGAGATGATGGCTCTCTACCACTTGCTCTTCCAAGTCGATTACGCACAAGTAGGAAACACCATTAAAGTCTACTTTTAATGCATTTGTTAGGAGTTAAATGGTTTATTTAGTAAATCATAGAGTGGAATACAGATAATACTTTTAGTATCAAATGCTGAGTTTTTAATAACGATTATTTATCCTTCAAAAACTACCAAAATCACTAAAATTAAATTTTTCCCATAATAATCTCCATTATTTTTCGCTCTATTTTTTCAACTATTCTCTAAATATTGGGTTCATTTCTTCCTTCTCACCTTTCTTCCATCTTCTCTCCCTCCCCTCAAAAGGCAAGTCAGTATGTAGGTCAATTGCTGACTTCATTGAAAAGTTACGAAGCGAGCAATCACCAACTCTACCACCACTACGCCAGACTCTTTTCGTTGCTGGTGCTCTCAAGCAAAATAATGATTTTAAATACCAAAAATCTGTTTAAATAGATTGTCCCATTACATTATATCATTACATTACATTTGTCTTAAACCAAAAAAACGTTAGAGTTAAATGAAAACATGAAATTGAAAATTTAAGCCCATTATTAAATTTTATTTATTCATTGATTTTAATTAATTTCTTTTTTGCAACAGAGTGACAAGAACGAAGATCTACTGCAGCAGACGATCATCCTGCAAGACACTTCCATCAAGTGAGGCCTTTTGTAGTGATAAATCATTTGACATCGTCACTACCATCTAATTCCTTTCTAGCATAAATAAACCTCTTAGCAATCAAACCACTTGAACCACCAAACCACATTTCCACCAACCCCCTTCCTTCCATGACTCTATCCTCTCACCGAACTTTTCTTCAATAACGCTCCTCTACCTTCATCGCACTAACGATCCCAATATCGCCACTAAACCACTTTATCCGTCAACACTCTCTACCTCCAAAAACACCACCCTCTCTCATTACCCCCCTCCCATCCCCATCCCATCCCCATCCCATCCCATCCCATCCCATCCCCATCTCATCCCATCCCCATCCCCATCCCATCCCCATCCCATCCCCATCCCATCCCCATCCCATCCCCATCCCCATCCCCCTTTCCACGATCAAGACTATGCGGAGAAGACAAAGCCACCAGCAAGAGCGCCTACTTGGCGGGACTTGGCGACATTTACGTGCAGAAGAGGCGCTACGAAGACGCGCTCAAGTGCTTCAACGCCGCCTATGACGCTGACGACAGCAACTGCACGGCCCTGATTGGTGAGAAGTGGAAAATCAGTCGTTTAATTGTACTAATATATGAAATATGAGTAGTTAAACTTGATTTATTTGGTGCGTACAGAATCAATAATTTTAATTTGTTTTTAAATAAATATTTGAAATTTGTTGTTTTTGTTGTAGAATTTTTTAAACATATTTTTTTGTTTTACCGTCTTTTAATCTCTTTTCATTGAAAATTGTAGCTACCCGATTAAATCTGACTTTAACACCATTTCATAATTTACCAGGATATTCTTTGTGGCTTAACTCCATAAGCAATCTATTCACCACCATAACATTAACCACAATCTGCGACTTACCGCAACTCTACCACCCACACACATCCTCACACTCCTCCCACCACCACCACCACCACCACCACCACAATCACCACCACCACCACCACCACCACCACCACAACGACCACCACCACAACAACCACCATCGTCGCAGGTCGTCTCAGATGCTACCACTTGACGAACCAAAACACCCATTTCGAAAACCAAATGGCATTTCTCCTGGAGTTGAAAAGTGTTCTTGGGGATTCCCCAGTGAGTTTGGGGCTTTTTAATAAAAGTGCAAATTGGGAAAAAAATAAATTAAAAAAAAATTAATTTTAAATTTTATTAGTAGGATTTTTTCAGATCTTAAAATAATATAATAAAATTATTAACTTTTCTATAGTAATAAATAATTTTAAAACTTTATCTTACCCTATTCTATTAATCGATTATCAAAAACTCATTCCACAAAACATTCAAACTGAGCGTTCTTCTCGTTCACACCGCCTCTTCTGACTCTCTCAGGAGTTGGAGTTCATGCGGCTGATAGGCAAGGCGGGAAGGGGCGATGTAGGCGTGGATAAACACTTTCCAAACCTCAAAGCCTCAGTGACCTCGCATCTGGAGAAGATCAAAAAGTCGACTTACTCCAGCAAGTTCCTCATCGATTTGAAAGTGACTTTCCTGCTCGACGTTGTGGAGTATCTCTTCACATACATTCCATGCAAGGTAATTGCTGGTGGTGGGAGCGTCATGTGATGAAGCCTTTTTGAAAAATAAAAAGAATGACATTTTTTTTAAAGCTTTTACAAGTTTTAAATCTTGCTAATCATGAATATCTTTCAAAATTTCATAATAGCCTTTAAAAATTATACACCCGTCATTTAATCTTCTTTATCTATTCACTTTTTTCATAATTGTTTCACACTTTTTATATTCTGCCCATCACCACCCACCTGCCCCTCCATGAACTTCCACTACCCACTCTTTCCTTCATTCCCACCCACTACCCACCTATTTCTCCATCCTTTCCCATCTCCGCCACCTACCTACCCATTCATCTTCTCCCATCACCACCCACCTACAGCCCATTCCATCCTCCTATCCCTTCACCTACCTACCTACCCCCCCCCATTCTATCCCACTACCCCCTCATCTACCCCTTCACCCACCCACCCTTCAACCAGCCAATCCTCAAAGGTCAGAGTGTCGGCGGACTTTTAGAGTTCTCCTCCTCCATCCTCCAGTGCATCAAACTGCATCTGCCCTCCCACCTCACCACCAACTCACTCCTCGCCAAGACTGAATATCTTAAAGGTTTGAAGGGTTTGGTTGTGACGTATATGGGCGATGATGATGATGGTTTTGATGATAGATTGAAAGATTACACCTGTAATAACTGATTAATTAATAAATAATTAATTTACCTTTTAATTAATGATGAACCGTTAATTAGTAATCGACACCATATTGATACAGGAGATACGGCTTCATCGATAGCACTGCTTCAACACTGCATACATCATCAACCTTCGTCATCGCAATTGCATCTTCTGATGGCTCAGGTGATGATGATGAGGAGGAGGATGATAATGGCGGTGGTTCTGATGATGATAATGATTGGTGATGGTGATGATGATGATGATGATGATGATGATGATGATGATGATGATGATGATGATGAACAAACCACAGGCGTACCTGCACGACGGCAACTGCAAGCGAGCAGAAGAGTGCCTGGATGCTGCCCTGAGTCATGATTTCAAAGTGATCATGATGATGATTATGTTCATGATTTCAAAGTGATCATGATGATGATTATGTTCATGATTTCAAAGTGATCATGATGATGATTATGCTCATGATTTCAAAGTGATCATGATGATGATTATGTTCATGATTTCAAAGTGATCATGATGATGATTATGTTCATGATTATTGCTATTATTTTGGAATATTTATTAATTATTTAGGAACTTTTTTGAGATGTTTAATATCATTTGTACAATTATATTAATATTGAATAATTTTTAATTTTTGAAAATTATAATGGAAATAATGAACGATGAAGAGGCATGAATGCGGCAAACTCTATCACTCTTTCCATGCGTCCACC